>CM061919.1:158578332-158638348 GCA_031002005.1 Vandiemenella viatica | reverse complement strand
AAGGAAATCGGAAGAATCTTAGGAATTATCGACTCACCGTATCTCTAACATCTGTATGCTGTAGAATTCTGGAGCATGTCATTATGAAGTTTCTAGAGACCTAGTTACACCGTGTCAACACGGATTTCGTAAGAAGAGATCGTATGAAACTCAATTGACCCTATTTTGCCATGACGTAATGAAAGTTATCGATGCCGGTTGACAAGTGGATGCAATATTCTTGGATTTTCAGAAAGATTTTGATTCTGTACCACACAACCGACTTCTAGCGAAGATTCGAGTGTACGGTATATCGGATCAGATTTGTGAATGGATACGTGATTTTCTAACTGGTCGATAACAGTATGTCGTTGACGTGGAAGCCTCTTCTAAGCTAGGTGTTACTTCTGGCGTTCCTCAAGGAAATGTAGTAGGACCACTTCTTTTCTTAATTTTTATAAATGATCTAGGTGACAACGTTAAATGGTGGTGGCGATTGTTTGCCGACGATGCAGTTATCTATAGGGAAATAAGGTGCTCTGACGATTGCTTAGAAATTCAGCGCGATTTGGATGCTATTTCCGAATGGTGCCGTAAATGGCAGCTTACACTTAATTACAAAAAGTGCAAGGCAATGCGAATTAGCAACAAAAAGAATCAGTTTGCTCACGAGTACAAATTAAGCTATTCAGTTATTGACACGGTTGATTCGCATAAGTATCTGGGTGTAATAGTACAAAGCAACATGAAATGGGACCTGCACATAACTTCCGTCCAAGGCAAAGCTAATTCTAAATTACGATTCATAGTCTTGTAACGATTCGCTAAGCTCCCCGTATCACATATATAAAGTAAAGGATTAGAATATTTTTCCATTTCTTGGGATGTCCACTGTATGTTCGAAAGATGCGCATGAAAGGGTGAAAGGCAGGATTTTACGCTTCAGTGAAGGGCAGTCTGAGTGGTAAGAGGATTAGGGGTTTCTGTCGGGCAGGCCGTAAACAGAATTCCTTCCTCCCGAAGGAGGCATCGGCTCTCGAAGATTGCCGAAACTTAACGTGGCGAAGAGAAGCTACAGATTCACATGACGTCAGATGGTCAGCCAATCACAGGGAACAAAGTACTAAGATTCGGGGAATTTTATATTCTATGTCGTCTTCGAGCCACAAGAGGCTCCGTGTTTACCGCGGCGGCGGCAGAAAAAGACGAGAGGCACTTCCTTCCAGTCGGAAGGCCAGGCAAGATCACGTCCATTCCGGAGCCCAGACGAGTCACTGGCGACTTGGGGTCCATGTGTGCTGGGCTGACTTGTGTTCTGGAGACCATCTAACTTGCGAATTGCCGCGTACTGCTGGCGTGGCCAGTTACGACAATCGACCAGGTGGTCATCTCCGCTCAGCGCTACCTGCCGTGGAACGGTAATGTGTTTCTACGAAGCCATTCATCCTGCAACTCCCTTTTGAAACTGTACCCTTAAGCGCATCTGAGATAAAGATCCTTGCTCTGATCTGATAACACCACTGAGCTAGACTGTGTAACTGTCGAATGCAGGTTAATCATTCGTGGCGTCCCAACTAGGGATTGCAATCCAGCAAAGCGGGATCCGCAATCCCGCGGGATCCCGCATCATTAGACAGTCTGGCGGATCCCGCACAAAATTAAGCGGATCCGCAATCCGCAAATCCGGCGGAAAAGCGTGTCAGTCTGCGTGACTCGCTGCCCCACTCGGTCTCTGTCGGATATTGTTGCACTGTTTGCCTGTACCCTTCCAGTTGGCATTGACTCATGTGAACAAGCGTTTGTTTTTGTCAACCTTCGTCATTCGTAAGTAAATAAATACACTTTTAACGTAATTCATCAAAACTTACGTTGTTTCGAGTACACATTTCTGTAATTTGAGTTATGTTGCGTATTTAGTACGATTTTCTAACTATATAATTATTTTTTAAGTGTCGCACACGTTATCTGAACTACACGGTTACAGCTTTTTATCACGGTTTCATTATTCCCATTTTCTGTATTTGCAGATAAAGTAATTGTGACAATTTCCTAATTTGCGGCTGAAAATTTGATTATTCGTTGATATGAAAACTAATGTTATCGTATTTTAACGATCGCTTACCTATTTATTTAATAGCTATCAAAGGAAATTGTATATCCTTTGACTTATTGTTGTTTTGGCCGCTGCCTCAATGCGTTTCTTTGACGAAAGCCACCTGCTTACATGTGCCGCTCAGGCTTTCGATTAATCCCTCTTCTCCTTGTTATTATTTCGACTAAAGGTAAAAAAAGTTATAATGAAATTTTAACGGGTGTATCGACGAATTGTGTTGTAGGAACACCATACTTCGACGGCTGCCTCCCCGTCTTCCTCACGTGTGTAATTTCGTGTGTTTGCAATGAAATCCGGAGATACAACCTATGAGACTTCACTGCAATCATTCCCCGAGAAAGTCTCCTTTCTTACTAAAAAATAATAATTTCCACTCTAAAAAACGTCGTTACGCCCATATATGTAAATCTGAAATACTTGACAGTTTACGTGTTGGTGAGTAGTTTCTTTAATAACATTGAATCAACTGTAATATCAGATCAAGGAATCAGGAGATATAATAATGAATCACGCAAAAAAAAAGGCCAAGTCTCGTGCTTGTGCAGTGACAAAAAGTTATGAGATCTTGCTTCTGAGCCAAGTCTACACTTTACAGAGTATATTCAACTTCACTTTGTGAAATGAATTCTTTTCTCGATGTTATGGACGTTTATTTAGAATTAAAAAAAAAAAACTCTGGTAACTTGGCCATTAAGCAAACCATATTTTTAAACTTATGTGATGTATTGTAAGGCACATAATATGACCTAAGACTCAATATTTTCCATTTGAATTATTTATTTAAAAATTGGTTTAGATTCAAAAAACAAAAATGTAAAACCTCGAAATACACTTAAGACACGCTAAAAAGTTTTAATGTCATTTTGCCAATCAAAATATTGTTAACTGTTATTTTTATCATTTAACATTAAAAAATTATTAATTAATTTAATTATTATTTAATTTATTAACGTTTTAAGTAACTATGTTTTAAATATAAGCGTTAAAAAACTGTTTGTACCAATCCTGCACGGATCCCGCGGGATCCCTCGGGATTGGTGCAATTCCCGCGCGAATCCCGCGGGATTGAAAACACTGCGGGATTGCAATCCTTAGTCCCAACCCATTAAAATTCATTACCGTTTGATATCATAATAACTGGTAACATACTTTGTATTAGAATAATTGTGAGATTTTTAAAGTACAACTATACTTGTTTGCTTGCATTTAAAGGGCTCATTGTACGTCTGAGCGTTGCTTAGAAAATTGCACAACCTCTTGTTTATTAAAGTAATGGTAAATACGCTAAGATTTGTAGATGCCATTGTAAAAATCTTTATTAAAATGTCTTTTTGTGACAGTTTTCAAATCCTCAAAGTCATCCACTTCTCATTTGAATAATTTCCATTTTGATATTCAATTATAATACCCTGTATAGCGTAAAATATTAAGAATTAATTACTAATTCTCTCCCCCCCCCCCCCCTGGTGATACGCTACAGTCTCATTCTAAGGAATTGTAATGCTCATACAAAGGAGATACCGTATAAAACACTAGTGCGTTTGCATCCGGATTACTATTGTGGAATTTGGAATCCGTATCGCAAGGGCCTGATTGACTAAGTGGAGAAAGTACAGCGGAGAGCCGCTCGATTCGTTACTGGTTGCTACAGCCCTTACGAAAGCGTCACAGAATTGATACATAGATTGGGCTGGATCGTTTGGAAAACAGACGACGTCGTTTGCATTTGAATTTATTGGAGAATATGCAAAATTCAATGACCTACGAGGGCGATGAGATACTTTTCCGCCAACCTATTTAGGAGCCGTACTGATGCTTTTATGTATTCTTTCTTTTCTCATGCTATTCGGGATTGGAATGCGCAGAATTAAGATTAGTGCATAATACTCTCTGCCACCCATAATGTTTGTGAATTGCAGATTATGGATGTAGATGTAGAAAAACTGGCAACTGGCAAATGATTTCATACAGCAGTCTTTCACATAGATACGGACCTGTTATGATACTTGTTAGAACTGGTTTGACATTGTATGCCATGAGGATAATATGCTGTGTAGCTACAGTCATTGAAGATAATTCCATTTGCGTAAAAACGATCCCTGCGATTGTTCACTAGGTGCGATTTTCAATACACTCTTTGACTTAGACAACCACCGCTGTGGACGGTAAATTGGTTTGTTGGATTAATAGGATTATCGTTTTAGTATAATACGTTACTGGAACACTCGATGCTCTTCTGCGGTCCAATGAACACAAATGAGATTATGAGTCCTAAGACCACCGCCGGTAACGAAGTTGGGGCACAGAGGATCGTGCGCTGACGGGCGAAGCGGGACGACTGTCGGCTAGCGTTTAAGCGCTCTTCCTTTGAAGCCCGAGCGGCGGATTATAACGCCAGCGAGTTGGGGGACAAAGCGCGCCGAGGAAGGCTGGAATTACCGCTCCCTTTATACGTGGTGGAGGCGGGCGGTCCGCCACAATAGGTGTCTGCACACAATGCCTTCCGCTCGTCTCGTCACCACCGCGGCCAAAGTGTCTGGCAGTCGTCGAGCGGCTGTGCCAGACACGGATCAACTCACTCGCTGAACCAACAGCAGGTCTACACACTTGCTACGCGAGGTCACAAGTGACATCAACACTAACAGACTACTCTGAGCACAAAACGCAATTCACAGTACAAGTATGCGATGCCTTGACGTATTTCCACAGCGGTATCATCTTTCTCCGATCTCCTTACTGCGTTGCAGTTCTGTACCAGAGCTACCGCATCATCCAACGTCTTGATTGTCTGTTACTATTGTCGGTTACACACTGGGCGGTTTCGTCCACGCCGGAAATATCTCCGTCGCCGCCCTTCAGGTAGTGGCGCAAGGGATCAAATGGGAGCTTACACACTGGGCGGAGGGGAAAACAACGCTGCCGTCGACGGCAGGTATACGACCGCGCGCTGCCACTACATTCGGCGGTTGTTTGACCGCCCCAGTCCAGACAGTGGCCCATGTGGCCGGGCGCTTGCACACTCGGCGGATTTCAACCGCTTGTGCGTTTTCAGTCTGTGTAAAGTTATAATTTTTTGTATTTAAAAATCGTAATATGAGTTAAGTGGTGATAGATAATGATATTCTCATTTCGTTAGTGGAAGCTAGAACAGTTTTAAGAGACTAAACAGTGGTTTCTTTTAAAGATCGGGACGCTACCAGGAACGCTTGGAAAGAAGTGTGCCTTGAAAGTGGAATGATTTTGACGAAATGGAAAATTAGGAAAAATGCCTTTGGATAGTAAACTATTGATCACGCATTTACTTAAATTTTTACCGCTTCAACTAGAACTTGAATAATATTGAATCACATTTTATAGAAAGATTTTGGTTTTTAATAGTATATAATTGTGTCCTTATATCTCAGACATTTGCCAAGGAACACTTTCAACATTCAAAATTCTGTCGCTCGACATTTTGAGACCTTTTTTCTTTTCTTTTTTTAACACACCATTAACGAATACAGTGAGACAGGCTGTTTACTAAATTCGGCATCATCTTCACCATTAACTTTCGATTTCTTTTTTGTAAAGTAATAATTTTTAAAATATTCAACATATTACAACTTAAGCAAAAATGTTTAACTATTCGATTGTGCTTGTAAGAATAAAACAATGTACAGTAAACTCAACAGTGATTAGTCGATTACACAGTGAAGTATATGTATTAGTTACAAATAAATGTAAGTATTAGCCATTATATGGCATAGTGTATTTTTCAAACTTTTCTTGTACTCTTATTCGTATTCACCTAAAGGAGTTATCACCCTAACATAAAACAAACATAGGTTATTGGAATTATATAAAATTAAATGTTTATCTATAGTAGTTCCATGAGGAATCTGCTTACTTCAAGTTGATTGCCAGCATTTCCACACGTTAAATACCATTCATCAACTGGGTATTTCTCCTTTGAATGCCGTACTTTAGTTTCACAAGCAATTGTCGAAATAAACATCCCAAAATAACTGAAAAACTTGGTGTCGTCGTTCCTCAAATATTCTGTTCTCCTTTGGTTTTACCTTTTCCTATTTCTATGGCGACTGAACTGTCAAAATAATTTCAAAACCTAACTACGATGTAATAAACGCTAAATTAAATTCTAATTTCACAAAATGAAACTCAAATTATCAAAAGCAAAGTACTGACGCTCGACCACGTCATCTTTTACCTACTCTTCGTAGCAGCGGAGGTCTCACCGCTGAAATAGCAGCGGACGTTCTACAGCTGAATGTGTAAACACCTTAAGGCGGCAGCGGTTGAGTTTCCGCTACGGGAAAAACCGCCCCGTGTGTAACCGGCCTTTCTATTGCGACTCCCGAGATAACAGAGTATAAGATAAAGTTGTGGAAAGTGTGTAGCAGGTAGACTGTACTGAAAACACATCAAATAGACAGAGCCTGGTGGACGAGCGGTAAATTTCACCATTTGGGATGACTCGGGTTCGGTTTCGAGTCAAGTCATCCACATTTCGGTTTTCTATGGTTTACCGAAATCTTTCCAGGCGAAAGTAGATTTCATTCACCTTCCTCTCTTCCAACCATCTCGCGCGTCTAGCGGGGCTTTTCGTTGACTAGCCCACAGGTTGAAGTAACATCGCTTGAATCCTTAGATGTAATAAGAGAGTCAGTGATCATAGCCCAGACAGACGAGCTTTTGTAAGTTTAGGTGAGCAAAGTTATTACATAAATTACCACTACCGGCAGTGATCAATGGTGGAACACATCCAAAAGAATCTTCTCCTAGAGATAATGCTCGCAATGCAAGGAAAACAATGCAGCAAAGATAGACACAATCAGAGCAGTGGAAGTTGTAAAGGTATGATAAAAGTGGGTCATACCGTAAAATTTTTATTATTAATAATATTAAATACATTTAGTAATAGGAAAAATTTTGCTAGGGTTGGATTTTCGTAGCTACGACGGCCGAGCGTAGGAACGGAATTCCAGGTGACAAGAGCGTCTACCAGGCTATCGCCGGGATACGAGGGGCGAACACTAGACAACCACCTTGTTTGTGAGCAACGGTGCTGTAAATCCCTGTGGGACCTGCTACGTCCGGGAAATATCCAAGGGAAGGTAGATGACCGACCTCTGACATGTTGCTACTCTAGGATTTTTGGGTTGCGCACATCCCGATTGTTGACGGAGAAACTAGAAAACAGTTCTAAACAATATAAATTACCGACGTAAAAATATCCGCGTGATACTAATTTCTGGGTATTTTTGTCCTCGTGTTGAAAATACGTCGTGGAGAGGCGTGGCCGCAAGAGCCACAGTGGATGATTTTTGAAGACACTCCGTACCAGGCCTCGAGTGTTAAAAGGTCGTAGAGTTGCTCTGTACCAGTCCTGTACGGGCTGGAGTAACCTGGCACGCTCTGTACTTTGCTTGCTGAGGGAGAAAGCGTATGTCGATTTTGCAGTAAACAGTAGTGCTCTAGTCAATAGTGACTTGAGTGTTGTAGCGAGCTGATGCTGCAACATTTTCGCCGGAGCAGTCTACACAGTTTACGGTAAATGCACAACGAACTTAACAGTGTGTACTTGAATTCGTTGAGACAAGCCCTGTAACGGCCCTGTCAAAGGCTGAGCTGGTGTTGTTTAAAGCCGCGAGCTATTTTAACAATTCTTATGTTTGAAAGATGGATAAAATTTGTGAATTTTCAATCACCACATTTAGGGGGTAATGTAAAAAATACCCTGGCCCCGACAAATTAACTTTAGTATTGCATTCGATCATTGAATCGTGAAGATCATTCCCTGTTGTTAAAGGGAAAATCAGTAAGATTAAATGCGAAATGTTTGCAATTCAATGTAAAGTTTCATATTGTTGAATTTGTTTCATTAATATTTATTATTTTCTTAGGGGTTTTGTTTTTGTTTATTGGCAAATGTAAGACGAGGCAGTACGTTGTTTTGATTTGGAACTCCTTGTGTTCATATTCAAACTAAATACGCCTCCTGCCGTAAGCCGTAAAGAGAACCCAATAAATATCAACATAGGGCAATTCTTAAATGATAAAGAGAACGTTTTCACCCTTCACAACACACCATCCACTACAAGATACTATCAAACATGTTGGAGTAAAGTCCGTGTCGTCATAACAAATTGTCAGAACAGTTCACACCCTTCTTTGTAGAAATACCACAGGCCAAGAAGTTATGATTCTTGATGAATATTACAGTTTACTGCCACGGTAGTCATGCTGTGGAACTCTGATTAATTCTAACACAATTTGTGTGGTTTGTGCCTCAAAATTCTTAGGAGAGGTGAGACGTATTTTTTCTAATGTGCTATTCTGCTTATATAAAAATAAGGTTAAAAGTTATTGACAGCATTTAAAAGTTACTTATCATATTTGCGGAGAAGTTTTAAGTGTTCTAGTGGGAAGTTGCACTCACTTTTCAGCTGTTTATAAATCCAAAGCATAATTATCCCGAGTTGCATAGCAAAATCCTTGAGCAACAACTCTCTAACTCTGTTGTAACTGTAACAGGACCTCACAAACAATCTTTCAGTGGCAGTTAAAGACTCAGTGGTGCAGCTTTCAACTCCTATGTGTTAGTAATTTATATTTTCGAAGGAAAAAACTTCCAAGCTATTTGGAACATTTCATTCCATGTCTTCTCCCACGGCCCCTTTTGCAATCAACAAAGAATATTTACAGTACCTTCTTGGCTATGTTAATCTAAGACGACGAACGTATCCTTGTATAAGTAGTTTTAAAAACTAAAGTTTTTTGTGTGTTCCCCGGAAGAACAGAAGACTAAGAATACTAGGGACACGCTCACAATCAACAGTTGGTATGAAAAGATGTAGTGACAGTTTTCTGTACAGTTATGCACTTCCTTCGCCAGCAGATGGATGTCTGTAAAGACTGGTAATCTCTACATTTGATCACCGATGTCAATTGTCTTCCAGCTTCAGCGAGATCTCAAGTCCTAACACCAAGATGCTGTTTATTCATTTGACATATGGACAGGATTTTTTTTTCTCTCAGCAGATGTTTGTAGTGCAATGCCTTTCTTTTTCTACTTTCTTTATGGCTTAACGGTCGTCGATAATGGGAGAGGATTGATGGGAAAGTTAAATTATTAACTATCAGAGATTTTAACTATGCGTATACCACAAGAAGGCAGAATACCATTCTCTTTCTTGATCCTTCTAAATTTAGGTGACTTATGAATGTTACAATCTTATTTGAACACGTTATTCATTTCTACCATTGCCCCACATTGGCACTGAGTCGAAAGATATGGATTTGGAAGTCAAGTATTGTTTACAGAGAAGTTTTGTGAGCAATACTAATAAGATACTACCAATGTTGATATAAATTATATGTGAAAGTTAGAGACCCACAAATATGTGAAAACAGTACTTAAATTTTTCTTAATTTTATAACAGAGTTTGTGTTTTTCACAATCTGAAAACACCATTACCGCTTATAAAATCCCGATGACGCAATCTTTAGAACAGTAAACTTTTCCTGTACATTTGAAAGTAGGAGAACTGTACGTACTATAAAAAGCTAAATACAATCACTTTGCTTGCATAGATTTAGGGTGGTTGTGAGAACTTACTAGTATTAATAAACACCAGAGCCGGATTAAGAAAGCGCGAAGCGCGAAGCCCGTAGCAAATGTGAAGAAGAGGCCCTAGAGGCCCTTGATTTCTGCCGTCCGGGGGAAATTGTAGAGCTAAAAAAAAAAAAAAAAAAAAAATCGCCGGCTAGCCTAGGTGCGGGGCCCCCCTAGCAGGCGCGAGGCCCCCTAGAAGGCGCGAGGCCCGTAGCATTTGCTGCCTCCTGCTACGTTGTTAATCCGGTACTGATAAACACTAATACTGTGTTACATTTGAGTAAATCCAACATAGAGTTCTGAGAAACGTGATTTTTTTTTTCATTTTTGCTTTTCTTTCATTAACTATGTAAATTAATGGGATAAAATATGTTTCATGTCAACCAACGCCATAAATGGTGTTTAAGATTCGTTGTAATCAGTTAGTTACATTTTGTATGATGCTTGCGAAGACAGATATATCTTTTTGACGTCTTTAATCATTAGTGGTGTGTTTGGACTACGCAACTTTCGGTATAAAATGTATTCTACCTGTTAACTCAAGACGTGAGTTATCACTGTGAGAAAATTCCGTTTAAATACGTCCACTAGATTTTTCGTGATGTGTGTACTCGGAAAAAATGTACCGTTTTCGTATTTCTATCAGCAATTGTGGAAAGAAATGTAGCTTATAACTTATCGGGATAAAATGTATCTTATATGTTATTCTAAAAAAAATAAGGTATTGATTGGGAGGAAACAAGGCTATTAAGTAAATTATACATCGAGCAAGGAGTGAGAGTGAGAGTGAGGAATGATCTTACAGAAGAGGGAAAGATTGGAAGAGGTGTAAGACAGGGATGTTGTTTTTTACCCATATTATTTAACATATATTTGGAGGAAAAAATGAAAAGAAGTTTAAGAGGTAAAGGAGGTGTATGCATGGGAGGACGTAGGATTACCTGCTTAAGGTTTGCTAATGATATGGTTTTGCTGGCAGAAAGTGTCAAGATACTCAGAAAAATGTTGGAGACTTTAGACAAAGGGTGTGAGGAATTCGGAATGAGAATCAATAGGACTAAAACTAAATGTATGATGGTGGGAAAGAGTAAGAAAGAAATGATGATAACGCTGCAAGGAGAAATAATTGAATAAGTGGAGTCCTTTAAATATCTCGGGAGTATTGTGAGTGGTGATATGAGCTGCAAGAAGGAGGTAAAAACTAGAATAGCAATGGCAAAGGAAGCTTTCAATAGAAAGAAAAATTTACTATGCGGAAGGCTGGACAAACCCCTGAGGAAAAAATTAGCTACATGTTTTGTATGGAGCGTAGGACTATATGGAGCAGAAACATGGACGCTACGCAAAGAAGATCTAAAGAGGTTGGAAGCTTTTGAAATGTGGGTATAGAGGAAGATGGATAAAGTAAGTTGGGAGGACAAAGTAAGGAATGAGGAAGTGTTGAAACGAATAGGAGAGAAAAGGTCACTCATAAAAACAATAAGAAACAGAAAAAAGAACTGGGTTGGGCATGTGATGAGGAACGAATGTTTGCTTAAGACTGCTCTGGAGGGAACTGTAAACGGAGAGAAAAGAAGAGGTCGTCGAAGGATGAAAATGATGGATGATATAATGATAAACGGAAGATATATAGAGACTAAGAGAATGGCGAAACAGAGAGAGGCGTGGAGGGCTGTCACTGTGGGTGGACCTGCCGAATAACAGAGAACCCTTGATGATGATGATGATATGTTAACCCATGGAAAAAGCCAAGATTATGTGTAATTTTCATTGAAATCCATTCATTAGTTTTTACGTAATACACACACGTACAGACAAAAATTCCAAAATTTACGGTTGTGGCGTCTCTCTCTTCGCTAGTGTACATTGGATTAATTCTTTTCTTTTAAATAAATTTTATTTACAAACCCGTCTTCTTTAGAATTTTATTGCATCTGTAGATTAAGTTCAAATCGAACCAGTGTTTGTGAAAAAGCTGTGAAACGCGCCGGGTAGAGAACTAATCCTTGACACCCGCCCGGGCAAAGTGTATGCAAAGCGGCTCACATCAGATTAAGCGTTTTAATGAGCTAGCATTAAGAGGAGCGCAATAGCCTCATCAAGGATGTGAACCGGCCGGATCTCGTGCCGTAAAGAGAGCTTACGACAACGAGATCAGCGTCTCCACGGGGTGAATCCAAAGTGTTTCGTACCTCAATGAGGTTTCACTAACAGTTTGCTGTTGACAATCTGACAGGAAAAGTACTGGGCAAAAATTTTAATTTTTCAAATTCCAACCAACTTTTACTTCAAAATAAATGGCCAAAAATTCTTATGGTGTATTTTCTGTGTAAGCTATCTTTTACTTATGGCTTTAGGCCTCGTCGACGTCGATGTCATTAGAGGCGGGATGGGACTGGGGACAAGGAACGGGAATGAATCCGACCATGGCCCTTTGAAGGAAGTAACCCGGCAATTGCCTGGAGTGATTTGGGCAAACCATGCAAACCCCAATTCTGGGTGCTGGAAGCTGCCAAGGTAATAAGGATTTTTTTTTTTTTTTTTTCATCAGTTTTAAATCCCTTAAGGTAATTTATTCTGAAAATTTATCATAAAAATCTGTAAGATTTCAAGCAGATATTTGCAGGAACGTAATGAACCAGCTACAGTAAAATCAAAAACAAAGTAAAAAGCAAAGAAAACGTAATTAAAAAAGGACTTCATTCAGTTGTAAAATTAAATTTTATTCAATACTTTTCCAGCTGTAAACGTTTTACCAAATGTTTTAGCTAAATTTGCGTATTTAATTTAAAATGAAATGCTACGAAAAGCAAACTTAGCGAAATTCCAGAAGGAGTAAACAAGTTTTAAAACGAAATTATCATAACATAGCGTTATAATCGTCGATTATCCAAAGAACGAAGAAATGTATTAACATCAATAGATGGGATCAAGACATTCAGAAAAAAAATATTCTCTGAGCGGGGCAGAACGGAACAGAAAATGCAAATAAGGCCAGAAATCCAATCAAATGCAGGAGACGAATTCTGCGTTAACCCTATTACTCAAATGTGCGACAATTACACGATAAATAGCGTGATCATAAAAGACGATCTCATGGGAAATCCAAAAACGAATCTCTCACTAATGCTGGAAGGGAAATTGGGGTAAGGGAACGTCAGGACACTTTACATATCAGGATTGTATAGAATATTGGAATCTTCACTGCAATAAAATCTTGATTTATGATAATTCTTTTTGTTTTAACTCACGATTTGTTTTTGACACCAACAAGCACATATTTTGAGTAGCTAGCTAAGAATTCCACGCTCCTGTCAGTGATATAGCTTCTACATGTAATAGATTTGTGAATACAATATTAACGGAAACAGAATCTTAATCCAGTAACTTATGGAGGAGGTAACTTATTTTACTCGTAAATAAAAAACACAAAGACCGCGGCTACTGCTAACAATAGAAATGTGACATTCAATCTCGGTTTGTGGTACGATTAGCTCTTTAAATCAACTTATATTCAGGATATTTCGTTACGTCTAGCATAGTCTCTAGTGGAGCTTCGCATTTATTATTATTATTACTAGCTGGTGCCCATGAGTTAATTCGTGTTTGTAAATAATGTTGATTGATAGTTACCGACATCTAACCACCATAGTGTACGATGGGAGACCCGAGGCTAATACCATACCCAAACAACAGTGATCTGCGAAGAGTATTTATGGCTGCAAAGTGAAATATAGGGACACAAATGTCTTTGTTCGAAATATGAAAATACCCTCGGTCGACAACTTTCAACCTTATATATCCCACACTCCCACAACTACCGACATATAACGACCATAGTGCACAAAGGGAGACTCGAAGTTACTACCGCACACAAACAAACACCAGTGATCAGATCTGTATAGTTGTGTTTGCAAAGTCAAATATAAGGACGCACATGTCTTTCGTTGAAATATGAAAATGCCCTGCATCGATCACTTTCAACCATGTCTCCTAAACCTCCACAGCTTTCGGATTTCGGCCAACGTTGTGCATGATGGGAAACTCCATGTTGCTATCACACACTTGTAAAGAATCTTGATTGACAGCTACTGACATGCAACCACCTTAGCGCACGATGGAAGACTCGAGGCTAATATCACACACAAAAGCAAGTGATCTGCGCAGGGTATTTATGGCTGTAAATTTAAATATAGGGACAAACATGTCTTTGGACGAAATATGACAATGCCCTTGGTCGACTACTTTCAACCTTCACATTTCTTTCACGCCCACAGCTACCGACATGCAACCATCATAGTGCACGATGGGGGATTCCTGGCTACTACTACTCAAAACACAAGTGATCTGTGCTATGTAGCTGTCATTACAAAGTGAAAAATAAGAACACACCCATCTTTGGTTAAAATAACAAATAACAATAAAATAAAAAACTTTTTAATGAACCATGTTTTTATAACAGGCTAAAAAGTATAAAATAATTTCTCTAATCCTTATGAAGGATAAAACCACATACATATTTCTAACTTCTTCTAAATTGTCCTGAAAATTTATAATTGGAAATTTTTGATAGCTGTTAAAATATTTTTAAGATTGGTGACGAAAAACATTGGGCACATGCAACAGATAATTGATGCATTAATAGCTCTACTAACAATTTTATTGCACCGCAATATTGTGAACTGATAAGTAAGTTCTTTCATTGATAACTACTTATAGATATGTATTATTGCGCCCAATGTTCTTCGTCACCAATCTTACAAGTATTTTAATAGCTATCAAAAATTTCGAAGTGTAAATTATCAGGACAATTTAGAAGAAGTTAGTAATCTGTATGTGGTTTTTATCCTTCATAAGGATTAGAGAAATTATTTTATACTTTTTAGTTCGTTATACAAACATGGAACATTAAAAAGTTTTTTATTTTATTGTTATTTTCTGCTTTTTAGTGTTACGCGAATGAAAATTTGTAATTGATTTTAAAAACTTTGATGACATAATCACAGAGACATGCTACAAATTCCATTTTTTTTAAATAGAAAACACTTAATTGAGTTATTACCATCCCAGGGAAATAAGGAACAGAACAAAAAAAGAATTAAGCATATCCATCGTTTGAATCATAAGTTATGGTCTGGAATTCGAACAAAAATCCAATAGAAAAAAGCACTTTTTGTCCTGCCAGAAATCTTCAGGCAGAGTTTCCAACTTTTCTTTCCCTTAAAACATTATTAAGACTACTTCAAACATTTTTTAAAAAATTAGCCTAATCGGTCCCTAGAATATGTACTTTCAGTTGTTACCGAATTTTTCTATTTTCTGGGCAACTTTTCCATTTTTCTTTCTCTGAAAACCTTATTCAGACTAATAAAAACATTTAAAAAATAGCTAAATTGGTCCATAGAAAAGAGTACTTTCTGGTTTTCCCGCATTTTCCAGGCAACTTCCCAATTTTTCTTTATTTAAAAACCTTATTCGGACTATTATGAACTTTTTTAAAAAATAGCCAAATCGGTACACAGAGAAAACAATTTCAATTTTCTCCGAATTTTCCTGACAACTTATCCAATTTTTCATTAACTAAAAACCTTATTCGGACTATTACAAACATTTTTTAAAAAATTAGCCAAATCAGTCCATAGAAAAATTTCAGTCTTTCCGAATATTCAAATTTTCCAGGTAGCTTTTCCTATTTCCCCCCCCCCCATTTTCATGCACTGTCATCCAGTTCTGAGCTCCGGTCAAAATTTCAAGTCTCTAGCTCATCGAGAATTTAGTTTAAAATCAATTACTAAATTCCACCCCGACAGACAAAGCCCAAAGCGAGTTAATAAAAACATTTTAAAATAATAAAAAAAACTCGACAATTTCTCCCAGTCAGATAATTCATCATACAGTAAAATCTGTCACGGTAATGATAATTTCTTGTTTATTAACACCTCGTTGCCTTCAACGAAGTTCCAAATCGCTTCATTCTCAGTGCGGAGAAAACTGTGTTCTAAGGTTTCTTTCATTGCGCAATATTAGTATTTTGTTTATGTTACGTGGGTACCTCATATAGTCTTAGGCATTATTTCAGTGGGAAATTGATATCAGGACGACTTGAGTTAGTGAGACAGATGCTCGTTGCAAATATTACTCCATAACAATTTCCAATTCATTAGTGCTTATTGATGTTCTATGTTTCTAGTTTTTGATAAATGTCTTTCACATATACCGCTTTGCGCAAGTTCATGACGTTGGTGCCATAACTGTGCTAAAGGAAATACGTTTTACCCATACTGAATAAAAGCTTACGATTCTGACTTTATCGATGGTATCTGGTAGAATCTGTCAGAATACTATCGTAGCTGAATTATCTTTTCTGTTGTTCTGCATTCTGCAAGTTCTGTAAATAAGCACCGTGTTACAATACATGCGAATATCGATTAGTATCTCTCTCTGGTGAAAATACTACAGATGATATTTTTCTGCCAAAGATATTGTATCTCCAGACAAACCATGCCATAAACCATCTGTCATACTCCCTTGAACAAAAACGATATTGCAGCTGTTCATCGACATGGATACATGCTGTTTTTTAGAATAAAAATGCCGTTGAAACGGCGAAGACAAAAAGCCGCGAGAAGAAAATATGCGGAACATGATGGCCGACTTTATTCCATTCCCACAAAGGCTTTTAAAATTGGAGCGACTGTTCGGGATAAGTTGTGGAGTGCTTTTTCATTAAAAAATTAAACAGCTATAGTTATACGATACTGAGACCATGGAAGCCGGGATAATATTTTAGACAAGAAATGGGAATAAAATCGGTTATGACCTGTATTAAGTAATCATACGTCTGAAGTGATTCCGAAAACAGTGGATATCCGAAATATGTATGCGAGGACCGGAAAATGAACACTGTCCTCCAGAATGCAAGGCCCGAAATATACCGTTTACACTGATAACGAGAAGGATTTCATCTTCTCAATATTTATCTCAATCCCTACTTGCTATTTTGAAAAGTCATTACCATTTTTCAATATTCGTAAATCGCTAGAACTGCAGTGTGAGTTATAAATGTAGTTAACATGTTTATTAGAAACTGAAGAAAAAACAATTTACGAGGAGACAAAAGTTGCCAGTGTTGCGTCTGGTGTGACATCGGATTGGCATAAAAGATACCGCTTTCCTTCCCGATCAGAAATTTTTTGTTCCCTAACGAGGAAAGATTTGTGCAATCCGAATTTACTTTGTGTTGAATGGGGCAGGTTAATTAAATCCTTGAGTACTGAATTCATGTGGTGAATAACCACTACATAGCAACTCGGTGTGGCAAACAACCCGTTCAAATTTTACACGCTGAAACGAAACGTCGAGAGTTTGGTAATTATGTCTAGGAAGCTGGTAGCAGTGATGGATGAGCACGCCTTCTTTGTATTACTAATTCAATCTTCGAAGAGTTTCAAAGAGAAACTCTTGCCAACAAAGGAATTCCAGTGAAGGGAAGACGCTTGTTATCCGCTAGATACAAGAGTACAGAAGAAGCTACACAAATGCAAAATGAAAATCAGTAATGTTATTCAATTAAAGTGGTTTTTACAGTCTGGCGACTAAGTTCTTTAATAATTTCGCAATCCTCCTCTATCGTAGCCGCTTGTCCTAAACCAGGAATCATGGCGATGACACAGGGCTCCAAAGTTTTATGTGGAATCCGAACCACGGAAGCATTGTCACATACTTCCATCTGTTTATTAAACCACCAAAATTGTACCTGCTGTTTTACTAGTGGTTAACTCGATTATGGTAGCGAGCGTGGTGGGTGAACGGTTAACGTTCTGGCCTCGCATTCGGGAGGACGCGGGTTCGAATCCCCGTCCGGGCATCCAGATTTGGATTTTACATGGTTTCCCCAAATCACTACAGGCGAATGCCGGGATGCTTCCTTCAAAAAGGCCATGGCCGAATTCCTTCCAGTTCCTTGTCCCCAATCCCATCCCACCTTAGCCGTTTCAAAGAGTCTAATAATCAAGATTTCTCGTCGTAATAAAAAATAATCATACAGTACATAGATGAGTAAGTCAATTCTTCAACGTGCACGGGTTCTATTGTAGTGGAATTTCTTCTGCACGTCAATAGAAATAATTAAAAATAAAAGTTTTTATAGACACTTAAGGATATCTCTGTGTCAACAACCAGAGAATAAGCTTGAAAATATTGCCAGTGGATGACATAAATATATATATTATTTTAACTTATGGCTTTACACCTCGTCGATGCCATGGCTTTTTGAAGGAAGTATCCCAGCATTCGCCTGGAGCGATTTGGGGAAAGCATGGAAAACTCAATGCCCGGACGGGGATTCGAACCCGCGTCCTTTCGAATGCGAGACCACAGCGTTACCGCTCACCCATCACGCTCGGTTTGAAATATACAAATGCTGCATTCTTGTTGCAATAAAAACTTACTTATGTTAAGGTAAACTACATCAGTAAACTAAACTTTTGTTCCGAAGAGTATTTGAGCTGACATTTCTTTTTCCGCATCTGGTACTTGCAGAAGCATTACTAAAAGTGATTGCAGTTTTTAGTGTAAGAACCAGAAATACGTTTCGTATGAGGTAATGTATTTCAGCGGAGGGCTCCCAGAAGACTCCTGCCTTCCTGAAGCATGTAATTTCCATTTGCGAACGGACTATGCTGAGGTATCACAAATTTCCTATCAATCAATTGCAGTTCGGAAGGGTCGTCAGGCATCGATTCAGGCCCCAGGAACACTGAAATATCGATTAAAATTTAAAGTCCAGGCATGAAAATAATTGAATGTATGAAGAATGTATGTAAGAACGTATGATAAGTTTGAGCCACTAGCAGCTCATGCATAAGAAACAACTGAAGGAAGGGTCTATCGAACCAAAGATACAGTTACAGTACCTATTCTACCCATAATCTGACCTCAGCGACATCTAGGTCGTTAGAGGCGGTAAAGTACTAGGTATCATTCCGGAATTAGCTGGGAGTGATTTCGGGAAAGCATGGAAAACACAAAACTGGAAGGGCGGACGGGGTATATGAACCCGCATTTTCCCGTATATGTTACAAATTATAATAGACCGGACGGTAATCCAAATGCTTCGGCCGACTTTACTCCAATGAACTAAATCTGGTATGCAAGTCGACTGCAAGCAGTGTAGGGCATAAGCTTCGACTCACCCGTCGATGAGAGGCGACGATTTGAGCAGTGCCAGCGCCTCGGGTGAGGCAAGTTTGCTGCTGCCGCCGTCGAAGGTGGGGTCTTCGTCTTCCTGTAGGGCGATCGGCAGCGCGATCACCAAGATCACCACCAGAAGACCCACTGCCGTGGCGCCCATCACGCACGCCTTATTTGCTGAAACACCAAGTGTAACTACAACACCGAGATATCCTACATATAAGGCACAGGATCAATCAAATATGTGCAAGGAAAAATTTTTTTAAAAAACCTACAGAGCATAGTATGCGTATCAAAATGGTCATGTTAAGGAGGAGACCCAAGCCCGGGAAAGCATGTTCTGCTCGTCGTGGGGTGTCAAAATTTGTTCCGAATGTTTCTGATTCTTTAATAGTAGGCCTAATGCAACCAGTCAGCCAACCGTGTAAGGTGGATGGTTGTAGACCTGAGCATGCGCCGTCCCTGAATACTCCATGACTCGTCTCCTAATCGGATTGGTAGAGGGGACGGGGCTAGTCACATGGCCACCGCGCGAGTCCCTTAGACCTAGCAGCGGTAAAGTATTTCCTCGAGAACCGAAGCATTCAATTCCAGTTCATCTAGCATGGAAGCGCGTGATTCCCCACAGCTGATGGCTCTCCAACAACAGCTCCACCAGAGGAGCATGGATTCAACAAAGGTGGAAGCCTCCAACCAACTCCGGAATCCAAGCAGTGTTCACCGCCGACAGTCGAAACCGCCGACCCATCCACCACCCAAGCCAGGAAGCAAGGAGGTCGGAGAACCAGGAGTATTCCCAACAAGGAGAAACCCAAAACGACAGCCGTTGACCAGTCCTTCAGGTCCCAGGAATTATGGCATCGGTCGAAGGACGGCCGGAATAAAGTCTGGTGCGTCCGCTATGGGAAAAATCACAGCGTACGAGTGTGAGCAAAACCGCGTGACGTGACGTCAACTGCGGCGCGGACCATGCGGCCAGCTACGGGGGCTGTTCACTGAGGTGGAAGCTGCATGCGGCCGTCGACAGGAGCCAGCCCCACACCAGAACGGCGAAGATCACTATTCCACCTGAGACGACAAAGGACAACACCATCCACGGCCAACTAAACAATCATCAACCACCCGACCAGAGACGCTACACATCAGAACAGCCAAACCATCGATGTTGCTGCCTGGGACAGCAAAACCAGCTAGGGATGATCGTGAATCACCTCACGCAGTTGTTAACAGTGCTCATCCCTACCAGACGATATGAAACCTACCCAGGGTTTTCAAATAAGGACGTCTTAGACGCCCACAACTCGTCCCCCCCCCTCCCAATAAGTTAAATAAAGAGAAACCCAAAAACCAACCTAAAAGAGACAAGTAGCATTAGAGCCACTTCGGTGGCGGGACTACAAAAAACCATAGCCACCAGTCTCATTAGCCTTTACAACTGTCGATTATTTTATACGGAATACTGGGAGTAATATGGTGTATGATACTGCTACAACATGAGATTAGGACCTTATGGCACGAATCCACTCGGCGGCTGAAATGTTGAGTACCCAAGAGCATGTATTTGACCACGTGTGTGAATCTCTGAACCACCCATGTAGGCTCCGAACTGAAGTAGGAACTCAAATTTCTTAGCTTCTTTTGTGATTTACCGCATGATAGAAGGTTCTTGTTGGGTTTCTTAGTGAAATGTGGAACGTACAGCCATCACCATATTCACAGCGCTCTCTAACGTTAACGCCCAACAGCGTCCAAAGCTTACTGTTCCGGACATGAATCCACTCCAGAAACAAAATCAGTACTGGGATTACAGTTGTTCTACAAAAACAAATACGACGCGCCGTGAATCGAACCACCTGCAACTCGTACCTGTACCTCCCACCCAAGCTAAAATTAAAAAAAAAATCTGCGTTAATTTACAAATTTGCAGTAATTTTTTTGCGAAATATTGGAATTAAAAATTAAAAGTTTCTTGTTTTGGTACATTACTTATTTAAAAATAAAAAAATAATCACTGTCAAATAACCGAAAACTGTATGGAAGGAAACGGATCGAACCAGCAGGACTGAACTTTAAACTTTTACCCCAAGAGTATCGGTAATTACGTGAAATTCATTTTGAATAGGTTACAGAACAAAACACGGGAACTAACAAGAGCAACACGAAATTAGGATATGGGCGGTCTATTAATTACATGAGATTTTTTTCTTAAATTTGGACCTCCCCCCTTCCCCTCTTGGTGAGATCTAGTCGAACCCCCCCCCCCCTCCGCCCTATCGTGAGATTGAACACGTTATTTTGTAGATTTTTTTAAATTCTATTGTTCTTTGAAGGGTGGCAATCTGAAATTTAAAAAAAAGTGAGATTTCTATCGATACCCCCCCCTCCCCCTCCCTCGGTGAGATTTTTGCCAGATCCCATATCTTTCCAGAAAGTTACACCTCCAATAGCATTACATTACTTTAAAATTCTGTACCCCAAAAAATGTCAAAGAAATTAAGTAAGCGAGCGCTGGTTGCTCCGGACTGTCTATTCCATTCTGTATTCGTCACTGAAGTAAGTTTTTTGTTTGTTTGTTTCAAGCTTTACGACTCGTCGACATCGAGATAATTAGAGCCAGGAGAGAACTGGGGGACAAGGAACAGAAACGGATTCTTTTGAAGGAATGATCCCTGTATTCGCCTGGAATAATTTCGGGAAGCCTGGCCAGAGTTTTACCGTTCCCGCACCAGAATTTAGCGTTTCAGTGCTGCAAGTCTCCAATACATTTATTTTCTGGGACAGTGTTTTCTTATTCTTGTGTATAGCTCTGAGAATTGTTGGTACCTAGTAGCTTGAATTAGTTGTAGCACCTAACACTTAAGCTTGTAACGAGCCGCGCTGTCGCCACGTTACAAGGTGCATTTTTATTATATATGTAATAATATAAGAGTAATTTACATAAATCTTGGGCGACCACCTAAATAGATTTTTGTTGTAATTTTATAAAGTACGCAAGATTCCAAGTGAGGACTGTAATGAAATGGTGAACTTATACAGTGTATCGTAGCAAAGCGAATATTAAAGAGTTATTGAGCTATGTAGGCTTGAAGCTAATCTTGGTCTTTCCGGATCATGGCGACGGGACGTCGCGGATTTGGGTTTTTGCCGGACCACACACACTGCTCCCTGGGGATGGGTCACTCACCGAGCGGGAAAAGCCTGCCGTCCGAAACCCGAATGTTCTCTCGCCCCGGCGAACTTAGCC
The DNA here is from genome assembly GCA_031002005.1 of Vandiemenella viatica. Taxonomy (NCBI): domain Eukaryota; kingdom Metazoa; phylum Arthropoda; class Insecta; order Orthoptera; family Morabidae; genus Vandiemenella; species Vandiemenella viatica. The sequence goes on along the minus strand of CM061919.1, from coordinate 158,616,205 downwards.
GAATATGTCCGACCTCTGTTGGATTCTTTGGCCAAATCACATATCGAGGATATCACGTGACATTAGGTGCCGACCTGAAGGTCCAATCAAAATGAGCGTATAACTCAAAATCCTGGGAATTTTTGTTGTATGTGAGCTTCGAGACTACAAATGGGCGGAGCAAGAAGTTTCCTCGTGGACCGAGGAGCGAGGAGCTGGACATTCTAGATTCTAACTTCGATCGCACCAGTCTGAGGTTGACTTGGAAAGTTGACTTCTTTTCGCTAACTGCAGCTTGCCTTGCTGGAGCGAGCGTATCACCGCAACACAGCCGGTAATGCGATGATGCGCATTGCCAGACCAGAGATGCCTTTGTCCGACTTGTGAGATAATCTCACATATCGTGGGTCCGCTACACTCATCACAGACATCAGACGCAGAACTACAATGGTAATTGATTACGACCAAGCCATGTGATTGTGCATTCCGTGAAACAGAACCCGTAAGCGACTTTGAGAGGATAGGTCCATGTTCTCACTTTGTAATTGTAAAAACCCCTGAGCTAGCGGCATGATTTGCCAGAACTAGTTATTTTCGAATGATATATTGTTCATTCTGGCGCCCATGATTTTCTTTTTAACTGTAAAGTCACAGTATCATGATACCTTTGTCTGAGGTAGTCATAACTTGTATTTTTATTGTTTCCAATTGTCATTATTTCTTGCATTTTGATTCTGAGATATATTTAAAAGTAAATATACAGTTGTTTGCTTGCTCATGACGGCTAATTGTAACTCTGAGCGTTGCTTTTATGATTTTGCCAATTTGTGTTAATGTTAACGATAAATTCGCTCAGACTTGTAATCGCCAGTGATAAGAAAATAAATGTCATATTGTGAAAAATTTTCCTAAATTCCAACTAACGTCGAGATTCTTGCAAAATTAAATAATTTTCACTCCTTCATAAAAATTAAAATTAAAAATCCACAATTATTAATCATAAAGGTATGAAATATAATTGTAACGTGGTTTGCCCACCAAGGCACCCACCACAAGCTGCTTCAGGAGACAGTAGTATCCAGAACGAAGAACGAGAACTAGCCACGAAGAATGGTGCAGACCCTCATACTAACGTTAATTCTGTTTGTCTTTCAGGAGCAACCGTACCACCTGTCATGGAGGCCATTCCAAAAGCGATTAGAGAATCGAACTGCCGTCAGTTAAAGGTACGCGCTCACTACAGCGGGCCGCATCGCATCGAGTCGCATTGAGCGAAAATGCTGCAAAGCACATCTGGACGCAGCGAGTCGCAGTTCTTTTAGTCACCGCCTTCGGTTCTCGACGATTATTCAGCCGCTTCTGCACTGCAAATGGACTCATCAGACAAAGGGCTCTTATTTATATATATTCATCGAAGAAGAAGAAAATTTAGCAGAATAGGCAATGGGTTTAAATAAAAAAGGAATTTTCCGCATTTCTTAGGCACATTAAATGACAAACATGTTATAACAATTCTACCGAATAGCGGTTCTCTTTATTTTTAATGCAGAAAAATGAATGTTTTTCATAGTTTTATTAGCTCTTGCAGTTACTGAATACCGTTTTGGTATTTTGGTCGTCGGAGGATTGGAAAAAAAATTAAGATGGCAAAACATTTAGCTTTTCTCCTTTAGAGATGAGGCCTATTCCAGAATATCAGATAAAATGAAATGAAGAGAAACAAACTTTCAATTACAGGCTCAATAAACTATGGAGTGTGATAGGTAACTGCTTTGGTGTTATAGGTAGAAGGTTTCAAATCTATGAAAGAAGAATGTCGGTGTTACCTAATATGATAAATAAAGTAATACTAGCCACGTGCTGCATTCATAACCTTTTGATTAACGATATCTGAATTTTCATTACTAATGAGATGCAGTGCTCTTTATCCATTAAGTTTGAATAGTAAAACATACAAGCAAAGAACAAGTGAGCATGAGCTAGAAATTTTATAATTTTTTCATCTTTATTAAAGTTCATAAAGTAATTAAATTTTCAGATTGTAATTACTTATATTTTTTCAAAAAATCATCCACCATCCTGCGTTCAAATTTGCAGCCAATTTTGTTGAAGTAATGCAGTTAATTCACAGAAATAGGAATATACAAGTTACAAAAGTCAGTCAGTACTGTTGAAAATCCTATCGCAAACCTGGTCGCGACTGAGCGCATCGAGGGGCACAGGCGGAAAAAATACGCCTGGGGAAACGATCCGACAATGCGATGCGACGCTGCCCGCCCCGCCCTGACTCGACCCGTCTGTGGTGGCGTTACACTATAGAATCAGTGTCCTCAAGCGATTGCTGACGCATTGATGCGACGCGATGCGGTCCGCCGTAGTGAGCGCGTACCTTCAAGAGTAGTTGCCGTACGTCGGTACTAATGAATCGCGTCGTGTTACTATTGCAGATATAGTAGTTAAATCCATGGACAAGTTGGGCCAAAAGGCGTATGAAGCGGCGCGGGAAATTTGATATCGTTGTAGTTCTCCATTTGTAGTGTCGAGCCGCGCATCGATTGTGGGAAGGCCTTATGGTGGAAGAGTATTAATTTGAATTGTAGTTTGCAGGAGCTGTGTCGCAGGAACAACTGGAGCTTCGCCGACCTTCGACCGATGATAGCTGCCAGCTGCGACGCATTTGACAGGTCGGGCGTCCACTACACACCGAGAATGGCGACCAAGGTATCTGCAAAATTATGGAATCGTTTTGATATCAATTATTTTTAGGAACACCGTGAGGCCCGAGGATCCTTCATCTCAACGAAGAGAATGTGACGATAACCTAGATCAGGGTTCTGGTAGTGATGGCGCGAATAAATCGAATATTGCAGCTGTAAATACACAGACGGAAAAAAAAATCCCAACACCAAGAAAAAATTATTGTAGAGTAGTGAAATTTGGACAATGCATTTGTCAAGTTAACATGTTTAATTGATTAAATTTTCAAGATCACAGGTTAATTTAAGCTCAAGAAAATGCATTTCAAATGTGAAATACTGTTAAATTAATAGCCGGTGTAACCTCCAGAATTTTGAATGCAAGCCTGCAAACGTGAATGCATTGTGTCATACAGGTTTCGAATGTCACTTTGTGGTATGGAGTTCCATGCTTGTTGTACTTGTGCTGTCAATACTGGGACGGTCAGTGCTGGCTGTGGATGATGCTGGAGTTGTCGTCCAATGATATCCCATACGTGTTCAATTGGAGACAGATCTGGTGATCTCGCAGGCCAAGGTAACATGTCGACACTCTGTAGAGCACGTTGCGAGACAACAGCGGTATGAGGGCGAGCGTTATCCTGTTGAAAAACTCCCCCTTGAATGCTGTTCATGAATGGCAGCACTACAGGTTGAATTACCAGACTGACGTACAAATTTGCAGTCAGTGTGTTTGGTATAACCACAAGAGTGCTCCTGCTGTCATAGGAAATTGCTCCCCAGACCATGACTCCAGGTGTAGGTCCAGTGTGTCTAGGCCGCAGACAGTTTGGTTGCAGGCGTTCCCCTGGCCTCCTTCTGACCAACACTGGAGATCTGTTGTGTTTTCTGATGAAAGCAGGTTCTGCCTTGGTGCCAGTGATGGCCGAGTGTTGGTGAGAAGGAGGCCAGGGGAACGCCTGCAACCAAACTGTCTGCGGCCTAGACACACTGGACCTACACCTGGAGTCATGGTCTGGGGAGCAATTTCCTATGACAGCAGGAGCACTCTTGTGGTTATACCAAACACACTGACTGCAAATTTGTACGTCAGTCTGGTAATTCAACCTGTAGTGCTGCCATTCATGAACAGCATTCAAGGGGGAGTTTTTCAACAGGATAACGCTCGCCCTCATACCGCTGTTGTCTCGCAACGTGCTCTACAGAGTGTCGACATGTTACCTTGGCCTGCGAGATCACCAGATCTGTCTCCAATTGAACACGTATGGGATATCATTGGACGACAACTCCAGCATCATCCACAGCCAGCACTGACCGTCCCAGTATTGACAGCACAAGTACAACAAGCATGGAACTCCATACCACAAAGTGACATTCGAAACCTGTATGACACAATGCATTCACGTTTGCAGGCTTGCATTCAAAATTCTGGAGGTTACACCGGCTATTAATTTAACAGTATTTCACATTTGAAATGCATTTTCTTGAGCTTAAATTAACCTGTGATCTTGAAAATTTAATCAATTAAACATGTTAACTTGACAAATGCATTGTCCAAATTTCATTACTCTACAATAATTTTTTCTTGGTGTTGGGATTTTTTTTTCCGTCTGTGTACTTCACCCGTTTCTCTTCGGAATACGAATAGGAAAAAAGGCGAATTTAGACTCCGCAAATAACGATACAAAGCAGCTAAGGATAATGGTCAAAGTATTAGAGGGAAGTAGCCGATTTCCACGCTGCAGTGACGTCTAATTATGTCGATGTAATACTAGGAACTGAGAGTTGGTTGACGCCAAAGGCTTAATCTAGCGAATCTCAGTTCAATGTTTTTCGGAAAGACATAGCTACATCAATGGGCGGAGGTGTATTCGTGGCCGTTAATAAAACCGTTAATTGCTTTGTAGTAACTGAAACAGAATATTTTTTCGAGTTAATATGGGTGAAGGTAAAAATTGGCAGAAATATAAAGTCACATTATCGACCTCCGGATTCTGGAATATTACTTAATAGTATTTCTCTAAAATTTCAGGCACATACATTGATCATGGGAGGCGATTTTAATATACTGTCGGTTAACTGGGACACATCTACGTTCAGGTCCGGCGGAAGAGATAGGTCAAAGAGCCAACGCGGAGCGACAAAGATATCTTGTCCATTCTGGATCTTTTTCTTACAAGCAATCCGTATATTGAAGATACAATTTGTATAGAAGACGATATAAACGATCACAAGTGGTTGTGGTAACTTTAAAATCTAGTCTGACGTTGAAACATGAAGAAAATAAGCTCGTATATTGCTTCAGTAAGGCGGTTATGGTTGATCACTTGGCGAAAAATTTTGATACGTACACGATAAATACGAATGTTGAGGAACTTTGATATAACTTGAAAGAAATAATTTGGACCGGTATAAATAAATTTGTTCCCAAGAAATTTATTAAGGTTAGTAAGAACTTTTCGTGGTTCAATCGAGAGGTAAAACGTTTACTCAGGAAACAAAGGCGTTTACATACCACGGTAAGGAAATCGGAGGACTCATCTCATCGCCTTAAATTAGTCCAGCTGCGAGCGGAAGTGCGCAAGGTAATGTGTGGAGCTTTTAAAGAATTCCAAGTCAGGAATTTATCTGTATAAATAATTACTAGTCCAAAAAAATTCTGGTCATATATCAAAGTAATAAGAGGCTCTCGCAAGATTATGCCGTCACTAATGATGGAAAAGGAGGAATTATCGGAATCCAGCATAGGAGAGCAGAAATTTTGAATAAAATCTTTAAAAATGCTTTCACAACAGAAACTGTAGAGGAATTCCCGAAATTTAATAAGCGTACCAACAAAATTATTAAAGATCTCGTTCCTGACGTCGATGAAATAACAAAACTACTTAGGAATTTAAAAACCAATAAGGCTCCCGGACCAGACGGTATTCCAACTAGCCTCTATCTAGGTACGCAAAGGAAATTGCAACATATTTGACGAAATTATATACCGCCTCCTTGGTTCAAGGAAAAATACCCGCTGAGTGGAAGACCGCCATCGTAAGTCCAGTATTTAAAAGTGGGAATGTTAATGATCCTCAAAATTATGGACCGATCTCGATACCTTCAACATTTTATAGGATTTTAGAACATATCATCTATTCAAATGTCATGCGGTTTTGTGGATGAGGAGGACTTTTTAAACTCAAGCCAACTTGGATTCAGGAAGAGCCAATTGCGAGGTTCTTTGCTACCTTTTCTGTAAATGATAGCTCGCTGTGGATGATCCATATGGCTCAAAAATATCTTCTTGCACGTATATGTGCTATCACCTCGCTTTATCAATTTAGTCATATAGCTTTTTATAATTCAAGAAATCTGAATCTTGTTTTAGAACAATTACTATTTATTCACACTTAAGAAACAAGTCAAACAATGCACTATTCTCTCACATCCATAAAATCAAATATACTATACTCGCACTCGCTATACAACCAACACTCTCTCCGTCATCTTTTTACAAGAATCCTCTCTCCGCTCTTTCTAAGCTAGACCGCTCGTACGCTTACAGTCTACCAACTTCAACAAAATGAAATATATAAAGAAAACTTAAATTACCCCTTTTTTCTACACAGACTACTTTGTGGCCTTCTAAGAGAAAATAAATACATACATATATTATTTACAAACTTGCATTATTATTTCCCAACGTCTGGTGAAGTGGGATCTCTCACGATGCTGCGAGACACAACTTGCACTTTTAATTCACGAGTTGTGCCGGGTTATAGTTAAGCAATCCCAGGTTGTCTTAGTTCTATTAGATTTTTAAAAAAGTCGTCGACACTGTGCCTCACACGAGATTACTTAAGGGGGAAAAAAGGACATTTGCCGATGATGCTATTGTTTATCGTGAAATAAAAACCTAAGACGACTGCGCTTTGTTACAAGCCGATGTTATGAAAATAATCGCTTGGTTCAAAGACTGGCAGCTCGAATTAAACGCTAAAAAGTGCCATATCATGCGTAAAGTAAAAAGGTGACACTATTTAGCTCTGAATATACAATTAATGGCACTGTCCTTAGAACAATAGATTCCGCTAAATACGTAGGGGTAACAATTCGTAATAATTTGTCGTGTAATGAGCATTTCGAGAAAGTAATTGGGAAAACAAATCGTATGCTCCGATTTCTAGGTCGTAATTTAAAACAGTGCACATCGGAAGTTAAATCAATTGCATACAAGTCAGTAGTGTGTCCTCACTTAGAATACTGCTGTTCTGTATTTGATCCCCATCAAAAGTGGTTAATGGTGGCACTGGAGAAGGTCCAAAGAAGAGCCACCCGATTCGTGACAGGTATATATAGTTGGAGAGAAAGCGCAAGTGCGACATTGAAGGAGTTAGGTTGGGAAGACCTGAAACGCCGAAGCTGATTGAAAAGTTCACGACTGACCTATTTCAGGATGACGGCAAACACATATTACTTAACAGTTACATTCATTTCTGGGAATGACCGTGAAAATAATATAAGAGAAATCAGGGCCAGAACCAATTCATTTCTGTACTCTTTTATTTCCACGAGCGATTAGGGAGTGGAACAGGAAGGAGTTATCGAGCGAGAGAACTTCGATTCCGATAGGAGTTACTACTCCGGCCATCCTGATCTGGGTTTTCCATGGTTTTCCCAGATCGCTCCAGGCGAATGCCGGGATGGTTCCTAAAAATATCCCATGGGCGCGTATATCCCTCCCTAAGCACAAATGGATACACATTAGGATTGGTGTAATGCACCCTCCGCCACCCACTTTTAGTGAATCTTGGAGTAATGATAATAATAATAATAATATAACGAAGCGAACCCGAAAGGCGAAAAACCTCGTAAATGCTGTCCCTGACTCTACGTTATCTCAATGCAATGATATGTATGACTCAAGTTCCCAACTGTTAGTTCAAAGGCCGAAGCAGAATCACTTCTGAATTTAATTTTCCTCACGCTTTTACTGTTGTCAATGGCTGGGTCATTAGGGAGCACCCATAAACTATCACCTGGTAGGGATGAGCAATGTTAACAACTGCGTAAGGTAATGCACGATCATCGCTAGCTGGTTTTGTTGTCGCAGGCTGCGACATCGATAGTTTTGGCTGATATAATGTGTAGCGCCTCTGGTGGGGTGGTGATGATAGTTTAGTTGGCCATGGATGGTGTTGTAATGTTTTCTTTTGACAGACTATCGCTAAAATTATTGCGTGTATAATTTATTATTATTATTATCATCGTATGCCAAGTACAACAAAAGAATTGTCCATCAGATAAATCTAGGTATTGAAGCCATCTTCTGGCAGCAGGTCCAGCTTGTTGCAGTATGAGCAGGCCTCCAGATAGTCTTCTTGCTGGACAGTCCATCGCAATGTGGTCAGCAGTTTGGATACCACCACAGTCACACAACGCATCTTCACGGAGACCCCACTTATGCATGGTTGGATTGCACACTCCGTGACCTGTGCGTGTGTAATGAACACAACCGATATTTGTGTTATGTACTTTCTCTATAATTATAAATATTCTGAATGAAGTGTTTACAGTAGCCGTTCCTGCTATTATTATTGGGAAAAACTTCTTATGTACATTAAGGGATGCTTTTCTTGAGGTGTTACTGAAAAAAATCTCCTTATTTCATTCATCATTGTTCATCAATTGATAAAACTATACTTATCGTATATAATAAAACTTAGAACAGCTACATTATTTGTTTTCTTTTACGGCAGTTCTGTCACCTTTCTTTATATGTTACCAAGGAATAATTATTTGATCCGCTTAAAAGATTTCTATAACTCATTTCAACGAAAACTCGTTGTAAAAACATTTTCCATAAGATTCGGAAAGTTTATTGTACAGTTCCACTTCACACGACACTTTGGAATTGAAATAACATTTCAGTGAGCACTACAATTAAAGTTGCACTGAAATTAACCTGACAGAGCAAAATTATAATTATTTTATCAACGAGCGGTGTGGTTACACATGGGCGATACTGATCAAAACAGATTTATTTCAAACCGTCAAAAGAAAACGAAATGCCATTGCCTTGTAAAATACCGGTTGACATCTGTAAACGAATGTGAGTCAAGTTGCGGCACTGTCAGTATGTAGAATATCTAAATTACGGCTACGATGATACTTAAATAACATATATAAATATCCACATGTCGTTCTGCATTCTGTAGCTTATTTTAAGTGTGGGAAGTAATATGAATGAAAAGTACGTGGCATGCATGGCTCTGATCCTCCACCTCCTCCCCACGTAGCCCAGAGTAGCTTTCTTCCCAACCTCCCCCCCCCCCCAAGACCATTCCACGTAGATTGTGGAAGCTCCCTTAGTGCAGCGCCAGGCTTGTCAGAACTATCTTACTTTATTTTGCTTTGGATTTTCGACATCGGGGTCATTATAGTCCAGAATGGGTTGGAAGGAATTGGGCCATGAATTTTTGAACCAATCGTACCGGCTTTCGTGATATCTATGGAAAACTAAAATCTGGAGGTCTGGACGGGGATCTGAATCCGCTTCCTCTCGAATGCAATACCGTAGCGTTACCACTCACTTTTTTTAACGCTTAACGTCTCTTAACAGCGAGGTCTTTAGAGACGGGAAAGGATGGGGGGGGCAAGGAATGGGAAGGAATTCGGCCATGGCCTTTTGAAGGAAGCATCCCGGCATTCGCCTGGAGTGATTTTGGGAAACCATGGAAAACTCAAATCTGGATGCCCGGAAGGGGATTCGAAACGCCGTCCTCCCGAATGTGAGGCCAGAGCGCTAACCGTTACACCACCACACACGGTATTACCACTCACCTCCATGCTCGGTGTCAGAGGTCAATCATGTACTCAAACCATTAAAAGCCTATCCTGTAATTGGCCCGCAGTGATTTCTGGGTACTGTTAAAAATGGAAATACATATGTCCGAATTATTTTTTTAAATATGGCCTTTGGACTCTGCGACCATTCAGCAAGCTTCAAATTGTTTATTTATACTAGGTGGCCTGCGCGAAAATTTCGTGAATAATATAGGCCTACCATTAATAGGGAGGTTGATGGTTTGTAGTAGGATGAAAAAAACTGGTTCATTTGTAGCAATTGGTTATTTGTCCACTTGAAACGGATACCTAGCAAAATGGTTACAACGCCTTACGAAATAATATGAAATGACAAAAAGTTTCCCGAACAAAAACAAAAATGTAAGAACGGATACTTTCGCGGCGTATGCTTGAAATGAAGTATTCGCGGGTATACCGCCGGATAGTGTTTTGAAAACACGATGTTTCAATGACTAGCTCCGTCGTCTTCATCAGGTGTGGAAACATCTGCACAGGGTGGTTGACCGTCGGAGTATCCGACCTGTGCAGATGTCTCCACACCTGATAAAGACGACGGATCTAGTCGTCGAAAATGTCTTCAAAACACTATCCGGCGGTACAACCGTGAACACTTCATTAAAAAAAAATCTCCTTATTCTAGAAAACAAACACTGCTTTTTCATTTCTCTATGATATTTCGTACTGCTATCTAGCGGTATGCGATCAGTGATTATCGAGGCTAGCGAAGCTTAGCAACTTGACCCTAAACTATCGCATACACGTGACCTTGATTGTTCATAATTTTTTTTTTTATTATTATGGCTTTTGGCTTCGAGGCCATACAGCCAACTCAAGTGTATTTTTGAATCATCCAGTGTATTTCGTTGCTTCACAGTGTATTATTTTTCCAAGTGGTTCTAGACACAACACGATGGACATGACATAGAGACAACACATACACTAAACACCCATGCCCTCGGCCGGACTCGAACCGGCGACCTTCGATTCATAATTTTTCCATTTACGGGTTGAATTTCAAAAAATTTCTTTCATAATTAATGATGTTATCAAAGTGTAGTTGACGACTCCTAAAGCCCTACAACAACAAAGCGGAGAACATAATCTACAAAATGATACCTCCTTTATCGATTTTGATTACTTTCAGAAAAAAACACGTATGATCCAATTATTGCATCAAGCTTTGGTCATGTAATTGTGGCACACTATAGTGAGGACAACACAAGACAACAACACTTAAATAAAACCACCCATACCTAACGCCGGACTCAAACCCGCGACCATTACTGTGCAGCTAGGGTTCTCTCGAATTCAGTCTGCGAAGCCTCAGCCAACAGGCTCGATACCTCAGCTGATGGTCCAGCCTTTTAGATTTCACTCTCTTTATCGGAAGACGACTTCTCAAGCCAAGCGTCGTAAGGCCGAGCAGTAATTGGATAAAGGTCGTTCCAAACCTTCGGAGTGTGTCGGCTCACGCCCTCCACTTACTAAGCTCTAACTGCCCCATTAGATGAAACAGTCTGCGGAGATATACTCAACAGCCTGCGAGACGGAAAACAGGACATCGTTAGAGGAGACAAACGACTTCCAGGCAGATAAGGCCCGGCTTAACATCTCTGAGTCTCATTCTAAACGGGCACACAGCAGTTTGGCCGTCCGCATTAAAGCGCTGTCAAACTCGGAATGGTATTCCGGGCCCTGGTTCAAATCCCGGGGCTGACGTACCAGCTGTCTTCATTGCGGCTTCTAGACGATTTTCCATATTTACCTATCGCAATGCTGTGAATGTACCCAGTTGTCTGGTTTACTAACAAGGGACACCGTTGACCTCGAACGCTCAAAACCGCACGAAAACATGTTTAGAATAACAAGAGAGCATAAACAAAACAGTGGTTTGTGTCATTTCCATACAGATTATGACACTGTCATACCAACATCATCATTTGAAAATGTAATTAGTGTGGCTTTTGATATTAGACTACGTGAATGCGAAAGTGATTTGGAATGTGATAACGTGGCTTTAGTGAGGTGTGCAAATTGTTCTCTTCCACTTTGTTTTAACCACTTCATCAATAACCTGCATCTACACTTTGGGGATTAATATAAGCACTATCAGGTGTTTGGTACTGCTGTATATGCATGTTTTGCGCTATATTAATTACTTTTTGGCACTGTTGATAGAAAATTTAAAGATACACTGACGTCGTTGAATTACGTATAATTTCCTTCATCTGGTAGTATTTTCTTGTTACTTTGTTTCTTTCCTTAAAAATGTTACTTTAGATAGAATGCAACGTTTTGCATGAAAATGACACACACCACTATTTTGTTTGTAATCGCTTGTTATTGTAAGCATTTTCATTAAGTTTTCATAAAATTCCCCGTTACAATTTAAATTTCTGTAATAATACTATTTGTATTGCCCGCGTGTATGTTTAGTTCACGTTACATAAGTGAACCCAAACAAAGGAGCTTCGTGTCAGAATGGCTCGCATATCACCCCCCACCACCAAGCTTTAACATACAAACGGAGCGTTAACCTATGGGATGTCACTAATAATTTTATTAATTAATTTTAATTTCATCAGACTTTACGCTTCTGTGTTTGCAAAGTATAAATAAAAATAATTAGCTACGTTAAGGTTTTTGTTATAGATTTATTCTGCCAAACTTTGCGAAAGTTCAACATAAAGAATTTGATAAGTAATTATTAGCCTATTATATGCTTTAACTTGCTGTAACTGTGATTTACATATTTTATAAAGTAAAGTTTTTTCCGTATTTTATAAATCAGCATTACTGTAAAAATGGTGGACAGTTAGGAAATTTTACTATCAACAGAGGAAATAAAAGTGGGCGGTAAATGAAAAAGGTTGAACTACCCCTGGTGTAGAATATAGGGGTCAGATTTAGATTGTGATTCAGTTAATGCATTAATAGTTTTGATTTTCGAAGAGTAGTCTTATTAGTGGAGTTTGTGATTTGTACCAGAATTTCAGTTAACTTTCTGTGTTACAGTTTATTATTTATTACAATTTTAAGTTGCTTTTGTGATCATCATGTTACTGAAGTCAATATTTCATGCGGATGCAAGTAGTTCCACATATATTACGATCTATGCGGCACATACCAAATCATAGCTAGCATTTTTTCGCTGCTTCGCCCGCAAGAACATTAGTATGTGTACTAATACGTATTCATTTCTTCTTGGAACAAAGCATTAATGTGTTTACACTCGCTCGCTCCCATGTTAGATATATGAACAATTAATTTCTGAGTTTTCAATTGTTTTCTGAGTTGGGTATTGCGAGCCATCTATTTCTTTTTCTCTCTCTCTCTCTTTCTTATTCTTTTAAATGGACTTAATCTATTATCATGGTAATCACCCGAGAGAACGTGTCAATAACGTAAATGATTCCCTAACACATAGTTTTTAGACAAATATTTTACTATTAAATGTTAGTTTCAAATTAGTGAGGTAACCCAAGCCACAGTCAACGGGAGGTGCGGCGCCACTGTCACTTCCGGTCTGGCCGAGATAGATGCCATTGTACAGGAAGTGGGCTGTACCGAGCTCGATAGCTTACCCTGTAAGTTCAAATCCCTACAAACATCAGAGGACCATTAGCATGAACAATTAACTCAGTCTAAGATCAAATAAATACCATTTGGACAGCGCGCGATAGTTAGAGGGGAATACTCGAGCGTCAATGGATCACCAACAGTCTCGGTATTGCAAAACACACTCCGTATATGGCTTAACTAGGGCCCGGGGTAAAATCGGCGATCTTTTTTTTTAGCTCTACAAACTAGTCGGGCGACAATAGGCGGATTCTTGGCTTCGAGGCCCGCTTACCCCCCCCCCCCTCCTAACGCCGGCCCTGGGCGTAAGGGAGCTGAGTTGATGGTGACTGAAACACAGAAGGTAGACGGAAAGATTAGTGGAGATGTATAAGGTATCAGTTCAGGATGGGATCTTGGTATATAAGGAAGTAAAAAAGTACGAGCTGTTTGTGAAATGAAAAGAACACTGCCGAACATAGTAGTCACGCGGCTCAGTGGTTGAAGCATCTGAATGGAGATCGAAAGATCCCCGGTTCGAATCCCAGTCTCAGCTGGAATTTTCATAGGCGCTTATACCGACATTCCCCGCTGGCATAGGTTTTTGTCGTGCGAGTACGCCAAAACGGTTCGGATTCCATGTTAAACTGTATGTCCAGTATACCCAGCGCGATTTCCAGGTTGCGGCGCCTACGATAGGGGCGGAATGTGCAGACATTAAAAACCGTGTCAGCAGGTCATTAAGACCACACGAGCATATACATTTTTTCGACCATAAAGTAGCACTTGTTTTCTGGCGAAAGGGAGCGACAAAGATATCTTTTGTAAAGATGACAAGAATTTTAAAATATCATAGAATTGCTGAGCAAAGTATTAAACACTGAAAGGGTTGAAGATAAAAACTTATATAGGTGTGCGGCAAAAATGCCATCACGTCGTATGACCAGAGTTACTAGTAATAATAATTTCGATTATATGTCTAGTAGAAACGACTTCTTCGTCCACCAAAATTAGAGCTGAATCATAAGTAAATACCTACGTTAAAACGAATTAACTACAAACGGTGATTGAAACACAATCTTCACTGTAATTTTTTTCTGGGGTTTACAACTCGTCGACGTCGGTCTCTCAAGAGACTAGAGAGGATTGGAATGAAGCAATAGGAAGAAATTCGGTCCTTGCCTTTTGAAGAAACCTTCCCGGTATTCGCCTGAAGTTATTTCGGGAAACCATGAAGTAAACGAATCCTGGATGTCCTCCGGGCTCTTGTTAAATACTCATGAAAGTTAAAAAACCAAGTATCCTATGATTATAACATTCGAGTTAGTATGTCCACTGAAAGATGATAACCACATTCGGCCAGAAATACCTTGAACAACTTCTGTGAATCGATTTTCTGGCCTCGCATTCGGGAGAATCCTGGTAAGAATCCCCGTCCAGATTTGGGCTTTCCATGGTTTCCCCAAATCACTCAGGCGAAAGCCGGAATGTTTCCTTCAAAAGGCCATCGCTGCATTCTTTCCCGTTCCTTGTCCCAAGTCCTTTCCCCCCCTCGACATCAACATCGACATCGACGATAAGGCGTAAAGCCACAGCAAAAAAAGTGAATCGATTGAAATCTGGGAGTCGCAAACTTGTGGGAATACGTACCCAATCCGTTTGTACGTAGAGTAAGCAAGCACGTAATTTAAAATTACCAGAAGTCACTGACTGGACTTTCAAAATTAGCTATTTCAAATCACAACCCAGTCCAGTTCTGTTTTGCAGTATTTAGTGCTTTACACTTTGTCCACATAGAGGTCGTAAGAGGCGTGAACGGGAAGTAATTCGGCTATGCACTTTTTAGAGAAACCATCCCGGCATTTGCCTGGCGTGAAACGTTGGAAAACAGAAATAACGGATGGCCGGACGGGGATTTGAACCCGCATCCTCCAGCGTTACCACTTACCCACCAGGCTCGGTGTTTACCGAAAACGCTTAATGGTAAATCCATATTTGGTTCCTCAACAAAGGCGTCAGTTTCCTCCCTTTGTTTCACTATAATTGTAGCCCAAGCTTTAGCAACTCAATTATCTCCAAACGTAGTGGCAACAAGGAGAAATAAAATGACTGTTACAATCATTTCGAATATTATGCTTTGGTACATGCGGTGCACATTTGCTTTTACCCCATCCGTATGAGTAACATGAGACGAATAAAACACTGCATTAAAAGCCAATCGTACTACTGTAGTTTGGCGGTCCGCCAAGAGGTATTGCTACCTATTATCCTATTACCAGCGGTTTCTATGTCACGACTAGGGCACCCTCCGTAGCTACTGCTGTGGCGGCGAGGCATCAAAGGACTATAACCGAAGCAAGAGAAAATCATGTAGTTGCCATTCAAGCCACACACCGCCATGTAAGTTATAGTTATTAAGTGGTGAGAAAGCAGAAATAGCTTAGGGGGAGTCCATTAATTACGTGATTTCGCCCCTCCCTCACCCTTGATGAGATCTGCTGGGACCCCCACTCTTTGAAGGTTGGCAATCTGAAATAAAAAGATGACGTCAGATTTTTATCGACCTCCCTCACTTTAAATGAGATTTGGTGAGATTTCGACCGCCCCTATTTTGAGCTCACGTCATTAATGAACGCTCTCTTACAGAGATTCACATTATGAAAGCGACAAAAACCTTCGTACATACTCTAAATACTGTTTCAGGAGCAGAGTTTTAGAATTTAGGTTGTAGGTCAGTAGTACAACCACCACTCAAAACATTTCGTCTTCCACAGGGCATTGTAAGTGAAGATGACCACAACATCAGACGATACTCCTCGAGCATTTTCAAGACTGTCATTAGATAGCATTCTCTATAGAAATGCTATCTCATTAAACTCGCTTAATATTTATTATTATTTGAGAATGAAACCTATCTGATAGTGCAAAGCCTTGATTCTCATCGTGGCTTGTTACTAAGAACTTGTCCAATGTTTCCCGCTGGGAATTTAGAACCGGGGATTGTCAGTTCCTAGATCAATGGGGGGAGGGGATGAGCTTAAGTGTTGCCATCTATTCGAGATACGTTTAATTTATAACTTTTCTATGATACATGTACTTTTGATTGTGCTTATGAGGCGGAGATTGTCTAAAAACCTAAATCAGGACGGCCGGTACGCGGAGTCTAGGACTCGAACATGGTCCCGTTGTACGTCCCTACAGTACGCTGGCGCTTTAACGAGCGTAGTCATACTGGCTGATATTATTTACTACTAGTGTAAGCCAGTGACCGTTCTTTGTGTATCGTCACGGGTCTAGAATAGTTCCAGTTTTTAGGATGAAAGATTGTGTATGGCAGGTTGACCCGATTTGACCAAACATAAACTTGACCTGCGTTTTCGGGAGAATAAAATCTCTCAGGCTTGAAGAACTCAAAAGCATTAATAGAGGTAGGTATTAAAAACGAACAGGGGCTATAGCGCAATCATATAATTTCTTAAATACAAACTTCACTTATATTTGACGTTTAAAGTTCACTCTGCAAAATTTTAAAAATTCCTGATTGGTTCGATAGCATCACGTTGATTTTTATTGAGACTGGGAAAACACTCATAATTGTAATCATTGGTCATAGTATCTTTAACGGCCAGAGAACTTAATACACATTCCACATTACTAAACAATTGAGCACCTCCAAAGAAATGAATTGAGAATAGTTGATTCGGTATAATATTTTGTCCGATGTCCGCTTAAAATGACCTAATAACTAAGCCCCGGATTTTTAGGTTCTAAAAAACCAAATTTAGGTTTATTCAACTCACGTTTTAGGCATTTATAGGTTTTTAAAATTCTGATTTAGGAACTTACACGTTTTTAAGGGAAATAAAATTTAAAACACGCAATATATACTGCCATAGTGTTAAAAATATTGTTGACTTTATAATACAATGTAAAGTACTCCTTAAAAACTTCTAACATGACATTGCTCGATTACATTAAAACATGCAAAATAAACCACTACTGTGTTCAAAATACTTCGTCTTTATTGTGTATGGTAAACAACTCATTTAAAACTTCTAATATGACACTGACCAATGAAATATTTTGACAGATCCTCTTGAAATCTGGACTGCGGGCTAAAACAGACTCCTGCTTCTTAGCTATAGACACTCCAACTGGTCCAGGAGCCACTTTGGCCCTCACTTCTTGGATGATTTGAAGTGCTTCCGTCAACGGTAGAGTGCCTCCTTCCAAATTCTTGATTGAAAATTCTGGGTTATAAAAAATTGCCTTTATTTATGTCAACTCCTGTACAGCTGGTACAGAGTGCAACACTTTCCTTGCATTTACTATAGCAATAGCTTCGCTTTCATCTAATGATTCCATGACCTTCGTGATGCTCTCATAGTTTTCTGCATAATATACTGCGGCTTAGGTCTAGGTCCTCCATCGTGTCACTACTGGCTTGGGAGGGAGGGGTATTGATGAAGGCTTTTCCCTGAAAGTAACGACTCGACTTGGCTCTTTCAGGAATATTTTCTTCACTGAAGGAATTATCTCGTTAACTACAGGGTACTGTTCCCGTATTTTTTCAGCTCCCTGGTGCAGCCCAAGAGCTAGACAGGTGACAGGGACCATTCGATGATGGGATGTCTTCAAACACTCCCCTGCTTTTATCATATAAGCTGCACTATCTGTCACCAACAACGACAACTTATCCTGGTGTTCTGGACCTGGCCACAACAGCTTTTATGCATCCCTTACAGCTATTACCACAGTAGACCGGTTAATCATTGGAGGTTCTCTGCGCGTAATGACTTGGGGTATACTACGTCCGTCACATGCGAGCTTGCCCACAGCAACGCTATGTATCTGGCGCAGGCATCTGTCGTCTCATCTACAGTTAACCAGATGAAGTGGTCAGCAATGTCCACTAGTTCTTAATGGTTTTCTCTTACAGCTGAGGCGATTAATTCTTTCTTAAAGTGGATTCATCTGATATTTTTCTGTTGCAAAATTCTTTCAGAAAGGTTTTCAGGACTGCATTCTGGACTGTTGAAACTGGTATATTAGCGGCAGTAAGATCTTCATACAGACGCAGGTGAAGCGAATCTTCTGCACCCAAATTCTGTTTGGAAGCATTTCTCCTGGTAACATTTGCCAAATGAGTTGCTGGATTCTGATGCTGTAGTACATGGGATCATTTTTCTGCAGTCACTTATATAGAAGGCAAAAATAAAATTAATCCACCTGAATATAACACCCCGGATAATACCCAGCTAATATTATGAAATCAAAATAAATAAAATCTAATTTATTTTTTTAAATTATAAAAGATATATGGATATAAAACAAATTAAACTTAATGGTTTCACCCATCCTATCTGTAGAAAAGTTCTTATTCGTTCCAAACCACTCTCGCGGGTGACTACTTCTTGAGGATTTCTGCTTAGGCATGATTGCTTTTAAAGAAGGAACTAAAAGTATGTAAGCCTACACAATGTTTTAATTTCCGTGTTACCACTGAACGATGACGGTATACAACTGTTAATTTCTCAGAAAGGGTTTGCGTTCCTGAGATGTTAATGTTTAACGTGGTATGTTTAAAACTTGATTTGTCAATTTGTTTCTACTGAATGCAAACCTTTGTAATAATGTGAAGTTGCCACACCACATTGTTACAGCTTTTCTCAATGTTACTGTTAACAGTTAGGCTAAAACACATCATTTAATATTGTGGTGAATAGTTAATCCTATTTTAAAATAAATCCATCTGTTTTACACGTAAACATAGTTCGTTTACCCTCCAAGTTCGGCTTCACCCCTCGGATTATGTTATGGATCATTCCCATACTGCTCACATTTGCAGTGTCTTGGACCTTAGGATTCACATAATAATATATACAGCTGGTGATGGTGATTGGCCGGAACGCCATGTGACATTAACTTGGATCGATGTAGAAGAACAAAACGAAATTTTTTAGAAGGAAGGGGAAAAGGAAGCAGCCGTTGCCTGTCAATAAGGCACTGTTCCGGCATTTGCCTGGATGGGAAAAGGAAAACCACGGAATACCATGTCAGAACAGCCGACGGTTTGGTTCGAACCCATGGCGTCTCCAACGGCCCGTACCCCTGAGCTAATCCGGTTGGTCATTTGTTTAATTTAAGTAACAAAATTACAGTCTAACTGGATCAGTACATCGAATTAGGTCATTTTAGGTTCTAAAAACTGAATTAGGTCATTTTAGGTCATAACATAAAAATTAGGTTATTTTAGGTCCTATTAAATTTATGAATATTATTAGTTTATACAGTAGACGTAAGAGAAAGTTAAAATTTCGATGATATTAAGTTGGGAACAAAATAGGTTCGAACCTAAGAATCCGGGGCTTACTAATAACTCACGTAAAGCGAACATGAAACACTATTAACGAAAGTAGTCAGTAAAATACTTAAAAAGCAAATAAACCGTAATGCATAAACTTTGGTCACAATAGTGAAAGTTTTAATTAAATTGAAATTTATTCGAAGCCGGAATGACAATTCGCATTCGTGTTTACAGCAGAGACCATAAGTAATTTAATTTTTTTTTTTAATTTTTGTAAGTTGCTTTCATTAGCAACATGTTACTGCAAATCAGATCCACGTTTCTTCAGTCGTAAAATTTATCAATAACTACGAAAAGCAAACTTAATTAATGTATAATGGCAATTAATTTGGTAGCAGTTGCTATTAAATTGTGGACATAACATGGAATTTCTGGTATCTCTGGTCGCTGTTGATTTGCGAGCAAAGGCCGGCACCTGACATCGTTCTCCAGCCAATAGCTATCGAGGTGAGTGAGTGAGTGCTTACGAAATTATTAGTAGATTATTATTTTCATTCGAATTTCATTTATATCTTTGGAATTTGAATTATGATTATACTTTAATAGTACGCATGGAAAAATTTCATGTCTCACTGCTTCTACTGTAAATCCAGAATAATTAGCTTTTGATGTGTATATTATATGTTTTGTACGCTTGTAAGTGTCGCTATGTTCAATGACCAACTGTAATATTATTTAGGTAAAAAGGAATCCGATTGGATTGCCCTCATATAAAGCGATGTAAATAGTCTTATAACTAAATAGATAATACAAATCTGTATTACGTGTACGAATTGCTGATCGATTTAAATAAACTAAATAACATTTTAAAAACCAGAAATTCATGTTTAATTATTCGCTTGCACCCTCTTGTGACGAAGAAATTAATCCGAAATCACTAGATGTAAATACGGGATGGTTCTATGCTGGCTTCTGATGAGTTATACAAGACTTAAGGCTTTAAAAAATAAAAAATAGTTTCTTCTGCTTCTGCTTTTAAGGGCTTCCTGCTTCTAGATTTACTGAAAAAGAGAAAAACATATCGTGAACACTAAGCTGAACCTATGAAACAATTGCGGGCAACTATCAACAAAAAAAGACTAGGCATGTTGTCAGGAAAGTGATGTCAATGCTACTAGAAACTGGTCTCCCGTTGCCATGGTTGCAGTTCGTGAGTATTCAATTTAGTTAATACCATAAACTACTATTCATTCAACCTAGACCCTACAGTTATTTCCAAGCATTAAAACATTGGGGTAGGTAGTAGTCATATCTACTACCGCAAGCGTTAACATAAATTTGTTTTGCTTTAGTCAAATAGCAGCTGAAACAACAAATAATGGTTAAAAATTAACATTTTACTTACGTATACAAAAGAAACAGTAATAGGTACTTAACTGCTACAACCAGTATTTCAGAGGATGTTTGCAAAAGAGAGAACGTCCAGGCTGGTAGATTGTGTTGTCATTGCGTTCCTCTGGACAGTCCACGTCCATTGGAGGCAGTTCTGTTGCAGTAAATCCTTCCACCGCACCGCTGGGTCCCGCCGCTCATCAGCGCCTGGGCCAACTTCGTGGCTCCGCAAGGCTTTCTCTCGCTGGGTTTTCTTGCCCAATCGGTAAAGCCGACAACACTCAGCATTTCTAAGGAGGTCTGGTTCAATTGTAACTGTACCGCTGATTCTGCTTCCTCTTTCTTATCACGTGATTTGACATAATATTTCGAAATTTGCTTTCACCAATCTCGAAATGGCAGTAAATCGTCCGCCGTAGTGACTTTCACGACATTATTTTACCACAACTTACGCGCCAAACGAGCGGGGTTTGGTCTCTTAGGGAGCGTCCATAAACCATGTAGCTCCATTTTGGTCTCCTATGAACCCCCCTCCCCTCCACGTAGCCATACGTGGCTTTTGCCTCTACCTCAACCCCTCCCCCCCCCTTCCACGTAGCACGTAGCTTTTTTCCCCTTTTGATTCCAGAAGACATTCATTTTGTACTGTTTTCTCTTGTCAGGCTATTGTAAATTACATACGGAGATAATTAAATGAAGGAAATAAATATTCACATGCTGTTGTGTGTTCTGTAACTCATTTTAACTGTGAAAAATGTTATGAAAGGATAGCTACGTGGCCTGGCTCGGAAACCATCTCTCTCCCCACGTAGCCCAGCGTAGCCTTCTAGCCAACCCCCCCTGGCATGCTGAAGAGAATGGTAAAGAGCAATTTCAATTTTATCAAGGTTTAAATAGCTAAAAGTGCTAAGAAACTGTGAAACCTTCATTTAAAAAACAAAAAATTTATAACTATTTTTCTAAACAACCGATTTTAAAATTTCAAACGGAATTTTAAAGAGGATGTATAAAACTTTGAGAAAAAGTACCATCATGATGTTTCGCCAAAAACTTCTATTTATTTGGGACACTGGATTTTTTTTTTTTTTTTTTTTTAAATTGGGAATCTGATATATGGAAGAGTCAAACAAAAATCCATGAAATATTGGTTTTCAAAAATATTTTTCGGTTTCTATCACTCAAAATGTAAAATAAAGATAAATTTGATACATATAAAATGATCTCACATACTTCGTATTTTAAAGTTTACCTGGGGTAGATATCTACTCCGGTATGTAGTTCTAGGATTAATATACGCCTCAGAAAGAACTTATTAAAACTCTCTGCTCTCTATGGCAGCGAAGAATGGACCTTAGGAATACCAGAAAGAAGGAAGATTGAAGAATTTGAAGTGTGATGCTATAGAAGGGTGCCGAAAATTAAGGGTACAGATAAATTACGAAATGGACGAGTTTTAGAAATGATGGATAAGGAAAGAAGTTTGTATAATAGTCTTACAGAAAGAAGAGGCAGGATGGTAGGTCATATTTTAAGACATGCAGGATTGGTTAACTGATACGAAACCAGTCGAGAAACTGATGACAGTAAATAAAATTAGAAAAATTTAATAGTTTTTATGTCACTGATAATTTTGTGACGTTTTCCAGAACCGAATTTGGAAGACATATTCGCATCAAAAGTTTGTTTGGCACCAGTTCCAAGTCAAATAATGGCATCGTATGTACAGACACCTGTTTTTGACACACTTCAGAAATACTGTTTTATGGGCAGTGCTAGAACGTGTGTGACTTTGCAGCAGACACGTTCCTTTAATTCACAATCTTCATTGTCGAGCCACTAACTTAGGGGACGACCTTAGTAAGAGACGAAAGGCCGTGTCAGGAGGTGGGGGATGAAAAGTCTGCATAGTGCGCTCCGCTGCACCTCCTGGTGGCAATCTAATTAGCGAGAAGAGGGAGACAGGTGGCGCATCTAGCCGTAGGCCGTCCCCTAATTGGGCTGCCAGAGTACAGCTCGTTAGCTGAGATTAGCGAACTGTGTCTGGACGCACCAGCATCGGCTGTCAACATGGCCCAACGACAAGGAAAACAACGCGCCCGCCTTTCATTACTTCAGTCAGTATAAGGAGGGTCGGATCGCTGTCTCAGGGCTGCCAAACTGACGTAACGAATTTTCATTCGCTCCGTTTGTTGGTTCAGGCCACTGGTGGGTTTCATTTCATGTTGTATTGAGCTGTAACAGTAACACAAAGTTTCTAAGTATACACTCGCAGTACAATTACAGCAGAGTCGAACGATTTCTATTTTTCTTATGGAAAATGTAAACTCTTCGACTGGGAAGAAAATACTGAAATATTGTTTTCCAGTATCCATTCAAGCTTCGAACAATTTAAACAAGCTTAAGAATTGCGAAAGTTCTTGCATTTTAAATAATTGAGCACAATTCTCTAGTAATACACAGTCATATTACGATAGTAATAAACTTTTAACCAGTTCTTCTTGTCAATGCTAAACTTTCAATTAATGGGTGTGCTTTTTTTTTCTAAACCTAAATCCTACCCGCAAATTTTTCCAGAGGAAATCTAGCAAGACATTTTCTTTTTCTTCGTTTTGTGAACAGCATAATACTTTAAAACACATTTAAGTGTATTTTTAACAGTTTTTCTTTCATAATTCCTAATAATGTCAGACAAACGCGTTCAAAAGTAGGGAGATGCTATGTAGTTACTCAAGAGTAATGAAATCATTAAAATTTTTACCTTTTTTTTACCATGGAAAACCCAAATCTGAATGCCCGGACGGGGATACGAATCGGCGTCTTCCCGAATGCGAGGACAGAGTTTTTTTACTTCGTGATTTCGAGTGTTGTGAGATACATATAACTTTGAGACCATGTTCACTTGAAATCTAATAAAAAGCATTACTCGACGTAATTCGAGTAAGTTTTCGTATTTTCGTGATAGTATTTGAGGCTTCATTATTAATTCCGATTCCTTGTGGAAAGATTTATTTTTCTGAAACCTTACTTGTTTATAAAAAAACTACTACTTGTACTAATTAATAGTTCACTGCAGCTAACAAGGAGTTTCAGTATCGAAATATCCAATAATAATTATCTGATTTGAAGAAATTAACTGTTTTCGAAATAAAAGTGATAATTGGAAGCAAGCTTTATTACTATAGACCTCGACAGAGAGAATAGTTGTACTCAATCCAATCCTCCGTTACTGTTTTTCTAATTATTTCATAACTGTTTTAGGTATCTATTTCAGTTTTGTTTCTAATTTGGTTGATGCCATAGTAAATAAAGTACAGTACCATTTTGCTTTAGTGAACAGTTTTTCCTTTTTATCGGGGGCCCAGCTTATTACAACGTAATAGATTTCTAAAAACAGCGCCTAGATACGCAAACAGCCGTCATTTTAAGGATAAAACCTACCGACACACATTGATCAAGAATTAGAAAGAAACTTCTAAAACGCAAATCATTAGGGAGCTGAAACTTGGGTCTTAGTAAACCCAAAAAGAAGGGAACTTGACGCATTCGAAGCTATAGAAGAATGCTGAAAATTGATTGGACAGATAAAGTACGTAACGAATCCGATCTGCAAACGATGGCTTAAGAGAGAAACTTGTAAAAGAACCTTACAAAAACCGGAGAGACGATGGAGGGTCGCACTGTAAAATAAATGATAGGGTAATTCACCAAACTCAAGTGCACCACTTTGAGAGTAATGTCGGAAGGAGTGTCTGGCTCTTACATTTTCCTAAGACCACTTAAGGGGAAGATAGATTTCGGTCCGCGATGGAAAAATTTTTACTCCCAGCAGTTCAAGACGAACATGACACGTGATTCCGACAAAACGGAGAGAGAGATCTCACACATCATGAAACATAAACGGACTACTTAGGCAAAATTTTGTATGAGGGATAATTTCCCGCTGGTGCGAGATGAACTGGTCATAACTTTCTCCAGAGGTAAGAAAGTTCTGTTTCTCTGCTTACTCGACAGCAATAAAACGTTTGTATTAATAACGTGAACACATATAAAAAATTAAAGAAAAATACTCTGTAATAAGGCAAAAGGAAATTGTCAAGGAAAACAGCTTAATAGGGCTCTTGTTTCCCTTTTTTTATCCTCAATTTCTCGACAACTTCCATGTAATCCTCCATCGTTATATAAAATCTTAATCTCACTAAATCATTACAATCCAGGTCCTCAACTATCAGATTAACATATTCCAGTATTTGTCGTCAATTTAAATTAATTGCGATGTAGCGCACATTTCGGTGTCAATTTCCCTACACATCCATTTTTACCTATTACTGTACCCACCTACTTTTGCCCTTTACGAATTTCAGCTCTAAATTGTTTCAACATTTTTGGTAAATTATATATCAATTATCTTGGTAACCTATTCCTATCCCTGACCCCCTTACGTATGAAAGAAAATCTTCCCATACCCTTATACATGAAATCGAGTGCCAGCTTGTGGTCATGGTCATCGTTTACCTTCCATGCATTACTTTTAATTCTTATACCAATCTTTCCACGCCTCATCATAAATATGCGCCCTGTACGCTCCTATGACTCTCTTCATTCTCCTTCTGTCTTCCAATGAATTCCATCCCAGTTCTGCAACTCTTGTATTTGATACTCGAAATGTGGTTCCCATACTACACCACCATATTCAATGGTCTGTCTAAAGTTTTGTAACCAAATTCATTTATTTGTCTCTTCTCATCACTCTCTCCACCAAGTGAAGGATTTTGAAACCTTTTCCTACCACCTGTCCATTGTGTCCTGCCCTGTTGAGCTTGTTATCAAATGTTATGCCAAGACATTCACATTTCATGTCTTCAACAAGCGATTCATTCTCCACCTTATAGTGATAATCAACCTTTAGATTTTTATTTGTGTATATATTAAGCTGACTCTTCCCTGCATTTATCTTCATCCCATGTTTACCAACACATCTAGATATCCTGTCCAGGTCACCCTACAGCCGTCCACAGTCTTCTACAGTTTTATCCTTTTATAGAACATTGTGTCATCTGCAAAGAACCTAACTTCTGACAACGGGTCGTATAGCCTCATGAATTTAACTTAATTATTTAAAACGTCCATCAAAGGAACAAGTTATTAAATTTGATAACTGGAGATAACCAATAGTTCTTCCATTCGGCTGGTCCTTTCACCATAAATTTAACCAATCCACCATTCTCTCTCTTCTTAACTCTCTTTTTCACCCATTATTTACAGAACGTACAGATTTTGCTGTTATGTCTATTCTCTTAATTTTCATCATTTACTATAGCAGGATATTTTAAATGCTTATATTTTCTTTCCTTACGACATTCCAAAAAAATATATTAGCTCCTACAGTTAGAGCCTCTATTGGTGACAGCTCACCAATAGTTGACAAGAAAAAGTATAATGTTCGAATTTAAGAAAATAAAACCGAGCACAAAACGAGCAACGCTGTCAGGTTTAATTGTCAATCTGAACGGCTCTCGTCTGTTGGTGGTGAACAATTTTTGTAGAGCGTGTTCTTACCAACGCCGGAAGCGCCTATCTTGTTAGCAAATTCGCAACGACGGGAAGCACTTTAACTATCAGTTAATGTAAGTTACTTTACTTTCTACTGAAGTTGAAAATGTAAATGTGATCACGATGAAATAAATAAGGCCATGCGTTCTTAGTTTAAAAGAGAACAATATTCCTATTCTGGATAACTTGGGTGTCGAATAAAGGTACCTAAATTCCTGCCTGTTTCTTCAATCGACGTGGATGTTGAATTCATGTTCCTCATTAAAAATTAAGCTTTAATCATAAACTTAACGAACCTTAGTGCCTTTTACAACAATAAGTTTTTATACTCTACGGTGCGGCGCTAAGGCTATGCATTCGTGGTTTAAAAGAGAATATTTCTTTTATGTCTAACCTCTGTGTCGAATATAGGTACCTAAATTCCTGCATGTTCCTTAAATCAACAGGGATATCGAGTTTATGTTCCTCATTAAAAAATAAGCTTTAATCATAAGCGGAACGAACCTTCGTGCCTTTTACAGCATTTTTTTTCCGGGCCTTGAAAGTATTTCAAGTTATGGAAAGAGTGCCGAATACGTGTGCATAATGAGTCTACTTTATCACCACGTAAATTTCAAAGTGTTGGCAAAGGAGAAAATGCAGCAGTTGATTTATTAATTACACATGTCAGCACTTTCAGTTTACCAGCAACTGTTACGTTCAGTGGAACAGAAATACTCAAGATGGAAAAAATGACTTTTAGATGCTTTATTTTGTTATTAAACAGTATGGCCAGAGGCTTCGAAAATGGAATCCACGACCCTCTTCTCAAATTGGATCAAAGCGAACATATCTAAAGAAAGTATAGTTTTTAAAATACAATTTTAGAGGAAGCGCCTGGTTCGTTCCTTAACATAGCCCTAAATATACCTTGTAATTCATATACGTATCCACATTTGGTAACGTACAACGCATTATCTACCATCCACTATGAAGTCAATCGTCGAATAACAGTAATAGAAGTCGTCGAATAACAGTAGTAGAAGAATTTTATTTTTTTCGTTCCAGGTCAGTGTTCCATGCTCAATATATTTTTTTAAAGTTTCTTTTACTGGTGCTAGTATGCTTTTGAGATCATTCTTGTTTGGGATATTCCTAAAGGCGAAGGTCGCGATCGGGCCCATTAGACGTGTCGGTAGCCCCTCATATTCCCACCGAGCGTGGTGGTGTAACGGTTAGCGTTCTGGCCTCGCATTCGGGAGGACGGCGGTTCGAATCCCCGTCCGGGCATCCTGATTTAGGTTTTCCATGGTTTCCCAAATCACTCCAGGCAAATGCCGGTATGCTTCCTTTAAAAGGCCATGGCCGAATTCCTTCCCATTCCTTGCCCCTCATCCTTTCCCGTCTCTAAATACCTCGCTCTTAAGAGACGTTAAGCAGTTTTTTTTAACTCATATTCCCATTTAACAAATAAAACTATAAACGCGACTCTCCTCGCATTGTTTACGTTCCGAAAGAACTTCTTCTTCCTTGGATAGCAGGCTGAGTGGATCAGAGGAGCCGTTTCTAACGTTCAGCTTCGAAGAAAAATATTTGTCTTCATCGGGGATTAAACACCGGCCGTCGTGGCAGCAGTCAGTCACCCAACCAAAGCAACCACGTGAGATACGCAGCCCATAGTTTTATTATCTAGACAACACAATTCCACTAATAACCCAAATTCTTCTACCAGTATCCTGTTCAACGCAATCAATAATTTCTCGGTATCCTCATTCTTGGAAACAGTGCGGCAGCGCTCTGTTCTCGCATTTAGATGCTTGTCTGAATTCACGCCCGGCCTTCCTGATTTGGGTTTTCCATGATATCCCAAAATCACTCAAGGCATTCCAGGATGGTCCTTCAAAAGGGCCGTGACTGAATTCGTTCCCATTCCTTGCCCCTCAGTCCTTATCCGCTTTAATTACCTCGACATTGACGAGACGTAAAACTTTTTAAAAATGAAAAAAACAGCATAATTGTTACAGGAGAGCTTAAAAACTGAATGTAACAAAATCTGTAAATCAAGTTAATCGTTTTATATAGGATTTACGTAGTACTATTTAATACTTATATTATTATGAAAGGTCTATTACAATATATTGTATTTATTTGTAGAAAAAGTAATTTTTATGAATTAGAAATATGGAGTTTTTCAATTAAATTACCTGCATCGTAAATTCGAAACTATAAAAATTTCTTGGAATGACATTTAGTGCGCATTAAAATTTATCCATCAAAATAATTTCATCATTTGTTAAATTTGGTCTATAATCATTTTGAATTTCACGCAAAAGGTATTCCTTCTTTTTTATCTCTCTCTCCGACCTGTCAGTTTTCTGTATCGAGGCATAAAAGAAGTAGGTGCAAATATCCGAATAAATAAAAAATCCGTAATGAAATTAAAAAATCAAAAGACCCTTAACCAATGTTTAACCTTTTAATTAATAAAAAGACCACACAGTATCTGGCAGAATCACTACATTCCTTTTCGAAATGTTCCTTTTATGACTTCAAAGATGCGACTTTTTGTTTCACCAAAGACCACATAGTATCTCAATGCTGGGAATATACGTCAGATAGTTGGCTCCGATCCAATTTGACGTACACACACGTTCGTAAAGAATTTATTTTTTGTTTAGAAATGTAGAATCGTGAACCACCACCGGTCCCGACATACCTGCCAACTTCCAACGATGAAAACATCTTCCGCCACCAAGACACGAATCAACTAATCCTGCACCGGAAGCTACCTAGGGTTGCCACTGTTTTTTTATTTGAACAATGAGAGTACGTTTGCGTTTCACGATGTATACAAAAAGAGAACGTTTATTATTTATGCTTGAACACTTATTTTTCATTGATTTTTGACTCATTCAACAAATACTTAATCTTCCTAAACACTTCCCAAGCATTTGTAAAGACTGTATTTAAATTAAAATATATAATGAGAAGGTTTCGGATCTTTATAACAAATCAAATTTTTTTCTGCCTGTAGTGCTGAATTAAACATTTTCCTAGTTCTGGTCATAATACGATAATATTTATGGTCTTATGATCATATTTGAGGGAAAATCTGGAAATTTTTCTTAGTAACGGGAATTCAGTAGAAGTTATAGATGAGAAGAAATTAAGATAATTATTCACAGAACTGTACTCCTATTATAATAATAATTGATAAAATTGCGATGGAGCGCCCGCTCCGGTGGCAATCTCCCTATACTTTCGAGGAAAAAAAAACTGTCACTGAATTGATCAGAATTAAAGTTATACGTTATTATCATTCCCTAAACGTTAATGTTCCGCCCGCCTTGTAATTTCGACAATGCAGCAGCAGCGTGCAAATAATCCTCTCAGTGTTAAATCTGCATTGGATCAATGAGTATCGCTATGCCGAAAACAAAATTTCTGGAAGTGCGAAGTTACGGAGTTATGTAAAGGAATTTGGAGAGGAGTATTTTAGTACAGACGAAAGAGTTCTTTCCAGTAAATTATGTGAAATTAACTGACTCAACAAAGCGATTTAAACTTTTATTTTCCAATGGTGCAATGAGTGCGCGGAAGCAAATTATGCTGTGTACATGAACGCGACACTAGTAGATGAAATTGAGCATGTTGTGATGTATAGTAAATTTAAACGTTCGGTCATATTTTGTCATTTTTAGGTCATATTTACCCGTTTTTAAGGTTATATTTGCATGCATATTTCTCCAGCTTTTTGGTCATAATGATCCGAACCCTAATGATGAGCTCACATTTTATTAAGTTGAGCGAAGATTTGTTTCTTTTATCTCTTCACTTTGCATTCCTGACAGAATACTCTCTTTCAATGTATGCAGAAGTGGCAGATAAGAATGTGTGTTGGCAAAAAAACGTATTTTGACATACTATATTACTTTCGTAGATTATAGATTACGCTCACGTGAAACAGAATACAATCACATACATTATTTCTATAATGTTTATTTATTTATTGTTTGTCACAAGCCATTATCTCCCTGCATACTCAACTAAAATTGACAAATGAGGTATCATTTTAAAGATTAACGAATCCGCTTTGATCAAATCGTATTTTAAGAAAGTAATTTACCAAAATTTGATTCTTAAAGGGTAAAAATGTTAATATTTCTAAAATGCTGTTTTTTGTGTCACGAGCCATTTATCTCATTGGATACCTAACCGAAATCTACAAATGAAGTATCATTTTATACATTAAGATCTACGCTTTGGTGACATCATATATTAAGAAAGGAACTTTTCGGAATTCGGCCCTTAAAGGGTAAAAGTATCAATATTTCTACAACACGTTTTGTGTCATGAGCCATTTATTTTCCTTGATATCTAAGCGATATAGATAAATGAGGTTTCATTTTAAAGAGTAAGTTCCCCGCTTTGATCACATCATATTATAAAAAGGATTTTTTTCGGAATTTGACTCTTAAAGGGCAAAAGTATCATTATTTCAATTACGTATTTTTTTGTCACGAGTCATTTATCTTCCTTTATACCCAACAGAAATAGATAAATGAGGTATTATTTTAGAGATTAAGGTCTTCGCTTTGGTCACATCATATGTTAAGACAGGAATTTTTTAGGAATTTGACCCTTAAAGGGTAAAAGTATCATTATTTCCATAACGCGCTTTTATGTTCGAGCCGTTTATCTCCCTTGATACTTAACCGAAATCGATAAATGAGGTATTATTTAAAAGACTGAGGTCACCACTCAAACAACATTATAAATTAAGAACGAAATTTTTCGGAATTTGTCCCTTGAAGGAAAAAAGTTATAACTGTGAAAGTTGCGTGTATGAGACATTTTAGAGCCAAACCGCTAAATAACAACAGCAAATATCACAGAGATATTAATAAACTACTTTACTGGCGTCGACTTTTGTTACGTACCTAGTGTAATAAATAAATAAACAAACAAACAATTGATACAAATCAGGCGGTTCTTCTTTTACCCTATTACAAACCGCCAACCCTGCTATTCATCGTATTAGCGAAATTTTCGCAAGGGTCCTCATAGTATTCTGTATTCTGTGGCAAACATTTTTTTTTAACTGCTTAACGTCTCTCAACAGCGAGGTGTTTAGAGACGGGAAAGGAGGTGGGCAAGGAATTGTAAGGAATTCGGCCATGGCCTTTTGAAGGAAGCATCCCGGCATTTGCCTGGAGTGATTTGGGAAACCATGGAAAACCCAAATCTGGATGCTCGGACGGGGAATCGAACCGCCGTCCTCCTGAATGCGAGGCCAGAACGCGTGGCAAACCTAAAGCTACTTGAGCTATATTGTTGCACAGGTTATAAATTATTCATCTAATACAAAATTACGCACCAGAGTTTTATAAAATTTCGAATACGTTCTTCGGAAACATAAGTAGGATGCCACTTACAAGAACTGGTTTTTCATACATCTTTTCTTCTTTTTATCCTCTCTCTCTCTCTCTCTCTCTTTCTCTCCTACATATGCCATATGCAGAGCTATGTCACTGTTGATTTAAAATTGTAAGATAAAAGAATTTTTAGCTTCTTCGATCGTTGTATAATGCAGGCAAGTGTTTTAGAGTACGTGTTGCATGCAGAGTCGCAAGCTGTTGGCGGCCTTGTCCTTGATAATAATCCACACTCAGACCGCCAGCTGTGACTGACAAATTGTTTTAAAGGGAATGGACCCACGACATCACCTGTCTATCTCTAACCACCGTTCAACGACTTTGTTGCAGTTCACCATCACTGTTGTTTTAAGGGCAGATGTAACATTACCATTTTCTCCGGGAATCGTGGTTACTGGTAATGTGAGTTAATAGGTCATAGTTTCATCTATGACTTTCAAGTTGACAGGGCTCAAATGAAACTGATTCACCAATATCTGACAACAGCAAGAGGAAGATGCAGAATACTATGACCGGGTGAGTGTACTTCCAAGAAAATTCTGTATCTTGTCGATGCCTTCATTAACATGATGAAAGAAAGTATTCACCCGATTGGAAATGATAACAATCAACCGGTACACAGCTAGAGCAGGGCAAACTCAATGACATCGCGAAGTACGCGACGTCGGTACGAATCATACCTGGGGAAAAGGTGTTTTTACTCTAGTATTTTGATATACTGTGAGAAATTATATACTTGGAGAAAAACGCAAATTCATGCAGTATTGTTGGGCGTGAAACCCCGAAACTACATTATTCCATCGTCGAGTGATACAATCCGGTTTGCTGCGTCTTTCGTCTCGTCCTTGGGAAGCGTCCATAAACCACGTAGCTCCATTTTGGCTTCCTGTGAAACCGCCCACCCTGCCCCCCATGTAGCCCGATGAGGCTTTTGCCTCTGTCTCCCTCCCCCCTCCCCCACATAGCAGGGGTTTTTACAAAACACTGTCTCTGGATTCCTTCTCATTCCCATCATCTTCCGGTTTTAATGACCTCGACGTCGAAGCCGTGAAGCCTTCACAGCGTGCTACATGATATGCACAAATCAGAGGTGAATGTTATCCTAAGCATCCGAAAAATCCAAGACATCTGAACCAAGACATCGAGTTTTCGAAGCTAGTGTTCTAACACTAAGAGCGAAGTGTCTTATTTTAATTCCAACACATCTATTCTGCAACAGTACAATGACACCAGACACCATAAGAGGTATATACCTGCCGCTAATTGTCTCTACCGAGACACCACTCAAACAATTCCTCAGATCTACTTTTCTCGGCTTTTGAAGTATGGACAGCCTCAGATACGTACGATAATGCGGAAAACAAGTTTATTTTCTTAGAAAGACTCATTTCCTGCGAAGTACCAGGGTCACAGGGGACGAAGACAATAGCAAATGTTGCCATCTGTCAACAAATCGAGTAACCTTTAGCCAAACGGGTTTTTGTCTTTAACTGTTTACCTAAGGTTTGAGCCGGAAAGAGGAACAATTTCAACACTCCATGAGGCAATTATGAAAACTACCGAAAAATCGAATTCAGGATGAAAGGGTACCTAAATTTGATTATCTGGCCCATTTCACGGCGTCGCGTCGTGTTAAGAATGGGGCACTTTAAGATGCTGACCAAACCCTACGGTAACTGTTATTTTCATTCACAGTGCTATGTAAAATCTGAAAAAAATTGCTGTCTTTAAGGTTATTTCATGTTTAAAGCTGTCGTTTAAAATTTAGTTTATGACAACTTGATCTGCCCGCTTTCGGTGCATTGAGAGAAAATGTAGTGTGGACGATCTGTAAAACCGCACACACATAATGGCGAGCTAACGCAAGTGTAGCAGAAAGTTATTTTTGGAACTCGTCATGGCCGCGTGTGTTCTTGACATGGTAGATGCGTGTTCTACGTTCCGCTGTTTGATAGAATATCATCGTTAAATATGACAGTTACATGGATTAGTCGGTAGGGCCATCAATTTAACCACGTTTGAAGCACAGATTTTTTTAAATTTTTTATATTTTAGTACGTCCGGACAATTTTCCACTCTTGTTCAATGAGTAAACTCTTCTTATGTAAGAACGAAGTCTTTCTCGGCGTTGAGAATCTATGAAATGTTCTCGGGTGATTAGCCGAGTCAAGAATGCGTTGTCACGCGATATTTCGGCGACTAAATTAATTGTCGACAATCAATTTAGTCGCCGAGATATCGTGTGACAACGCATTCTTGACTCGGCTAGTCACCCGAGAACATTTCATAAATTCTTCTTCTTTGCAATCTTTTCTCAGCATTTTGGGCCTTTTATGAATTTTTTTCATCGTTTGTATCGTAAAATTTAGAACTTTGGTTTTACGACAGCATCCCCTCGCTGACGCCAAGCATTTTAAACCTACTGCCAGGTAGTATTACGTATTCACGGGTGAAATGAAGTGTTGCCATGTGTCTGTGAAACGTTTAACTATGTTCTGTGGATAATAAGTATATTTTTTGTTTACGAAATGCGTAGTTTATGAGGCGCAGATTGGGAACCGTCCCTGCGTTCGCCTTGATGGCTGTGGAAAACCGTCTAAAAACCGCAGTCAGGGCTCGTGCCCAATCCCCTTGTACCTCCGCAAGCAAATCCTCGGGGACAAACTGGACGGGAACTAGATATTTGTCATTCGATCTCCATATAGAGCGCAGATTTCTCAAACAGATATCTACCTCAGAAATATTCCCGCGTGACTTGCAGAGGAGGATGCGTTCAACCTATTTTTAGGCTTCCAGACTGGAAGGGAGACCGTGCCCTCCTGTTGTCGATAAGCTGAACGTCCTTCACAGGCCTCTAAATAGTAAAAGGAATAAGTAGCAGACTTCGTCAAATTTGTTGAGTGTCACTAATCAAAAATTTAATATTGGATCTAAAATTTTGTAGAACTACGAGAGCTTCCAGAAAAGAAGAATGATAAATAAAATCGCCACAGAGTGTGGAGTTATCGATGTTTAGATCTCATAAAGTACAGGACTAGGGTATTTATCTTTTCTTTTTTTTAACCTGAAAATAAGGACGTGTCCATTTGATACCACTTTCGTATGGGCGCAGACTTCCTTGGTCGTTGTCGGTGTTATCTTGGTTGTCATCCTCTGAAGAAAGTCACAGAATGATGGCTGCAGCCCCGCCGCTAGCTATTTGAGCGACCGCGTGCAATACGGATTATGCCGCCCCCTGTCTACCTACAGCTAGTGGTGGATCTATGAAATTTCCGAACCGGGTCAAAAAACTGTGAGATTGGCGCCCCTTCGAACATTATTTGCCGCCCCCATTGTTGCTATCCCGAGTGTCGCCGGCTGCCCGAAGCTGCTGTTGAGCTAAAAAAAAAGGTCGCCCGCTACATAATACGCTGCAAATATCGTCGCGGTGACAATGGAGTGGCAACTACCGCGACACGGCGACTCTCCATCACACTCTTGCCGCCCCCCTCGACGTGCCGCCCGCGTGCGGTGCACGCCCGCTTACAGCGGCCCTGGATGGCTGAAACGTTATATTTCGATAAATTGACGCAGTTCCACCCGGAAAATCAAGATAACCCCACTTTTTTGTGTTTACCTCAGAAAACGTTTACCTCATCTATGTATTTAAACAACAAAAATATAGATATCTAATACAGTTTGTAACGATTCGCTAAGCTCCCCGTTACATATAATTTTTTATTATATATAAAGTAAAGGATTAGAAAAATTTTCCAATTCTTGGGATGTCCACTGTATGTTCGAAAGATGCGCATGAAAGGGTGAAAGGCACGGATTTTACGCTTCAGTGAAGGGCAGTCTGGCTGGAGCCTTTTTGACAGAGTGGTAAGAGGATTAGGGATTTCTGTCGGGCAGGCCGTAAACAGAATTCCTTCCTCCCGACGGAGACATCGTCTCTCGAGGATTGCCGAAACTTAACGTGGCCAAGAGAAGACAAAGAATCACATGACGTCAGATGGTCAGCCAATCACAGGGAACATAGTACTAAGATTCGGGGAATTTTATGTTCTATGTCGTCTTCGAGCCACAAGAGGCGGAGTTAGAGTTTACCTCCGTGGCGGCAGAAAAAGAGGAGGAGTACACTTCCTTCCAGTCGGGAGGCCAGCCAAGATCACGTCCATTCCGGAGCCCAGACGAGTCGCTGGCGACTTGGGGACCATGTGTGCTGGGCTGACTTGCGTCCTGGAGACCATCTGAGAGACACATCTAACTTGCGACTTGCCGCGTACTGCTGGCGTGGCCAGTTACGACGATCGACCAGGTGGTCATCTCCGCCCAGCGCTACCTACCGTGGAACGGTAATGTGTTTCTACGAAGCCATTCAGCCTGCAACTCCCTTTGAAACTGAACCCTTAAGCGCATCTGAGATAAAGATCCTTGCTCTGATCTGATAAAACCACTGAGCTAGACTGTGTAACTGTCGAATGACAGGTTAATCATTCGTGGCGTCCCAACCCATTAAAATTCATTACTGTTTGCTATCATCATAACTGGTGACATACTTTGCTTTAGAATAATTGTGAGATTTTTAAAGTACAACTATATTTGTTTGCTTGCATTTAAAGGGTTCATTGTACGTCTGAGCGTTGCTTAGAAAATTGCACAACCTCTTGTTTATTAACGTAATGGTAAATACGCTCAGATTTGTAGATGCCATTGTAAATTTGTTTATTAAAATGACTTTTTGTGACAGTTTTCAAATCCCAGAATCATCCAGTTCTCATTTGAATAATTTACATTTTGATATTCAATTATAGTATCCTGTATAGCGTAATTAATTAATAATTCTCTCCCCCCCCCCCCCCTGGTGATACGCTACAAGTTTGAATGTTGCGAGCAAAACAAGTGATTTTTTTTGATTTTTTTTATATTTTTTAAATTTGACATTAGTTTGCAATCTAATAATACAACTTCACTTACAGTGTCCTTTATTCAGTGTTCATTGCACCTTAATGATTGGCACAAACTACCTACTAGGCAGTGAATAAATTCATTTAGAATTGAATGATTTATATAGGACCAACTTGGCTTTGGGGTCTGCACCATAGCCTAAAAATATGTAAGGCACTGACTTTTGTGCCAAGTGACTGTCGTCTATTACATACTACATCAATATACCTTAGGAGGCTCGGCTCCCACTAAGTTAAATTTTTTAGTTATTAATTTAGTTGTTCATGTAGAACAGCGAACAACAGAAACGCCAACGACTGCAGATAACTGTGGTGATTAGCGTCACTAGTTGGAGACAGTGATTTCTGCTACTATCAGGACTTTGACTGATTAAGTTTATTAGCCGCCATTTTACCGAAATCTGTAAATGAAATAAGGCAGAAGGGTGTAACACGTCTTTTTTATACAGCTGTTGGTCTTAATTTCTCTGTTCAATTATAAGGTTTAGTTGAATTACAGGTGAATAATCTCAAGGAAAGTTGGAACTGTGATATTAGATCAACTGAAATATAGTTAATGTGGCCTTACGCTGTATACATTGAGCTATTTTGATGAATAGTTGAAAACCGATTTAAAGTGGTCTGTTGCGGCCTTATCAAACTGCTATCGGAGAGTTTCAATTTATAGCATATTCTGCCCTTGTCATGCTATAACCTAACTCGGTAAAGTCGTTCGGATGAAGGAGATTTACAGGTTAATACAGAATTCGAAACATGCAACCCTCCAGATATTTTTCATGAACAAAACAAAGCTTAACAGACGTGGAGCTCAGTTTATATTTCTGAAGATAAACGAGGAATCCAATTTACTTTGAAACAGGAAATAATTTTTAAACATAATTATTCTCCCACAAAGAAATATAATCTTTCTAAACAATATGATAAGGCGCATGACAAGGTTCTAAAGCAACTGCTTTACAGATTTTATATTTAAAACCTTATGTAAGACAGTAGTTTACTAGCAGGTATCAATGTAAATGTCAGTCAACTTTTATAAAATTTGACCGAAAGACATGAATAGTAAAAATAATTTTAATTACGATGATAATGTGTGACATTCATTTGTTAGTGGCAGAAGAATTGGGGGGGGGGGGGCTACTTCAGATTCTGCGAAAAGTTTTCTTTAATGCTGAGCGA
>CM061919.1:158399431-158577332 GCA_031002005.1 Vandiemenella viatica | reverse complement strand
CAATGGAGAGGATTGAGATGAAGCCATAGTAAAGATTCGGTCTTTGCCTTTTGAAGAAACCATCCCGATATTCGCCTGAAATTATTTCGGGAAACCATGAAGTAAACGAAACCTGGATATCCACCGGGCTCTTGTTAAATACTCAGGAAAGTTAAAAAACCAAGTATCCTATGATTATTAACATTCGAGTTAGTATGTCCACTGAAAGATGATAACCACATTCGGCCAGAAATACCTTGAACGACTTCTGTGAATCGATTTACTGGCCTCGCATTCGGGAGGGTCCGGGTTCGAATCCCCAACCAGGCGTTCAGATTTGGGCTTTCCATGGTTTCCCCAAATCACTCAGGCGAAAGCCGGAATGTTTCCTTCAAAAGGACATGGCCAAATTCCTTCCCGTTTCTTGTCTTGAGTCCTTTCCCCCCTCAACATCAACATCGACGATAAGGTATAAACCCATAATAAAAAAAGTGAATCGATTGAAATCTGGGAGTCGCAAACTTGCGGGAATACGTACCCAATCAATTTGTACGCAGAGTAAGCAAGCACGTAATTTAAAATCACCAGAAGTCGCTGACTGGACTTTCAAAATTAGCTATTTCAAATCACAACCCAGTTCTGTTTTGCAGTGTTTAGTGCTTTACACCTTGTCCACATAGAGGTCGTAAGAGGCGGGAACGGGAAGTAATTCGGCTATGGACTTTTTAAGAGAAACCATCCCGGAATTTGCCTGGCGTGAAACGATGGAAAATCGAAATAACGGATGGTCGGGCGGGGATTTGAACCCGCATCCTCCAGAATGCCAGGCTTAAGCGTTACCACTTACGCACCAGACTCGGTGTTGACCGAAATCGCTTAATGGTAAATCCATCTTTGGTTCCTCAACACAGGCGTCAGTTTTCTTTGTTTCACTATAATTGTAGCCCAAGCTTTAGCAACTCAATTATCTACAACCGTAGTGGAAACAAGGAGAAATAATTTCGAATATTATGCTTTGGTACATGCGGTGCACATTTGCTTTTACTCCATCCGTATGGCTAACATGAGACGAATAAAACACTGCATTAAAAGCCAATTATGCTACTTTAGTTTGGCCGTCCGCCAAGAGATATTGCTACCTATTATCCTATTACCAGCGGTTTCAATGTCACTAGTGCACCCTGTTGTGGCAGCGAGGCATCAAAGGACTATAACCGAAGCAAGTTATTAAATAGCCTTTCTTCATGCAGAATGAGAAAGCAGAAATAGCTCAGGGGGCAGGATGGTAGGTCATATTTGAAGACATGCAGGAATGGTTAACTGATGTCAAACCAGTCGAGAAACTGATGACAGTAAATAATAATTTTAAAAAAATGATAGTTTTTATGTCACTGGTAATTTTGTGACGTTTTCCAGAACCGATTTTGGAAGACATATTCGCATCCAAAGATTGTTTGGCACCCGTTCCAAGTCAAATAATGGCATCGTATGTACAGACACCTGTTTTTGACACCCTTCAGAAATACTGTTATACGGGCAGTGCAAGAACGTGTGTGAATTTGCAGCAGACACGTTAAGAAGTAGACAACATTTCCTTTAATTCACAATCTTCATTGTCGAGCCACTAACTTAGAGGACGACCTTCGTAAGAGACGAAAGGTCGTGTCAGGAGGTGGGGGATGAAAAGTCTGCAGTGTGCGCTCCGGTGCACCTCCTGGTGGCAATCTAATTAGCGAGAAGAGAGAGACAGGTGGCGCAGCTAGCCGTAGGCCGTCCCCTAATTGGGCTGCCAGAGTACAGCTCGTTAGCTGAGATTAGCGAACTGTGTCTGGACGCACCAGCATCGGTTGTCAACAAGGCCCAACGACAAGGAAAACAACGCGCCCGCCTTTCATTACGTCAGTCAGTATAAGGAGGGCCGGATCGCTGTCTCAGGGCTGCCAAACTGACGCAACGAATTTTCATTCGCTCCGTTTGTTGGTTCAGGCCACTGGTGGGTTTCATTTCGTGTTGTATTCAGCTGCAACAGTAACACAAAGTTTCTAAGTATACACTAGCAGTACAATCACAGCAGAGTCGAACGATTTCTATTTTTCTTAAGGAAAATGTAAACTCTTCAACTGGGAAGAAAATACTGAAATATTGTTGTTTTCCAGTATCCATTCAAGCTTCGAACAATTTAAACAAGCTTAGGAAGTGCGAAAGTTCTTGCATTTTAAATAATTGAGCACAATTCTCTAGTAATACACAGAGTCATATTACTATGGTAACAAACTTTTAACCAGTTCTTCTTGCCAATGCTAAACTTTCAATTAATGGGTGTGCTTTTTATTCTAAACGTAAATCCTACCGGCAAATTTTTCCAGTAGAAATCTGGTTTTTTAGTTTTTTGAACAGCATAATACTTTAAAACACATTTAAGTGCATTTTTAACAGTTTTTCTTTCATAATTCCTAAAAATGTCCGACAAACGCGTTCAAAAGTAGGGATATGCATTACTCAAGAGTAATGAAATCATTCAAACTTTTACCTTTTTTTTTTACTTGTGACTTTACGTCTCGTCGACGTCTAGGTCATTAGAGGCGAAGGACAAGGAATGGGAAGGAATTCGGCCATGACCTTTTTGAAGGAAGCATCCCGACATTCACTTGGAGTGATTTGGGGAAACCATGGAAAACCCAAATCTGGATGCCCGGACGGGGATACGAACCGGCGTCCTCCCGAATGCGAGGCCAGCAGACTTTTTTACTTCGTGATTTCGAGTGTTGTGAGATACATATAACTTTGAGACCATTTTCACTTAGAATCTAATAAAAAGAATTATTCGACGTAATTCGAGTAATGTTTTCGTATTTTTGTGATAATATTTGAGGCTTCATTATTAATTTCGATTCCTTGTAGAAAGATTTATTTTTCTGAAATGTTACTTGTTGATAAAAAAAGCTACTATTTGTACTGATTAATAGTTAACTGCAGCTAACAAGGAGTTCCAGTATAGATATATCCAGTAATAATGATCTGATTTTGACGAAATTAAGTCTTCGAAATAAAAGTGATAATTGGAAGCAAGCTTTATTACTATAGAGCTCGACAGAGAGAACAGCTGTACTCAATCCAATCCTCCGTTACTGTTTTTCTAACTATTTCATAACTGTTTCCCGTATGCATTTCAGTTTTGTTTCTAATTTAGTTGATGCTATGGTAAATAAACTACAGTACCATTTTGCTTTAGTGAACAGTTTTTCCTTTTTATTGGGGGCCCAGCTTGTTACAACGTAAGAGATTTCTAAAAACAGCGCCTAGATACGCAAACAGCCGTCATTTTAAGGATAAAACCTACCGACACACATTGATCAAGAATTAGAAAGAAACTTCTAAAACGCAAATCATTAGGGAACTGAAACTTGGGTTTTAGTAAACCCAAAAAGAAGGGAACTTGACACATTCGAAGCTATAGAAGAATGCTGAAAATTGATTGGACAGATAAAGTACGTAATGAATCCGATCTGCAAACGATGGCTTAAGAGAGGAACTTGTAGAAGAACCTTACAAAAACCGGAGAGACGATGGAGGGTCGTACTGTAAAATAAATGATAGGGTAATTCACCAAACTCAAGTGCACCACTTTAAGAGTAATGTCGGAAGGAGTGTCTGGCTCTTACATTTTCCTAAGACTACTTAAGGGGAAGATAGATTTCGGTCCGCGATGGAAATTTTTTTACTCCCAGCAGTGCAAGACGAACATGACACGTGATTCCGACAAAACGGAGAGAGAGATCTCACACATCATGAAGCATTAACGGACTACTTAGGTAAAATTTTGTATGAGGGATAATTTCCCGCTGGTGCGAGATGAACTGGTCATAACTTCCTCCAGAGGTAAGAAAGTTCTGTTTCTCTGCTTACTCGACAGCAATAAAACGTTTGTATTAAAAACCTGAACACACATAAAAAATTAAAGAAAAATACTCTGTAATAAGGCAAAAGGAAATTGTCAAGGAAAACAGCTTAATAGGGCTCTTGTTTCCCTTTTTTTATCCTCAATTTCTCGAAAACTTCCATGTAATCCTCCATCGTTATATAAAATCTTAATCTCACTAAATCATTACAATCCAGGTCCTCAACTATCAGATTAACATATTCCAGTATTTGTCGTCAATTTAAATTAATTGCGATGTAGCGCACATTTCGGTGTAAATTTCCCTACACATCCATTTTTACCTATTCCTGTACCCACCTACTTTTGTCCTTTACGAATTTCAGCTCTAAATTGTTTCAACATTTTTGGTAAATTATATATCAATTATCTTGGTAACCTATTCCTATCCCTGACCCCTTACCTATGAAAGAAAATCTTCCCATACCCTTATACATGAAATCAAGTGCCAGCTTGTGGCCGTGGTCATCGTTTACCTTCCATGCATTACTTTTAATTCTTATAACAATCTTTCCACGCCTCATCTCAAATATGGGCCTTGTACGCTCCTATGACTCTCTTCACTCTCTTTCTGTCTTCCAATGAATCCCATCCCAGCTCTTTTATCGTATCAGTTACTGACTGTGTTACACGGTAATTTCCAGCTACAAATCTAGCAGCCCTTCTTTGCACCCCCTGCAACTCCTGTATTTGATACTCGAAATGTGGTTCCCATACTACACCACCATATTCAAACAATGGTCTGTCTAAAGTTTTGTAACCAAATTCATTTATTTCTCTCTTCTCATCACTCTCTCCACCAAGTGAAGGATTTTGAAACCTTTTCCTACTACCTGTCCATTGTGTCCTGCCCTGTTGAGCTTGTTATCAAATGTTATGCCAAGACATTCACATTTCAAGTCTTCAATAAGCAATTCATTCTCCACCTTATAGTGATAATCAACCTTTAGATTTTTATTTGTGTATCTAATAAGGTGACTCTTCCTTGCATTTATCTTCATTCCATGTTTACGAACCCATCTAGATATCCTGTCCAGGTCACCCTGCAGCCGTTCACAGTCCTCTACAATTTTTATCCTTTTATATAACATTGTGTCATCTGCAAAGAACCTAACTTCTGACAACGGGTCGTATAGCCTCATGAATTTAACTTAATTATTTAAAACGTCCATCAAAGGAACAAGTTATTATATTTGGTAACTGGAGATAACCAATAGTTCTTCCATTCGGCTGGTCCTTTCACCACAAATTTAACCAATCCACCATTCTCTCTCTTCTTAAATCTCTTTTTCACCCATTATTTACAGAACGTACAGATTTTGCTCTTATGTCTATTCTCTTAATTTTCGTCATTTTCTATAGCCGGATATTATAAATGTTTATATTTTCTTTCCTTACGACATTCCAAAAAATTTAATAGCTGCTACAGCTAGAGCCTCTGTTGGTGACAGCGCACCAATAGTTGACATGAAAATGTATAAAGTTCGAATTTAAGAAAATAAGATGATACAGAAAAGCGAACATAAAACAAGCAAAGCTGTCAGGTTTAATTGTCAATCTGAACGGCTCTCGTCTGTAGGTGGTGAACAATTTTTGTAGAGCGTGTGCTTACCAACGCCGGAAGCGCCTATCTTGTTAGCAAATTCGCAACGACGGGAAGCGCTTTAACTATCAGTTAATGTAAGTTACTTTACTTTCTATTGAAGTTGAAAATGTAAATGTGATCACGATGAAATAAATAAGGCCATGCGTTCTTAGTTTAAAAGAGAACAATATTTCTATTCTGGATAACTTGGGTGTCGAATAAAGGTACCTAAATTCCTGCCTGTTTCTTCAATCGACGTGGATGTTGAATTCATATTCCTCATTAAAAATTAAGCTTTAATCATAAACTTAACGAACCTTAGTGCCTTTTACAACAATAAGTTTTTATACTCTACGGTGCGGCGCTAAGGCTATGCATTCGTGGTTTAAAAGAGAATATTTCTTTTATGTCTAACCTCTGTGTCGAATATAGGTACCTAAATTCCTGCATGTTCCTTAAATCAACAGGGATATCGAGTTTATGTTCCTCATTAAAAAATAAGCTTTAATCATAAGCGGAACGAACCTTCGTGCCTTTTACAGCATTTTTTTTCCGGGCCTTGAAAGTATTTCAAGTTATGGAAAGAGTCTACTTTATCACCTTGTCTATTTCAAAGTGTTGGCAAAGGAGAAAATGCAGCAGTTGATTTATTAATTACACATGTCAGCACTTTCAGTTTACCAGCAACTGTTACGTTCAGTGGAACAGAAATACTCAAGATGCAGAAAATGACTTTTAGATGCTTTATTTAGTTATTAAACAGTATGGCCAGAGGCTTCGAAAATGGAATCCACGACTCTC
The DNA here is from genome assembly GCA_031002005.1 of Vandiemenella viatica. NCBI lineage: Eukaryota > Metazoa > Arthropoda > Insecta > Orthoptera > Morabidae > Vandiemenella > Vandiemenella viatica. The sequence continues at coordinate 158,571,030 of CM061919.1, read as the reverse complement.
TTCTCAAATTGGATCAAAGCGAACATATCTAAAGAAAGTATAGTTTTTAAAATGCAATTTTAGAGAAAATGCCTGGTTCGTTCCTTAACATAGCCCTAAATATATCTTGTAATTCATATACGTATCCACATTTGGAAACGTACAACGCATTATCTATCTTCCATCCACTATGCAGTCAATCGTCGAATAACAGTAATAGAAGTCGTCGAATAACAGTAGTAGAAGAATTTTATTTTTTTCGTTCCAGGTCAGTGTTCCATGCTCAAATATCTTTTTAAAGTTTCTTTTACTGGTGCTAGTCTGCTTTTGAGATCATTCTTGTTTGGGATATTCCTAAAGGCGAAGGTCGCGATCGGGCCCATTAGACGTGGAGGTAGCTCCTCATATTCCCACCTGTGAAGGGGGTGTAACGGTTAGCGTTCTGGCCTCGCATTCGGGAGGACAGCGGTTCGAATCCCCGTCCGGGCATCCAGATTTGGGTTTTCCATGGTTTCCCAAATCACTCCAGGCAAATGCCGGGATGCTTCCTTTAAAAGGCCATGGCCGAATTTATTCCCATTCCTTGCCCCCCATCCCTTCCCGTCTCTAAAGACCTCGCTGTTAGAGAGACGTTAAGCAGTTAAAAAATAACAAAAACATAAAAAACCTCATATTCCCATTTAACAAATAAAACTATAAACGCGACTCTCCTCGCATTGTTCACGTTCCGAAAGAACTTCTTCCTCGTTGGATAGCAAGCTGAGTGGATCAGAGGAGCCGTTTCTAACGTTCAGCTTCGAAGAAAAATATTCGTCTTTATCGGGGATCAAACACCGGCCGTCGTGGCAGCAGTCAGTCACCCAACCAAAGCAACCACGTGAGATACGCAGCCCATAGTTTTATTGTCTAGATAACACAATTCGACTAATAACCCAAATTCTTCTACCAGTATTCTGTTCAACGCAATCAATAATTTCTCGGTATCCTCATTCTTGGAAACAGTGCGGCAGCGCTCTGTTCTCGCATTCGATGAGTGTCTGAATTCACGTCCGGCCTTCCTGATTTGGGTTTTCCAAGATATCCTAAAATCACTCCAGGAAAATTCCAGGATGGTCCTTCAAAAGGGCCAAGACTGAATTCGTTCCCATTCCTTGCCCCTCAGTTCTTTTCTGCCATTAATTACCTCGACATTGACGAGGCGTAAAACCTTTTAAAAAATGAAAAAAACAGCATAATTGTTTCTTCTTGGCTTTTATACTAAGCCTGAAATTGAATCGGCTATTTGGAAAGCGTCATAAATCCACATTTTTAAATTTTACAGTAGAGCTTAAAAACTGAATGTAACAAAATCTAAAAAATATTTTAATTGTTTTCTATGGGATTTACGTACTACTTAATAATTCTATTATTATGATAGGTCTATTACAATATATTGTATTTATTTGTAGAAAAAGTAATTTCTATGAATTGGAAATGTGGAGTTTTCCAATTAAATTAAGATATAAAACTGTACTGAAGCTTAAAAATTCGTTAATGCTCTAATAACATGTTAAAATGGCAAGAACATAGAACTGGGAATTATATCCTCATTTTTGTATAAATTAAATTCAAAGTCTCAGAAATTCTCTTTTACTGGATAGCTTTTATCTGTTGTTGACCACTGACAAAAGTTATAGCAGAAATATTTTTTCTCTTCAGGTACATACTGCAACAGTTTTTTGATGCTATTCATTTTCTTTATATTGATAGAAAGTTTACCACTGTAGAGGAGAGTATAGGTATCAGGCAGTGGTATTGTGAGCAGGTTTACCCAATGAAAACTAAAGTTTTACAAAACCATCAATGTCGTTTGAAACTATCATAGTTCTATGCTTTGTTACACAATATTCAAAATGACAATATTGAGAAACCTGGAATTAAATTTTCTGATTTCTGGTCATTTGACCTGCTGACTTAACTAGCACTGCATTCTTCTTGTAGCAACTCCATCTCCAGATGTTATGGTTCGAAACATCTTCGGTATTCATTTTTTGTATTTTAAATTTTCATGTAAAAGAACTGATTCAGCTATGATTATTCTTCAGGTGCAGAGACTCGGTCGTGTTTTCTAATAATCCTTTTTACGATACCAAAGTCTCTCTCGCATGGTAAAAGCAAATGTTCTTGCACTGAAAAATAGTGATGACTCTTACTGAACTTACCACTTGCACATATTGCTAACAGAAATCAGTCTACTGTTTGGTTACGGTTTTGGTCACCACAACCATCGTGAAATATATTTATTTCCTTCATAGCTGAAGGATCTTCATCCTCAAAAAAATGATTAAAGAATGAATAAACCTCGTTAGGCTCTTTAATTGCCTGACCTTCATGATAAGAATAAGATGCTGCTTGGCCTGTAATAATGGTATTCATACGCCCAAAGCTGTCGGCAATAGAACACCTTCTGCAGAGACAAATAAAGGAAGGTTTTGCATGACTATTGCATGAACTTCTTCATTGAATTTTCACAAATCTTTCATTTTCTGAAGCTTTGGCTGGAGTCTTATGAACACGTTCAGCTGCTGCAACGTGCTTGGCGTTGACGTTCAAATGAGGGCTTTTAATACAAGTATTTTCATTTAGCTCCTTACATTGAGAGCAAATATCAATTTGTGGTCGACCTAAAGACAGATTATAGTTTTCTTTAAAATGTTTTCGGCAATGATAGTAGTAACTTTCACTTTAGGGTGCACATGTATATTTCTGACATCTTTCTTTATTTTACATGATCAACAAATCATGTGTCATTAATCTTCGACATTTGGATGCCACGTAACAGATGATACAACAACACAGGTAGTTAGAAAAGGCCATAAATATGGAGATATGATTAAACAAAGAAAATGGCATCCATTTATAATACATTAGTGATCGCCCATGGGTCGAAATTCGACCATAATTCATTAAGTTATTTAGTTTCTTTGGTGAAAGAGTAATAATCATTATTTCAATTTGTTCTATTGCGTTTGCTGCGAGCGTAGGTATATTATATAGCGTATACAATGACGTGGTTGGCTGCGGGTGAGAACCAATAAGTTATTAGCTTGTGTTGTTTGCCTTGATTCCTTACAATACCTATAAAATTAAAATGATACACTTCGCGCGTGACTGTATCCTAAATTTTAGCTTCTGTACTAACCATAGCAAATAATGAAATGTATTTATGAATGTTTTCAAAATAATTTTTGACTTTCTATTTACCGATGGTTCATTTGAATTTATTTTCCTTGATATCTAAGCGATATAGATAAATGAGGTTTCATTTTAACGATTAAGGTCCCTGCTTTGATCACATCATATTTTTTAAAAAAGATTTTTTTTTGGAATTTGACTCTTAAAGGGCAAAAGTATCATTATTTCCATTAGGTATTTTTCTGTCACGAGTCATTTATCTTCCTTAATACCCAACAGAAATAGATAAATGAGGTATTATTTTAGAGACTAAGGTCTTCGCTTTGGTCACATCTTATGTTAAGAAAGGAATTTTTCGGAATTTGACCCTTATAGGGCAAAAGTATTATTATTTCCATAACGCGTTTTTTTGTTCCAGCCATTTATCTCCCTTGATACCTAACCGACATCGATAAATGAGGTATTATTTAAAACATTGAGGTCACCACTCAAGCAATATTATAAATTAAGAACGAAATTTTTCGGAATTTGTCCCTTGAAGGAAAAAAGTTATAACTGTGAAAGTTGCGTGTATGAGACATTTCAGAGCCAAACCGCTAAATAGCAACAGCACATATCACAGAAATATTAATAAACTACTTTACTGGCGTCGACTTTTGTTACGTACCTATTGCAATAAATAAATAAACAATTGATACAAATCAGGCGGTTCTTCTTTTACCCTATTACAAACCGCCAACCCTGCTATTCATCGTATTCGCGAAATTTTCGCAAGGGTCCTCTTAGTATTCTGTAATAGAGTACGAGTAGCAAACATTTTTTTTTTTAACTGCTTAACGTCTCTCAACAGCGAGGACTTTAGAGACGGAAAAGGATGGGGGGCAAGGAATGGGAAGGAATTCGGCCATGGCCTTTTGAAGGAAGCATCCCGGCATTTGCCTGGAGTGATTTGGGAAACCATGGAAAACCCAAATCCGGATGCCCGGACGGGGATTCGAACCGCCGTCCTCCCGAATGCGAGGCCAGAACGCGTGGCAAACCTAACGCTACCTGAGATATATTGTTGCACAGGTTATAAATTATTCATCTAATACAAAATTACGCACCAGAGTTTTATAAAATTTCGAATACGTTCTTCGGAAACATAAGTAGGATGCCACTTACAAGAACTGGTTTTTCATACATCTTTTCTTCTTTTTATCCTCTCTCTCTCTCTCTCTCTCTTTCTCTCCTACATATGCCGTATTTTTTAACTGCTTCGATCGTTGTATAATGCAGGCAAGTGTTTTAGAGTACGTGTTGCATGCCGAGTCGCAAGCTGTTGGCGGCCTTGTCCTTGATAATAATCCACACTCAGACCGCCAGCTGTGACTGACAAATTGTTTTAAAGGGAATGGACCCACTACATCACCTGTCTATCTCTAACCACCGTTCAACGACTTTGGTGCAGTTCACCATCACTGTTGCTTTAAGGGCAGATGTAACATTACAATTTTCTCCGGGAATCGTGCTTATTGGTAATGTGAGTTAATAGGTCATAGTTTCATCTATGACGTTCAAGTTGACAGGGCTCCAATGAAATTGATTCACCAATATCTGACAACAGCAAGAGGAAGATGCTGGAATATTCTCACCGGATGAGTGCACTTGAAAAAAATTTCTGTATATTGTCGACAGTGGCGTAGCTAGGTCAACAAGGGCCCCGGTACAAAAAAATTATTTTGGGCCCTCTGGCCAGACGGGCGACCTTTTTTTTTTTGCTTTGTGTGCTGGTAGGGGCCCCCTGAACTGAGGATGGGGGCCCTTGAATTGTTCTTTAGGGGCCCCTGAGCAGTGGTTGGGGTCCCCCCTGAGCAGCGAGGGCCCTCAGTGAGGGGCTCCTGTGTTCTCAGAGGGGCCTCTTAGTACGGTAGAGCTAAAAAAAAAAAAAAGTCGCCAGTTTGGGGCCTCTAAACTGCGCTTGAGGGCTCTTAGAGGTGCGCTTAGGGGCCCCTTGAGGTATGCTTGGGGGCCCCCTGAGCGTGAGGGCCCCAGTGCACTTCACCGCCTAGCCCCATAGTAGCTACGCCCCTGCTTGTCGATGCCTTCCTTAACATGATGAAAGAAAGTATTCACACAATTGGGAATGATAATAATCAGCCGGTACACATCTAGAGCAGGGCAAACTCAATGGCATCGCGAAATACGGGTCGCCGGTTCGAATCCAACCTGGGGCAAAGGTGTTTTTATTTAAGTATTTTGTTATACTGTGAGAAAGTATATACGTCGAGAAAAACGCAAATTCATGCAGCATTGCTGGGCGTGAAACCCCGAAAGTATATCATTCCATCGACTAGTGATACAATCCGGCTTGCTGCGTCTTTCGTCTCGTCCTTAAACCACGTAGCTCCATTTTGGCCTCCTGTGAAACCCCCCACCATGCCCCTCACGTAGCCCGACGAGGCTTTTGCCTCTATCTCCCCCCCCCCCCCCTTCCCCACATAGCACGTAAGCTTTTTTCCCCTATTGATTCCAGAAGATATTTTGTATTTTTTTCTCTTGTCAGACTATCGTAAATTACATACGGAGATAGTTAAATGACGGAAATAAATATTCACATGCTGTTGTGTGTTCTGTACCTTATTTTAACTGTGACAAATAATATTAATAAGAAGCTACGTGGCTTGGCTTGAAATCAATTCCACCCCCCTCCCTCCAACACACGTAGCTTTTCAGCCAACCCTTCTTCCCCCCAGACGGAGTCACGTAGTTTATGGACGCTCCCTTGGTTGGAAAAACAGTTTAACGCGGTATCCGAAGCCAGGACCGACGGGTAGGTGAGTGAATAAAGCCCGAGTCTAGCATTGGCGAGAAAGCAGGTTCTATACCCGATTCGTCCATCCGGTTTCCCAAAATCACTCGAGGGAATGCAGGGGTTGTTTTCACAAAACACTGTCTCTGGATTCCTTCTCATTCCCATCATCTTCCGGTTTTAATGACCTAGACGTCGAAGCCGTGAAGCCTTCACAGTGTGCTACATGATATGCACAAATCAGAGGTGAATGTTATCCTAAGCATCCGAAAAATCCAAGACATCTGAACCAAGACATCTAGTTTTCGAAGCTAGTGTTCTAACACTAAGAGCGAAGTGTCTTATTTTAATTCCAACACATCTATTCTGCAACAGTACAATGACACCAGACACCATAAGAGGTATATATATATATATATATATATATATATATATATATACCTGCCACGAATTGTCTCTACTGTGGCGGTATGTGCCGTTGGGGAGGTAAGGGTGAAAACCTTTTACTTCTTTTTATAATGCAAAGAAACCCTAGGTTGCTAATTTATTGGGTACTCATAATGGCGTACAGGCGAGACTTATTTATCGTTAACATTGACACATTGAAATATGATAAAAAGAACTATGCAAAGCCTCTTCTTCCAATTGCCAACATATTAACAAACAAACAAAGCATTAAAACACAACCACTTTTAAAATTAATCTTGAAACAAACTCCCAATGTTAATTGGCAAGCAAGAAAGCTTCACACTTGATTTTTTTTCAAATGAAAGTTCCCTTCAGAATGATCGGGAACCATAAATCAAACACAGTATTGACATTAACTGTATCCGATCTCAAATGCCGGGTGCCAGGATAATTTAAATTATCCACCAAGTGTGGCTTTAAGAAAGTCTGCCCCAGCTAGCTCAATATTTGGGGGTGCGAGAACTCCTAATCATTCAGTGGTCGTTACAGAGCTGTACTCAATGACCGAATAAAAGTACCACACTGCACTGTAGAATTATTACCGTGACGGCGATGTATTTCCCGCGACGGCGGAATTACTATAGCCCCTTGGCTATAGCGGACAATGCACCACGTCCGTCAGCAAGCGTAATGGATGCGTGCACAGCGACCTCACTGTACAAGACACGCTTATAGACCCTCAGGTTCGATGCCAAGACGGAGCGATCTCCAGCTTCGGAAGATCCGCTCCTTCCAGTCTGAAGGCTCGGAGTCAAGTCCTCCTCTAGCGTCCGCCGGAAAAAAGCCTCCTCCCGTCGCTCGTGGTTTACATAGAGAAAAAAATACACCGGCATTACAAAATGCAAAGGATAGTCTCTCTCGATTGGTTCTGCCATTTTTAAGCTCCTCCTTCCGGCTGCCACGATAGGCGAACCTTGTCTTTCTCGATTCGTGCGAACTCGGGATAGCCTCGGACTTATTCGTTACCTGTGACCTCCAAACTTCCCGTCCGTAGACCTGGGGCTTGGATAGTTTATTCACCCCAGTGTACAGTTTCCCCGGAGCCAAGGGATTATACACTTGACCAAATGCGTGAGAAAGGGTAGCTGGTGTCCCTTGTCCCTGGCAGCCGCCGGCCTGTCGCGACAATCTGGCGCGTCTAGCAGGGAGGTCCCAAACACACTGACAATCCTCTCCGATAATTCCTTTCTTATTCTTTTTATATATGAGATATATATATATACAATATATATGCAAAATATTATATATAAAAATGTACGGAATGACCCATATTTGGTCATTATGCTACACTACCGAGACAGCAATCAAACAATTCCTCAGATCTACTTTTCTCGGCTTTTGAAATATGGACAGACTCAGATACGTACGATAATGCGGGAAACAAGTTTATTTTCTTGGCCGGCCTCGGTAGCGTAGGGGCTAGAGAACTCCGCGTGCCGAATGTCGCCGGTTCGAATCCGGCCGCGGGCATGGATGTTAAGTGTTGTGTGTCTGTGTGAATGTCCTGTCCATCCTGTGGTGTCCATACTTAGAAGATACAATATACAAACATTGGACGACGACTGATTCACTGGAAGCTATAACAGTCACATTGAGATGGCGGTATGGCCTCAGCTGCCGAAAGGCATTAAAAAAAATAGTTTATTTTCTTCGATGGACTCATTTCCTGCGAAGTACCAGGGTCACAGGGGACGAAGACACTAGTAAATGTTTCCACCTGTCAACAAATCGAGTAACCTTTAGCCAAAAGGTTTTTTTTTTTTTTTTTTTCGTAACTGTTTACAAAAGGTTTGAGCCGGAAAGAGGAACAATTTCAACACTCCATGAGGCAACTATGGGAAACTACCGAAAAATCGAATTCAGGATGAACGGGTACATAAATTTGAATCATTTCAGGGCGTTGTGTTAAGAATGGGGCACTTTAACATTCTGACCAAACCCTACGGAAATTCTTATTTTCATTCACAGTGCTACGTAAAATCTGAAAAAAATTGCTGTCTTTAAGGTTATTTCATGTTTAAAGCTGTCGTTTAAAATTTAGTTTATGACAACTTGATCTGCCGGTTTTCGGTACACTGAGAGAAAACGCAGTGTGGACGATCTATGAAACCGCACACACATAATGGCGAGCTAACGCAAGTGTAGCAGAGAGTTATTTTTGGAACTCGTCATGGCCGCGTCTGTTCTTGACATGGTAGATGTGTGTTCTACGTTCCGCTGTTTGATAGAATATCATCGTTAAATATGACAGTTACATAGATTAGTCGGTAGAGCGACCAATTTAACCACGTATGAAAAAAAATTATATTTTAGTACGTCCTGACAATTTCCCACTCTTGTTCAATGAGTAAACTCCTCTTCTTCTTTGCCATCTTTTCTCAGTACTTTGGGGTCGACTGCCTTTTCTGAATTTTGTTCATCGTTTGTATGGTAAAATTTGTAGCTTTGTTTTTACGGTCGCATGCCCTCGCTGACGCCTAGCATTTTAAACCTACTGCCAGGTAGTATTACGTATTCACGGGTGAAATGAAGTGTTGCCATGTGTCTGTGAAACGTTTAACTATGTTCTGTGGATAGTAAGTATATTTTTTGTTTACGAAATGCGTAGTTTATGAGGCTCAGATTGGGAACCGTCCCTGCGTTCGCCTTGATGGCTGTGGAAAACCGTCTAAAAACCGCAGTCAGGGCTCGTGCCCAATCCCCTTGTACCTCCCCAAGCAAATGTGAGTAGCCTCAGCATATTGGCCACACTGACGGGTCGCCGATGAGTAAAATCCTCGGGGACAAACTGGACGGGAATTAGATATTTGCCATTCGATCTCCATATAGAGCGCAGATTTCTCAAACGGATATCTACCTCGAAATATTCCCGCGTGACTTGCAGAGGAGGATGCGTTCAACCTATTTTTAGGCTTCCAGACTGGAAGGGAGACCGTGCCCTCCTGTTGTCGATAAGCTGAACGTCCTTCACAGGCCTCTAAATAGTAAAAGGAATAAGTAGCAGAATTCATCAAATTTTTTGAGTGTCACTGATCAAAAATTTAATATTGGATCTAAAATTTTGTAGAACTACGAGAGCTTCCAGAAAAGAAGAATGATAAATAAAATCGCCACAGAGTGTGGAGTTATCGATGTTTAGAGCTCATAAAGTACAGGACTAGGGTATTTATCTTTTTTTTTAATCTGAAAATAAGGACGTGTCCATTTGATACCACTTTTGTATGAGCGCAGACTTCCTTGGTCGTTGTCGGTGTTATCTTGGTTGTCATCCTCCGAAGAAAGACACGGAATGATGGCTGCAGGCCCGCCGCTAGCTATTTGAGCGACCGCGTGCAATACAGATTATGCGGCGCCCTGTCTACCTACAGCTAGTGGTGGATCTAGGAAATTTCCGAACCGGGTCAAAAAACTGTGAGATTGGCGCCCCTTCGAACATTATTTGCCGCCCCCATTGTTGCTATCCCGAGTGTCGCCGGCTGCCCGAAGCAGCTGTTTAGCTAAAAAAAAAAAAAAGTCGCCCGCTACATAATACGCTGCAAATATCGTCGCGGTGACAATGGAGTGACAACTATAGCGATACGGCGACTGTCCATCACTCTTTTGCCGCCCCCCTCGACGTGCCGCCCGCGTGCGGTGCACGCCCGCTTACGGCGGCTCTGGATGGCTGAAACGTTAAATTTCGATAAATTGACGCGGTTCCACCCGGAAAACCAAGATAACCCCACTTTTGTGTGTTTGCCTCAGAAAACTTTTACCTCATCTATGTATTTAAACAACAAAAATATAGATATCTAATACAGTTTGAATGTTGCGAGCAGAACAAGTGATTTTTTATTATTTTTTTTATTTTGACATTAGTTTGCAATCTAATAATACAACTTCACTGACAGTGTCCTTTATTCAGTGTTCATTGCACTTTAATGATTGGAACAAACTACCTACTAGGCCAGTGATGGGGAAAGTACGGCCCGCGGGCCAAGTCCGGCCCTTCGGGCTAGTCAAACCGGCCCGCGACATGGTTTCGAATAACCCCTACAATTACACATAGGACAAAATGTATTTTCTGCGTAGCTAGAATAGAATGTTTCCTTCTTATTGCGTTTTCAGTACGGTATTATCGGGTCTAATATTAACTGAGTTTGCGTAGTGACGTAGTATATGTCTGTAGATCAGTAGCATTGCGATGTGGAGTACAATGCGCGTGTTGCTCGGCTAAGTTCGGAACGACTCGGGCTCTACCATTGTCGTTTAGTCTGTTCTCAAGGTCAGTGCAGTTCGGACAGTCGCGTAGTCAGTGCTGCGGCTGTGTCTTTTCATGAAGAATTTGAACGAAGATTCCAAGACTTCAAAGTTATCGAACATGACCTGGACATTTTTAGCATGCCATTTAATCTGGATTGTGAATCAGTCAAACCAGAATTGCAGCTCGAACTGATTGAGTTGCAATGTAATACTGAATTGAAGCAACTATTTCTCAACGTTTCTAAAATTGAGTTCTACAAGGCTCTGTCAAAATCAAGTTTCCCAAACCTGAACTCTCACGCTCGGAAGATAATTGCGATGTTTGCATCTTCCTACCTGTGTGAACAGGTGTTTTCTACTATGAAGCTTCGCAGAAACAGCGTTAGAAACCGATTGACTGATCACCATTTAGCTTCACTACTGCGAATCAGCTCATCCCAGTTTCTACCAGATTATGAACAACTTTTAGAAGCTCAGTCACAGTTTCATCTGTCACATGCACCTTCCTACTCTCAATTTTTGTAACTTTTTTCTAAGTTTTTTTTACCATTGTTGCAAATAATATAAGTTGTGTGTGATGTAAAAATCAAAAATAAAGTTTATCACTTACAAAAAAAAAAAAATCCGGCCCGCCGAGATAATTTTTTATTTTATGTGGCCCTCCCCTTAAAATGTTTGCCCATCACTGTACTAGGCAGTGAATATATTCATTTAGAATTGAATGATTTATATAGGACCAACTAGGCTTTGGGGTCTGCACCATAGCCTAAAAATATGTAAGGCACTGACTTTTGTGCCAAGTGATTGTCGTCTATTACATACTACATCAATATATCTTAGCAGGCCCGGCTCTTAGTTATTAATTTAGAATAGCGACCAACAGAAATGCCAACGACTGCAAATAACTGTGGTGATTAGCGTCACTAGTTGGAGACAGTGGTTTCTGCTACTATCAGGACTTTGACTGATTAAGTTTATTAGCTGCCCTTATACCGAAATCTGTAAATAAAATAAGCCAGAAGGGTGTAATAGGTCTTTTTTTATACAGCTATTGGTCTTAATTTTTGTGTTCAATTATAAGGTTTAGTTGAACGGCAGGTGAATAATCCCACGTGAAAGTTGGAACTGTGATATTAGATCAACTCAAATATAGTTGATGTGATCTTACACTGTATACATTGAGCTATTTTGATGAATCGTTGAAAACCGATTTAAAGTGGTTCGTTGCGGCCTTATCAAACTGCTATAGGAGAGTTTCAATTTATAGCATACAAGCGCTTTAAGCACTGAGCCACCAGACAGCGATATGGAAAGGTAGTACAGAGACCTATACATCATACGCGTCTGTCTATCGCCGTTCAGTAATTTTTCAAAATTATAAGACAATATGTATTATTTATACAGAAAATTTTTCAACCAAATATAGACGGTATTTTTCTCCTCGTTTCAAATGATAAGTGTGAAAGTTACATCGAGATCGGATGAAAACTGTGGATTTGTATGAAGAACAAACAAACAAACATACATACATTCATGTTTAAATATATAGATTCTGACTGTTTGATGACAGTGTGTGTGTGTGTGTGTGTGTGTGTGTGTGTGTGTGTGAGAGAGAGAGAGAGAGAGAAGGGAGGAGCGGTCTGCACCACATCGCGGTGAAAAGCATTTGGTGCTGCCAACTGTGAAAAATCGAAATCTGGACGGCCTGGCAAGAAAATCGTCCTCTCGCCCTAATTATATTACCGCTCATCCTTCGGCCTCTGTACTTGGAAAACGCGAGTGGTAACAGACATTCCTGCGTGGTGTGGTTGGAATACATGTCACACTCGTGTGAAGCCTTATAGTGATGTTCTATCAGTTTCCGGCGGGCAGTTCCGTTTGATGGTCGTACTGCGTGACCGCTTATTAACACCGACACCACGCACAATGAGAGAAAACCGCGCTCTGTTGAACAGGATACAAATGCGCTTCCCGGAAACGGTAATCATTTAAATGCCCAACCAACAGCAGGTAAACACAACGAATCCACAATGTTTGAGTTGTTTTAACCGCAGGTTGGGAGGAAACTGTGTCACTGTAGATTTGGCATACCATTATGATCTAGTGGAGACCCATTTGATTTTGATCAAATATAGAGCACTCAGAAAATGTTGTGTAGTGAAGTTGGGATTTCAGATAAATGCAGTTAATTAAATTAGCTACCACGTATTACTGGCTGTCTCCCACTTTTCTTCAAGGATTTTCGTTTTCTCTGTATAGTACCACTATTTCCTTATGCTAAGGCTTGCTGGTTTCTATGCTATTAGTATTTCATGATTACTATTTTTATTTCCTTCCTGCTACACAATGGGGAGTGGTAGATGTTCAAAAATTATTTAGCAAATCACGCTAGTCTTACTGTTATATAGTCCAAGAGCAGCAACAAACCACTGTAGGACAAAGCTGTAAGTATTAATTTTGGGCGATGTACTGCTAAAAGCTACTCTTATTTCTGCAGTTCTGTGTGGAATGTAAGGGAAAGGTTTCGAATGTAAGTAACTTAAGAAATTAGCTTTTCAGGAAGAAAATTGTTGGTAATCTTGTGAACGAGTATTATCTCTTGGAAACTCTTCCTGCAGTCATCCAGAAGGATTCAAAGTCCATTGTTTAGAAATATTTTTTATTTTGACTGTACCGGGGCATCTATCAAAAATTATCTTTCAATAAAAGAGGTGAATAATCTACAACTTTATTATTTTACGAATGAATCTTCTATTATAACCTTCAAATGCCGCCTCCTGATGAATTGGCTACAGAAATTAAATGGATCAACCGGACATCTTTAAAGAACTTTCATATTAAATCAATAATTTACCATAGTCATTTCTCCGGTCAAAGAGGAAGTTTAAATGGTGGTTCATTAGAAACTAATTCGACAGTTTAATATCAGCAGCAAACCACCGACCTACCACGAAAGTTTGCAGGTATTTTCTAAGCAAAAGTAGATCGCATCCGCCACAAGATGCCCAAAGTTGTCGTCAAGAAATCGTCTATCGAAGTAGGGAATTTTATGTTTTCGTGACACCTCGATGAGTTTTGGGGGCCGCAAGACGGAAAATTCTGTCAAGTTCACCATTTCACTGTTGTTCTTGTTTCTGGAACACTGCATTGTTAATTCATATGACTTGGATGGCACATTATATTCTGGACTCCAGTCTTGGCTCTTTAGGCGGGGAGTACCAAGTAAATTTCTGAATGTATCATGGTTTAAAGCAAAGGTCGGCAAACGTTTATAGGAAAGGGTCATGTCGGAATAAAGAAAAAGAAAAAATCAGGTTCCGCGGGTCAGGTTGCAAACTCGAAGTTGATATGATTTAATTAATTCACTATCGGTAAATGCTAATAATTGTGTCATTCTTAAGCTGACTTTAGTTTCTGCTTCATTATAATTTTTTATTTTTTTTTATTTTTATCAATAGACTATGTCGTATGAAGGAGTCAGTTTGAAACTTTTCAATTTTAGCGATCGTTCCCCTTCTGTCAGATTTAAATATTGTATTACGTACCGAATTTAGTAACGACAACGTATGTTATTCTCTTGCGTACAGCTATTATTTCGTTACATAATACTTTGTCATTTACCATGACAAAATAATTCAAACTCGAAATCCACTTTTCTGTTCTCATCTGTTTTTGAGAGTACAGTGGCAAAGTAGTGATAGTATTAAATGAATTCACAATAAATACAACATTGCAGAGCGCCGTGAGATGTAATATTAGCGTGTCAGTGAAGCAACTGACGACACGGGTATTTCTCTCTTTGCTGAACTAGCAAAACGCAAGTAGAGCAAAGTGCGGTCACTCCTGAGAACTAGTCAAATCGGCCATAGCGTTATAGAGCGTAACGGCAGTGTCACTGCGCCAAACAGCTTCGACAATAGTAATTAGTTTGCACAAGGGTTATAAACGTGAGATAATATTCGATAAATTAAAAGAACGCTGATTTATTAGTAGCTTTTCCATGTAAACACAATATTAAACTGCCGGCCGGATGAAAACAGGCGGCTGCCCGCGATCCGTAGTTTATTGATTCCCAATTTAAACTATGGAGTTGTCAGTTTTTTCGACATTTCATTGCAACTGAAGTGAGCCATTACGAAATTTTTATACTTTTCTAACGAGTCACAAACAATTAGCGCAAACAAACTAGATTAGATACTTTAAGCATACTGGTTGATTTAAAAAGTAGAACTTTGAAAGCACATTCAGATAACTCACAGAATTGGTTAAAGGGTAATTTTGAAGTAAAAACTTTCAAATTTTACACCAAAGTGTCTGTTTGGTTCGATATGACTGCCGTTGTTGATGAGGAAAATATTCAGCGAAATCAATTTCCTCCGGAACTCCATCCAGCATACCCGTAATCACTTTTGTCAACGTGTGACACCTCAGGCTGCCCACCAATCATTTAACTGTTTTACTATTGGGTATGAAAGTTTCCACACCGCTGTAGTATGTATTATCTTTGAGTAGTTTTGAACAATAGTATCTTTGGCTGTGCAGAGAACAATACTTTTGAGAACGATGGTGTAATCATGGAGGAAGGAAATATATGGAGACGACGCAAGAAACCTTCACCACGCATTGAAGTGAAGCAGGGCGGTGGAGGAGTGGGGGGGGGGGGGCAAAGCCGGAGTAGAGGGGGCATGGCCGCTTCCATACAGACACTGGGAATATGTACAAAAACCTCAAGGGGACTCTAGGATAAACGTGACGCCGATATCTGGTGATGGATTATTATGTAACTCGATATGACAAATAAAAAATGAAGAGTAAAATTTTTTGATATCCTGCTTAGTTTTCGAGATATTCTGTCACAAATGTGAAATGGTTTTGGTTGAAATTCAGAAGAAAAAATTGGTTAAAGTCAAATTTGATGATGGATTCTTATTTAAAAAGACGAGACAAATGAAAAATAAAGAATAAAATTTTTCGATATCTCACCTAGTTCTAGAGATATACTGTATCAAAAGTGAGGTGTCTTGAGTTGAAATGGAGAAGAAAAATTTCGCAAAAGTCAAATTTAATGATCGATTCTTATGTAACACGACGAGACAAATCGAAAATAAAGAATAAAATTTTTCGATATCTTGCTTAGTTTTCGGGATATACTGGGAATATCGCAATTGTTTGGAAGCGCAATATCGCCGCTGCCGCCACTGCCCATGCGCGAGCCTGCTTCACCAATTTAACGTCACTTCTCCTGGGTGTGAGGGTGATGTGTGTTTGTGCCAAGGCGGAGGCCAAGTAACGTTGTTATAGTTTTGTTAACAGGCCTTCAATGAAAGCAAGTGTTTGTTTGTGAAACATCGTAATTGCGTGCAATTAACAAATAAATGCTAATATCGGAACTTTTATCGATATTCATCCATATCATACATCCTTAGTGCCTATTTATACCAGTGATCTTCTTAGGGCTTATTTATGAATGAACACACATTATTTTTCTAACTGTTCCAAGTTTAAATGATGGAAATCGCATTATTGACTATGTATGCCAGGAATTAAATTTCGGAAGTGTCAAACTGTGGCATAACTACGATTTCTGAACTCAGCAATATTTGTTGGTAAGGGAGAACATACACCTGATCTTTAATGAAATCCGATCCAAGTGGCAAGACAGCTGAGCAATCCACCGACCTTTAAAACATCACAAAAGTCTCTAACTGCCGCGTGGTGATGAAGTGGTGTTTCGTTTCAGTGGTAAACAACTTCATCTAACCGTGGAATGAGAATATTTTCAAGCATATTCGGGTACACAAAAACATTTGTGGTGTTCTCCTAAGAAAAAGAAAGATCTGTACGCTTTAGATCTGCTAAGAGCACAAAATGCATTCATTTTCGGTCTTCCAGGAATATGTTACGATGATAAATTTGGCTTTGAGGTTGTTTGCATTCAATTTGAAACTGTCATGAAATGTTGACCTACCGCTGAGGTGGCAGAATTATACACTACTTGACTAAAAATGAGAGTTTTGCTACAAAACGTCGCTTTGAATGATTCTTTAATTGATTATTTGAACAAAATTATATCATTTCAAAACTAATATATAATTCCAGAGATTTTTGTCGTTGTTGAGGTAATTAGAGGCTAGACAAGGAACAGGAAAGAATCTTATAGATATTCACCTGAAATAATTTCGGAATCCGCGCAAAACGGAAATCTGGATGCCCATGCATGAGCGTCAGGCTCAGTGATGCTTTGCCATCTCTGGTTCTTTACTGTAACATCTTTGCTTAATGCAATGACTGCGAAGAAGCACAAATCAGGAGGTCACAATATGGAAAGTTTTGCGCATAAACTATTTTTGACCATACAGCGTAGTTTGTGTCGACCTTAAAGACTTACGTAAAGGGCAACAGACAATATAAAAATATCACAAGTAAAAATTCATCACAAGTACCGAAGAAAATACCAGCTTGTGCACATAATGAATATGAGAAGGAACCGGAAATGATATGACTGTGATGGATTTAAAACAAACCTGCATGAAGACTAGATCTTGATAAACTGTTAAAATGTTAGGCTAGATTCATAAAAGCTCCAAGATCCGAAGAAACAAGGAACGATTGGATGACGTCAGAATGAAAGAGCACCTAATGAATTCCAAAACGCAATGATAACCAGTGAGAAAGCTGGAAGGCCACAAATATTCCAAGAATTTACTGCGCCAATACGGTAGTGTGAATCAGGGTTGTTACGGATGCAAAAATTTAGACATCCGCGAATGCAGATGCGGATGCGGATTATTAGAAGTTCACATCCGCGGATGCGGATTCGATGCGGATGCGGATTTTGGGATTTTAAAAGGATAATTATTTAAATTTTAAGTGCATAAATAACTGAAATTCAATTTAATTTTAACTTTTTTTTTATTTAATCATATTTTTAGAACAAAATTATACAAGTTTTTAGTTTTGCTTATGACACAACAGAATTTTAAGCTTCGAGTTTCATAATAAAAAAATCTTTGTTTAATAATTAAACTTAAAAATTGGTGAATTATATTTAATTAATAGCAATATTGCAGCCTTCTCAGCTTCCAACCTGTTTCTTAGCGGATTATATATTAATCCAGCTCCACTAAATAGTTGTTCGCTGGGAACACTGGCTGGTGGAGGTGATAAATATCTGCATGCTAATTTGGAGAGAATTTTAAATTCACAACGGTTAACTTTCCACAAATTAAGTGGATTTTCATCTAAATCCTCTAAAATTTCGGTGCTAACTCTTGTATGAGACGACGAAATTCAAGTCCTTCCACAAAGTTAAAAGGTAAATTTTGAAGAGCTATCATTTCGCCAATGAGTTTGTCAATATTTTTTGAATTAGGATTGTTAGTATCCCACTTCTTTTCTTTTTGTAGTACTTCCTCTAACGAAAGCTGTTTCTTGGCTTGTTTCAACGGAGTCACAATTGTACCTGTAAAAAAATATAACATAATATACACAAACCATCTACTAAATTAAAAATAAGTAAAATTATCAAAATTCCATGTAAAAAAAACTAAAAGTAAATAATACGCATTATAATTGAAGTTTTTAAAAATAAAAAATGCCAATGTGGTGTGCGCTTTCAAATAATTAAGTGTTATAAGGGCTATAATTTGCTAACAATAAAGTTAGAATTGAAACAAGACTTAAGCATTTAATTTTAAACATAATTTGGAACTATGGATTATTGTTAGTGCTAAAAAAGCTAAAGAAGTGAATATTTTCAATAATACAATTTTTTATTTTAAATTTAATATAGAAAGTAACATAAAATCATGTGACCAATAACAACCATATATTTTAGTCACACTACAATATAATAAAGTAAGGAAGGCTTATAGATATTGACCCTTTTAGCACCAAGTATAATGATCATGATTTGAAATGAAAACAGTAAATTATTAATTAAATTAAATCAATTTACCTAACCGTAACTAAGTTTGTAAAACATGATTGTAAATCCGATATTCCGATATTTTCGATACATACCTGCTTCATCATTTTTTTTCTTCAATTCCTTTCCTTTATTCGCACTTTGGAATAAACAAAACTCCTCCGGGTGTATTGATTTCAGGTGATTTTTAAAGAAGTAGTAGTGCGTCCCTTCCGTGAGTAACTTTTATTACATATCTTACACTCCGACTTCTCCGGATCATTTTTGTCTATTGTAAAATAAGTCCAGATACTGCTTTTTATTTGTGGCGACATTTCACTTAAT
Organism: Vandiemenella viatica; assembly: GCA_031002005.1. Taxonomy (NCBI): domain Eukaryota; kingdom Metazoa; phylum Arthropoda; class Insecta; order Orthoptera; family Morabidae; genus Vandiemenella; species Vandiemenella viatica. The sequence goes on along the minus strand of CM061919.1, from coordinate 158,552,125 downwards.
ATTTATATCAAAATATTCATTAAACACGCAAAAAACTATGAAGTACACAGTAAACACTCACTGTAACTATAATTTATTGACAATGAGAAAAAACACAACAAACAAAACCTGTAGAATGTTGTTACCAATGTGCGCCTTCCTATTCGTCAGTTACCGAATGAAGTTAGCAATTACCAAAACAAACGCGAAGCACGTGCCACTCTGGCTCCGCCAACTTTCTTTACATGTAGCTACTTTTTGATGTGAATCTACATCCGTAAAAACTCTGCATTGATTGATGCGGATGTGAATGCGGATGCAGATGTCTGAATTAATGCGAATATTCCGCATTTGCGGATGCGGATGCGAATATTCGTAACACCCCTAGTGTGAATGCACAAAGACACCAGAAGCTTGTTAGGTCGGAAAAAAATATCCGGGATTCGATCAGTCAGGCAACTTAACCATTTAGACAATGAAATCGTTAGAAATAATGGAAAGTCCATAGCAAGCAGAGCTATTGAGCCCACTCGTCTATGCTGAATATGTATGAGACATAACATTGTGACCCAATCCACTCCGTAGGATCCCTTTTTAGGATTCCAGACCTCAAATAACGAAAACAGCGTCAAGATTGTCCTTGTTACCACAGTCTTGGAATTCCACCGATTTCCTATCGATTTTGATGCAATTTTACATAATGATGTATTTATTGAACACAGAATATATCGGTAAACAAATACTACAAAAAATGGTATTTGACATCCTCCCCCCCCCCCCCTCCCCAATTTTTTTTTTATTTCGTGTACCTCATCGTATCGTTGAATAGGTATTAAAAATGCAGCCAATGTTAATCCAGGGTATTTTTATTTAGTTGATTACGTCGCAAAATATGAACCCCCAGAGTACTTAAAAAATGTGTCCTCTCCCCCTCTCTAGTTGTCAAACCATATGACTGAAACATGGAAGAGGTAGATGCGGACATACTCTGCTCTTATTCTCACGCATGGTGGTGAAACTTCACGCATGGTGGTGAAACTTGGAGACTGAAGAATCGGGATATCACTAAGATTTAAGAGAGTGAAATAATATTTCTAAGTGTCAGAATAGGAGTTACAAGAATGAATTGAATATGGAGCGAAACGATTAGAGATATAGAACAAGAGGAAACACTGCAGGAAGGGGTACAGAAGGCAAGACAGAGAGGGTATGTGTATGTTAAGAAAATGAAGGGCATAGCGTCCCAAAGAGAATACACGAAAATAACGTACAAGGCAAACGGTCTAGAAAAAAGACCAAGGGATTGATGGTCGAGAAGAGGGGAGAGGACTGACCCAAGGTGGTGACGGAGAGTTGGTGGGAAGAAAAAAAAATGTTGAGGCTTGTGTGCTAGAAACTGTGAATGATGATGACTCAAAATCTAAAAAAACTGTAAGATTATGACCGTTGATGAGTACTATCTACTAAAATTGTTTTGGATAAGCAATTGGTTTTAGATTTTCAATTATAGCTTTACCAATCAACTTAGCTTTTCGGCCCATAAAATCAGCATTCTACATCTACTCTGCAAAACACAAATACTGTGGGTGGCAGAGGGTGCTAAGCACCAATCCTAATTCAGTGCATTCCAATCCCGAACAGAACGAGGAAAGAAGGAATACATAAATGTATCAGTACGGCATCTTATTTCTCTAATCTTATCCCTCCTGTTATTGCTACCTAAATAGGTTGGTGGAAGAAGTATTTCGCTGCACTCGTAAATTAAAGATTTTCGCATATTCTCCAACAAATTCAACCGAAAACGACGTCGTCTGTCGGCCAAACAATTCCAGCCCAACCCGCGTATCAGCTCTGTGACACTTTCGTAAAGACTGTAACTAGCAATCACGAATCGAGCAGCTCTCCTCTGTACTTTCTCTAACATGTTAATCAATCTCTTGCGATAAGGATCCCAAATTCCACAACAGTATTCCAAATGCGGACACACTAGTGTTTTGTACGCTATTTCCTTTGTATGAGCATTACAACTTCTCAAAATTCGACCTATAAATCGTAGTTGAGAATTAGCTTTGCCTCCGACGGAAGTTATGTGCAAGTCCCATTTCATGTTGCTTTGTACTGTTACGCCTAGATACTTCAGGGAATCCACAGTGTCAACAACTGAATTTTTAACTTTGTACTCGTAAGCAAACGGGGTCTTTTTATTACTTATTTTCATTGCCTTACACTTTTTGCAGTTAAATGTAATTGCCATTTACGGCACCATTCCGAAATAACATCCAGATCACGCTGAATTTCTAAGCAATCCTTAGAGCACCTCACTTCCCTATAAATAAGTGCATCATCAGCAAAAAATCGCATCCTGCAATTAACGTTGTCACAGAGATCGTTTATAAAAATTAAGAAAAGAAGTGGTCCTATTACACTTCCTTGAGGAACGCCCGAACTAACATCTAGCTTTGAAGAGGCTTCGCCGTCAACAACGACATACTGTGACCGACCAGTTAGAAAATCGCGTATCCATTCGCAAATCTGATCAGATATACCGTACGCTCGGATCTTCGCTAAAAGTCGGTTGTGTGGTACAGAGTCAAAAACTTTCTGAAAATCCAAGAAAATAGCATCAACTTGGGATCCTGCATCAATAACTTTCATTACGTCAAGCGAAAATAGAGCCAGTTGCGTTTCACACGATCGGTTCTTCCGAAATCCGTGTTGGTTTGCTGTAAGTAACTCGTTTTCATCTAGAACTTCATAACGTTAGAGCATATGACATGCTCCAGAATTCTACTGCAAACAGATGTTAGAGATATGGGTCGATAATTGCTAGGATCTCTCCGATCTCCTTTCTTGAAAACGGGAATCACCTGCGCTATTCTCCAGTCAGAAGGTACTTTTCTTTCTTCTAAAGATTTACGAAAGATATCTGACAGAAATGGTTCTATTTCTTCCGCGTATTCCGAAAATACTCTTACTGGTATACCATCGGGACCCGGCGCTTTCTCCCACTTCAGGAGCTTTAATTGCTTTATGATACCTACATTATCAATTTGTACTGGATCCATCTCAAATTCTATACGCCGTGGAAAAACGGGAATGTTTTCCATGTTTTCGTCAGTGAAAGAATTTTTAAATTCGGTGTTAAATACAGTAGCCTCGTCGCGACTATCATCAACTTCCCGACCGTCTTGTAGTAGAACTGGCATACTGTTGTCACAACCACTTACTTTTTTTTACATACGACCAAAATTTCTTGGGATTTTCGATGAGGCTCTTGGGAAGTGAGTTGCAACGAAAGTCATTAAAGGCCTCGCGCATCGCATTCTTGACATGTCCTCTTGTAACAGCTAACTTTTCTAAATCACTCCTATACATCGTCCTTCTTGTGCGTACATGTATCTTCCTTTACTTTTTAAGTAACATTCTAACTTCACGTTTATACCACGGGGGATCGTTCTCATCCCTGATTGTCATTTTCGGTATATGTAAGACCATACCTTCAAGGACTATATTCATGAATCGAAGGCACATCTCTTCAACCGAGCCTCTTCCTTCTATAAAGGTAATGTAATTATCCCTCAAAAACGTTCTTAAACTCTCATCTGGGCCCTTTACGAACCTGTAAACGACCCTTTATTTTTTTCTTTTTGCGCCTCTAAGCAATAAGACATTTCTGCAATTAGTGATCAGGTATCTCAATGAGTAATCAGTTCGAAACGCTGTCCGCCAGGAATTTTTTTTTTTTTTTAATGGGCGCTTTACCTTAAAAATACCCTCCTCAAAGCTACAACTTGTTGGTTATACAGTACGAGACTAGCACGCTCGATGGTTCGAAGTCCATATTATTCTGCAGATACAATCACGATCGAGGCGGAATGCGTGTCAACTTAAAATTCTAGCAACAGATCCTGTAGCCTCATGAATTTAACTTAATTATTTAAAACGTACACCAAGTGAATAAGTTATTAAATTTGGTAACTGAAGTGAATCAAAATTAATATAGTCTGCAGAACCCAATCATATGAAAACACGGAAACCACTTCCCATGTCCTTTTTTACTGGGGTCTTACGGCTGGTTGATGGCGAAGTTCCTGGATTTCGCTCGCTGTTGACATTACCAAATCATGGAAAATCGAAATTTGGACGACTGGTTCAAGACTTCCTCCCGAACGTTGGCTGTAACCATAACATTACTGGAGACTGAAGCTTTAAAAGTAAAAAGCAATCCTTAACAGAGAGAAAACAAGGAGACGCAGACAAACTACAATTGTGCAGTTTGATTACACTGTGTTATATTCACATATTTCACACACATGTGTGTTATACGACATACGTTTTTTAACTGCAAACGAAATTATTATTTAAAAAAAAACATTGCGAAATAAGCCAGAGATTTAAATAAACATACAATCCAAGGATTGGGTTGACGGGTTCGGAAGAAATCAGCGCGTGTGGAATGTTCTTAAAGACTATCGATTATTATTTGACTTACAGTATTTACGGTAAGTTACAATTCACAGTAACCGAACATTGTCCCCTAGATACAAACAACAATAATCCGTAGTAAAGTTCAGATAAAGAGTCGTCAAATGTTGGAAGAGTTAAAAAATAAATAAATAAATAAAATAAAGTCTGAGACCGAAGAATAAAAAGGTAAGCAAATCGCCACTTTAGAACTGTGCAATTATTAATTAAGTGCAATTTTAACCAATGATAGTCCATTTCTGGCATTCACAAATATCTCACTATATTAAATAAGTGACTTTTGTGCTTAAACATAATTTTTGTGAAGTTGTTTGTGCATTTAGCAAATAATACCCAGAAACAGAAAGAAAATACGACACAAAGAGTTTGATTATTTGTTATTGGAGTATTTCTTCCTTGCAGTCAATTAAAGATGTTTTCCGCGATTTCGAGTGTTTCATGTAACTAACTTCTGAACAAGTTTTCTCCCGTTAGGCTTAATTTGGTGGACCTAGCAATTTTATACTACGTCTCTACGTAATGTTCTTGGATTTTTAAATTTGTTTAACTTTGCATTAACTACTGACTGAATAACAGTAATCTCTGACTTCTGTCTTTACGATAAGCGTGTGTACTAAATGCAGAAAGTAATTGTATATTTTTGTGGTATTTAGGTTATTCGTTATATTCAGCGATTTTCTCCCAAAGCATCTTCTCTGTTAAAAACGTTCTTGGTGAGGAATTGTTCTTTACGAATAATTCCAGAAGACTTCCTTTTATCATCAAAGTAACATCCATCCACTCTAAGATAATTCACACAAGCCATTAAGCGAATTCGTTAGTGCAAGAATGCAACATCTCTTGCACTGAATTTCTGAACACTTACAAGATTACAAATACCAGCCAACAAATATAGTCACAGACATGCAGATACTCGCCAAGAACAATAGTAAACCCCAAACACTAACATTCATGGAAAGCTACCAAATACAACTAGAGCAGTAGCCGAAGCCGTGTAAGAAATTAATATACAAGCCTGACACTATATACAATTTAAAAGAGAATATGAAGTACAGCCATCAAATAAGAAACCGTTAATAGTAGTCTTGTGTAGTTCGCGAACGAACTAGTTCGGAAGAGCGCTCCCACGAGTGAACTAGTTCCCAGATCTTTCGCTCCTTAGTTCGTTCGATCGTTTCCCGAAGACCAACTTTTGTTTTAGTTTATTATCTAAAAGGTAACACAGTTCGCTGTGGACACATTTCACTGAAGAGAGAGATATAAAAATAAAATTAAAAAAATGTAACTGTTAAACATTAATAATTATTGCAGAAGTCAAAAACGGAAATTTAACATGGAATGTGAAAACAAAACACACTTTGATCCCATTAACACTTAAGAGACAATTATCAGTAACCACAACTATTATAACCTGCTAGTATTATAGAAAATATCCACATCATTGTTTGAACAGAAATGCCTATTGCCTTTTCAGTTGACAGAGGCGATTCAAGGTCGGTTTGCTCTATTCCCCACTCCTCTACCCTTTCCCCTCAAAGTGAAGTGGAAATTTGACACTTCCATGTATACGAGGTGTATTCAACGTTACGCAACAGTTTCTTCATGAAAACAACTTTGAAGTGATTTCTCATGCTTCCTACTCACCTGACCTGGCTTCAAGTGACTTTTGGCTGTTTCCAACAACGGAGCGTGCATAAACCACGTAGCTCCATTTTGGCCTACTGTGAACCCCCCCTGCCCCCACGTAGCCCTACGTGGCTTTTGCCTTTACCCCCCCCCCTCCGCCCCCTTCCACGTAGCACGTAGCTTTTTTCCCTTTTGATTCCAGAAGATATTTTGTACTGTTTTATGCAGTCAGACTATTCTAAATTACATACGGAGATAATTAACTGAAATAAATATTCACATGCTGTTGTGAGTTCTGTTCCTCATTTTAACTGTGAAAAATGTTATGAAAAGAAAGCTTCGTGGCCTGGCTCGGAACCCCCCCTCCCCGCACGTAGCCCAGTGTAGCCTTCCAGCGAAACCCCTCCCCCCTTGGACCGAGCCAACGTAGTTTGTACACGCTCCCCAATGAAAGACACTCTCCGTGGCCGCACATTCACCAGCTGTGCTGCTATTGCTTCATCGATTTTCCAGTGGTTTAAACAGACTCCTAAAAAAGCCTTCGCCGCTGCCATGGCGTCTACGTTGTGAAAAATGTGTAGGTCTGCAGGGAGATTACGTCGAGAAGTAACACCAGTTTCATAGTTTTCGGGTGAGTAGTTAGTTAGAAAAAAGTCGGAGGCCTTAGAACTTGAATGCACCTCGCAGAAACAGGTGTCAGCTCGGTAGGTAGAAAGGCAGGGAGTGTTGAGGTGGGGAGCGGAGCCAAGGAACATGACGTTGAGGATATAGGGTGATTGGTGTAGTACCAGCCTCTTAACTCTTACATCTCCCCACTCTCGGTCTTCCCCCGGCGCGTGATTTTGAAGTCCGCGCCACATCAGCCGAAATGTACGAATCAGCACGCGTCAAGGTCGGGCCACACTAGACCCGCAACCACCGACAAGAAGGCCTTCCAGCTCTCACTGTGACGTCATACAGAGCCGTCCCAGCTGTTCCTCAATGCCAGACGGAAAATCAATGAATAATAATCACATAACCATCACACCATATCTTAGCAGAATATCATCATCATGATATCACATAATTATCACAATATCTCGTAGCAGATAGATTATTATCAAAATTATATCACAAATCATCACACCATATCATTGCATATTTATCAAAATCTTTATTATGATGTCACATATACATCACTGCATATCATAGTGTAACAAATGTAACATATCATCATCATCTTCATGAGAGCAAATACACTAAATCATGTAACATATTATGTACCATATTTATCATCATCTTCATCCTCATGAAAATACAAAATCATCAAAACATATAGCAGATATACCATCATCTTGACAACACATAGCCATCACAACATATCATAGCATAAAAAATATACCATATCATCATGAGAGCAAATAGGCCTAATCTTTTAACATAACAAATTGATCTAAATTTTCGACCATCATGAGACCACTTGATTATTCAAAATAGCATAATCATAGTCTTTATCATCATGAAAATACATATTCATTCAACATATAGCATTTATCATAAAAATATAATCACTGAACATGTCATAACAAATTTATCTTCAGTGACATAATCATCAACATCATCATCATAAAACCACATAATTTTCACAACAAAATGAAAACATGACCATATACCAAGTTTCATAATCATTGAACTGATAAGTTGTACATACAAAGATACAAGAATGGTTAATACAATAGTCTTCATAAAATGTATGGTAGGGGCCTACACTTATCATAAAATTTAAGGTTCTCCTCTTACTAAGTTATAGCCTACATATTTTGTTAATATTAAAAACTGTCATAGGCCATTCCAACAATATTACCACCTTTATAGTCCAAATAGGGTTTAATGTGAATTTCATCTATCATTAAGTTAACAGCTAGATCACAAGGTTTTAGGAAACTTTTCTTCTGTTTTATGTAAGATAGAAAATCAGAATTTTCTGCATTTACATTAATAGGGGATACCATATTTTTTATGGTGTTGGGATGGGGTAAAATGATATAGCTACTGTTTCTTAGAAATCTGTAAGCTTGTCTGGAAATCAAAAAAAGAATGGAGGATAAAATCATTATGTCAAATTCAAACTTGTGTCTTTCCTTTGCCTTGTTGATAAGCAGCATTTGAGACATAACAAAATCTACAACTTTCTTTTTCTTTTCCTCGCAGGTAATACGTTGTAGTAAATCTACTATGATACTGACATAATCAACTGCATTCTCCTTACCTTTGTTTAACAGGATTTCTGCACTTCTCATTGTAGATTCTACTTCAGCTGTAGATGTAACAATTTTTGAAACTTCTTTCATTTTAATTTCAACTCCTTTAAGAAATACTTTAATGCTCAGGTCTTCAGAGACAGTAAAGTAGACATTATGAGAACAATCTTCTAAATCGACATATATGAATAAGACAAAAGACTTTTTAGGCACAACACACCAATTCTCACTAAATGACACATACTGAAATCTTTCATTAAATTCTTGAAATTTTTTAAAACAATGCTTCTTATTGTATTCCTCTGCACGTTTTTCACTTTCCAAAATTGCACTTTGAAGAGCATCAGCTTCCAATCTTTCTCTTCTGTCTTCTGGAGCCTCTCTTCTTGAAGTATTAGAAGATAGATAATTTGGACAATTAGGAAAGAGTTCAGGAACTGCATCTTCTTTTAATCGGTGTCTTGTCAAAGGCACAGTTATTGTCTTTCCAGTTTTCCAATCCACACAGGATGATAACATGAGTATGTCACTCTCTTTGAAATGTTTTCTGCAAACCTGAAAAAAAGTCAGAAATTAAGGTTTTAGTCTTACATGTTTACAAATAGTAAGTTAAGCCTAAATGTTAGTTTACAAACCTCACTTACAAAATTCATTGGCAAAAGTTATGCTATAAATATTATTATTAATAGCAATACATAACCTTAAGATATGCCTAATTGTTCAGAATTAATTTAGCATACTGGTTTTAATATGTAATAAATCTAATAATTCTATAATTATGTAGTAGGGCCTAGGCTTAACCTAAATATTATAATATTTTACGTCTATCTCGTAAATTAGATCTTATAAGAAACACACAGGTGGTTTACTTACCACTGAATTAACAGTTGGAGTGAAGTTCTCTCTGTGAATTGCTGAAAGCCATTTACTTCTTCTGGATTCGTCCCTAGGAAACTTAAAAACTTGCATAATTTCACCATGTTTATAATTACTAGTGCATCTAGGAACACAGCATTTATTAGGCATCTTATTATAATATACCTAGCAAATAATTTGTAATAATATTAACGATTCTGCACGAAAATTAGCGATGAAATCACAACGACATTGCTATTACAACACTAGACACGTTAGACTCTATCAAGCAGCTACAGGTGTCCAGAGCCAAGATGGCTACCGCTGTCGACACGAAACATTACGATGATCCACGAAGTAACGAGGCCTTCTTTGTGTGACGTATACAAAGTATCTCTCTGAGCTGGTAGGCCTTCTTGTCGGTGGTTGCGCTAGACCGCACCGCACCGTCACTTTCTTAATTGTTGTCGCTCACTCGATTGAAGTGAGTTCAAACGACACCGCGTGTCGGCCGACATTCGTCCGTGTGTTCGCCCGGATAAATTTGGTTTATATTTTGACGGTGCGGTCTGGTGTCGGTCTGGTGTCGGTCTGCTGTCGGGCTGATCGATATGGAGAACTGTATAGAAAGAGTTCGGAAATTTCCGGTCTTTTACGACTAAATATTGTTTTAACGTTACTGATTGCTTTAGAAGTGTGTCTTTTTTTTTTTTCAGCCTCACTTCAGGTTCATCAGATATTCGTAAAATGTAGTTAGAGTCCTTGCATGTTCGCATTAACAAATCAAATCTTTGCCAGTGGTGAAAGTCGATTTTAAGGCCTGTAAAAATTGCATCCGAGATATTTTGAACCGGGGACCTTCCGTAACCAAATCACTCGCCGCAAGCATCTGAATCAGAAGTACTGGAAAATGTGTATTCAATCATATAATAAAGTACATTTGTGTTTTGGCATGGCAAAAATAAATTATAAATACGTTTATTTTATTATGTTTGAATAATAATTTTTGATTATAACCAGATTTGTTTCTTGTCTCAGAAGGTTATGGCGTACGATTGGGGAAATGAAAGTCCCTGGTTCAAATCGCTGTCTCAGCTGTAATTTTTATGGATCGTAAAATTGACATTCACCTCTGGAAAAGCTTTGATTTGTTGATGCTAAAATGCTAGGACGCTCCGTGTTACGAATTTCACGTTAATCTGTAGTTTTCCTTTTAAAATTAGGTGGCAACGATAGAGGTGTACTGCTCAGCCGATAAGTAACTCCGTGATTGGAATTTTTAGATCACATGAAATTATTACTATTTTACGGAATCTTTGCGGTCTGCATTAAAATAAAAATGTATAAAATCTAATTCTTTTTTGTTAAAAAAAATATTGAGTGACTGGAAAAGGAACCTCAACCAAAACAAACACGTTAAATGTGAAGTGAGTGACGCTTGACATTTAATCGTGATTATATAGAATTACACGAAAATCTTTCAATACAGTGTGACGACCATTTGTTAAAAGTTTTGGAATACTATTTTTGTGCATAAGAGATCAAACAATTAGGAGATAACAGGAGTCACACAAAAAAAGCATTTTAACCTTCTTTATTACCTTCGTAGATTATAAAGTACAGTACTCTATAATAAAGTACGGGTGGTAGCCGCAGATACGATACCGAAATCACTTTTAAGGTAATTTTTTAACATTAATTCCGTGAAACAGTCAAGTGTATACGTTAAAGGAGACCGAGTAGGAACCCGTCCGTCACACGGCCGTGCTACGGACAAGTGTGGTCGCGAGGGGGGCGAGCCGTCACACGGCCGAGTGACGGTGCGGTGCGGGCCAGGTGCGGTGCGGTCTAGTGTGGCCCGACTTTCACTCATTAGCCCTCGCCGCCTCCCCACCACCTTGCCTAGTGTACTTTCAGCTACCCCGGACTTTCATCTTTACCGACTGGGCGGGATAGACGCGCGCATCCCCTGCCAGCACAGGCGGGTCCCTTCCCACGGCCGCTGTTGATTGCTGGACCAACCTGGCCGGGAAATCCACTCGGCGTGGGAAACTAGCTTTAGTGAGCCTACACTGGAACGTCGAAACAGAGTCAGTGGCCAAATAGTGACAGGACTACACTACAAAATGAAAGTAAGTACTTGCACACGTTAACATAATCCTGTAGCTTATACTCAGTACTAACGTACACATCTGACACCTGTTGTGCAGGACACAGGAGTTTTCTTGAATAATAAGACATAAGCGCGTATGCCCTAAGAAACATATTTTAGTTGTAGTAGCGAGGACCTATAACACAAATTTATTTAAACGTTTTTGATATTTTGTATTTTCTAGGACTTTTAACAGAATTGATATATGTATATATCATTTTTTTGAAAATAATCATTATTTTAAGTTTCTTTGTTTCGAACGATTTGGAAGAGCTGCAGTGCATAGAGAAGAGGCCTCATTTAGTCAGCGCCGTCAAAACAAGGCTACCAACCATTGTGGCTGTCACTTCATTTAGATACGCTTCGTCATCAGCTGCTTCTGTTTTGTTGGCGCCACTGAGATAAAATTAGAGATGACTTATCTCTTTACAAGACCTCATCATCAGAATAAAAAAGAACTATACACTAAAGTTACACATATGAGGTTTACTGGATAAAAATTGATTAATTTTGTTGGTATGTTTACATTATTTTTGTCGAAATAATACAAACATGAACACGAATTTGATAGAAGATGCAAAGGCTGTAAAAATATGTGGAGAAAACTACGACAGACAGAAATCTATAAGACTCTACGCCTGAAACAAATACATACAACACGATAGGAGAGTGAACAGGTTTTTCTTCTAGCTTTGCGCCATGTCGACATCTAGGTCATTAAAGGCTAGAAAGGACTGTGGTGAGGAAAGGGAAAGAATTCGGCCATAGTCTTTTTCAAGTAATTATTCTAATATTGGCCTGGAATAATTTTGGGAAACCTTGGAAAATCAAAATCTGAATGGCGGGTATTCAAACACGCGCCCTCCCGAATACGAAATCAGTGGATTACAAGTCACTCACCACGCTCAGTAGAGTGAACTGAAACTGAAGACATTTAAATTTCGAAGAAACTCCAAAAGAATGAAGGACTGAGAAAAAAGAATTTCAGTTGAAAGATGTCGTAGCGGTAGGCAGAGTTCGTACAGAATTTCGAGCATTGAAGCTAAAACGAACTTGCAATGATAGATCGCAAAAAAAAATCCGACTGCAATACTGTCAAAAGGAGAAGTTTTGACTGAGAATATTATTGGTTCAAAAGCTGATTTCAACTAGTAAATGAACTATCTCGAAGCGTGAAAGCGTTTTCTAATGAGTTGTTTTTGTCACCTATCTTTCTACACTTTGATAAACTTTACATTATTACTACAAATAAAACATATTAGTTTTCTGATACTGTATTTTTCAAAGAGCTTCTTGCACTCCCCGTCATTCGCTTTCTTATACACACACAGTTACCAAAATTCCTAGGACGGCATAATTTGGTTGAAGCTAAATTACGCAATTTCAAGTTTAGCTTTCGTGAACAAGCACATAATTATAGTAACTCGTAGGATTGAATAATTTGGTTGAGGGAAATATGTTTAAGATATTATAATTTGTATTGCTATGAAACTTCATTGAAATGACTAGACGGAGCAATTTGTGATCACAACAAAAGAACGATTTGAGTTAGTTCGTTAGTGTAATGAATTCCTGCACCCACAACACGATTAACCTTCCATCTTTTCGTCTATGCACTTACTTCGTAATGATAAGCGACCGGCATTGACCACGCCCAAGTCTGCTGTTGACTGTCTTTCAAACTGTTTACTCACCTTGGGCTGAGTTTGCAGCTCGAAATTCTACCTGCCAGCATTATAGTCTGGAATAAGCCCACGTCAACAAGTACTACATCCATCTTTCTCCACTAAAACATTACTTGAGAATGATCTGTCGATTCTGATATATCAACAAGTAACTCTGCCTACGAATTTTCCTTGGTTTCTTATACTCATAAACGAACTGTTCCACCATCCAGTTAGACCTCAACAAATAGTTAGCCTAGAGGTGTTTCCTCGATTCTGAATACTCAATTGTTGATGCGTTATTTACAAATCCTTATTTAGAAGGCGATAACAGTGGTCACATTTTTAAAGGGAACCAAAAATTAGTAGCTAGTGCCAAAGCAATATAACCTATACAAAAATTTAGATAATTTCTCCTTTCGTTTTATTTTTATTTTCCTCTTCCAAAAATAAGTTTGAACCCTACAGGTAATCGAACCCGCTTCCTTCTAAAAGCCGAAACCTAGCGTGGTGGGTGAATGGTAACGTTCTCGTATCGTATTCGAATCACCCACTGTCCGACCATCCAGATTTTGGCTTTCTATATTTTGGTTTCGGGTGAAGGCCGGAATGGTTCCTTCAAAATGTCATGGCCGAATTCCTTCCCATTCGTTGCCCCCAGTCCTTTTTCGCATGTATTGACCTCACCGTCGACGAAGCATAAAGCCATATACAGGGTGTTACAAAAAGGTACGGCCAAACTTTCAGGAAACATTCCTCACACACAAACAAAGAAAATATGTTATGTGGACATGTGTCCGGAAACGCTTACTTTCCATGTTAGAGCTCATTTTATTACTTCTCTTCAAATCACATTAAACATGGAATGGAAACACACAGCAACAGAACGTACCAGCGTGACTTCAAACACTTTGTTACAGGAAATGTTCAAAATGTCCTCCGTTAGCGAGGATACATGCATCAACCCTCCGTCGCATGGAATCCCTGATGCGCTGATGCAGCCAACTGGCGGTGAATCGAGGAAGTACAGTACATACTAACGAAACTAAAATGAGCTCTAACATGGAAAGTAAGCGTTTCCGGACACATGTCCACATAACATATTTTCTTTGTTTGTGTGTGAGGAATGTTTCCTGAAAGTTTAGCCGTACCTTTTTGTAACACCCTGTATGTATATATGTATATATATATATATATATATATATATATATATATATATATATATATATATATATATATATATGCCCAATCTGATAACTCAAACATTTTTTCTTATCTTCGACTTGATAGCAATTGGCTAAGCAAACTAAAGGCCTCTCCATTTAAATATTTAAATTAGATTCTTTCGTGTTCATTCTGTGCTCTTTCGATGCATTTCGACAGATCAATGCCCTTACGTGTAAGGACCGGTTAAATACTACTACTTTTTGAATGAATTATCTCTGTGGTGTTGAACAACTTACCTTGAACTGATAGACGTCTAACGTAACTAATTAATGAACGTTTGTTATGTTTTGTATTTCAGTGGAGTTACAGACGAAAGCAAGTCGCATGCTAATACTTAATATAGCTCATCGAACTTATTACTATATTCTTGACAATTTGCGGTATTGGAAAACGAACCTTGGTAGATTTCTCAGCAACAAAGCATAAAAAGCCGAGACCTCTGAAAACAGACGCAAACATTTTTTTTCGTTGGTACAATTAGAAGCATTTTATTCAAATCAATGAAATACCTGTCTGAATTTTTTAAAAAGCTGCCTGTGGGGTGGTTTTTCATTTAGCATCAAGAGGTCTAAACAGGTTCCAGGGTTTATGCCCCAATTTATCAAAAACGTAGTAATATAAAACGCATACGACTGAAATTCCTTGAATTTTGGACACATGCATAAAAAACAGTAACCATTCAGCTGCACTGGTGAAAAATTTCTTGTTGACTGAAAGAAACTTTGATTCGTAATGGACAAGACAGTAAAAACCCGCACAATTCGAGCTGTGGAAAAATGAGTTGGAATCTTTAATCACAATAACTGAGACAGCTCACTGACTATGTTCTTTGAGATTATTTTAGAAATGTCAACAATACCAAACAGGATAGTGTGTGTTTATTCTTGGTGGGCACAGATGTTGGAAATAAGTTAGTCTCAGCTCTTATCTCTGTCAGGATGCCCGCATCGGGCTCGAGCAAAAAATTACCTACCGCCTTCTGAGACACTGAAGAACTACTAGCCATTATAGCATAACAGATTACCCGCAGACAAGAGTCTTCTAAAGGATGAGGGAAGACGGGATCAATTTGTCCGTGTGGCGAAAACCGGGCAATGAACCATATACCTTGCGCCTAAGTTTAATGGCCAAAGGCGCTTGAAATACTTCCTTCTTTAAAAACAAAAAGGACATAATTCTAAATAAACGTTCACCATAAATTTTAATAGATCTCAAGGAACAGAGACACTGAAAAGGTTGTTCCATGTGATACCAAGATTTTGCAAATAGGTGATATACGAAAAGATTTGTTTAATGCTACAGAAGAAAAAGTAAGGTCCCAAACGTAGTATCATACTTCAAAACTGTGTAGCTAGAGTAACACAAAAGAGAAAAGAAGGAAAGTAGAAGAGAAATTAGATAAAGGTTAAGATGGGTCCAAGAGAAATGAATCTGTTGCTACGACTAGTTTTAGCGTTTTAAATTTTGTGCTACAGTTGGATGCCTAAAATTAAGACCAGAGATTACTGATCATCATTATTATTTGATGTCTTCCATTTCTGACAGTCACTTCAAAATTCTTCCTCCAATCTGTTCTCTTCGCCTCGTATTAATAATATTGAAGATGCAAGTCCCATTGGCTCTGTAGGGATTATCTGATAATAATAACGAAAAATATCTTTATCAGTAAGTAATTGTTATACATTATCCACTACGAAATGGCGCCTCAAGGTCATGTTCCTCTAGCCCCGCTCGACGCTCCTACTTTTACGAAAAAACAATTGGTCGGATTTTGGTTGGGCTTTGATTAATGTACAGCCCGTGCTCCGCGAGTTAAATGAAGTATGTTTCAGTTTGATGTGTCCTCGATAAGCATAGGAATTAGAACTAAAGGGCCCCTACAAATTAGTATCCACTTGAAGGTAAGACACTTGTAGTCGAAAAGTTTATCGTGATTTCAGCGTACGAGGGTCGTCGTATTGTATGGAGGATCGAACTTACAGGTTATCGTGGAAGCTGTTTACGCAAAAAGATTTTTGCACTTAAGTCAGCCACACTGCCGCTGATCTTGTAGCTCTTGGTCATGTTGGTTTAAGAGAGTAATATCAGCCCACGCGAAGGAAGGTGCGTTCAATTAGGGGCCATCCATAAATTACGTCACACCTTTCGGGAGGGAGGGGGTCAACAAAGTGTGACATCGTGTGGCAAGAGGGGGGGGGGGGGGGTCGTGTCATAAACTTTGTGACATCACGTGCATAATTTGTATCACTTTTTGGCTAGAGGCGTCTGAGGACTATATTTTTAATCATACAAAGCCACTAACCAACATAAGCAATTACTTAAGAGGCAACTAGAGGTTTTCCCAATCATGAAGATTCGTCCACAAAGCATTGCCGCTATACGAAACAGCCAAGTTCTTTGCTTATTAAACGATGACGATGCTTTATGGTTGGATGAAGATGATGTTGACACATCGAATGTTTCCAACACTATCTAATTCAAGAATGAAGTGACTATTATGCCAATAATAAACAGTATCAAGCAATGGGTTCAAAATCCATGGACACATGATGACTCAATTTTGTATCATTAATTCGATTTTATATGTTTTTTTTTAATATATTTTCTTAAATGTTTGATTTATTGTTGATATAATTTTTTAACTAGAAATACATAAATCATTTTGGAAGTGCTATTTTAATTTATAAATTTAAAATTGCAAAATATGTGACGTCACACCAGGGGAGGGGGGGGGGAGGTCCCACAAATGGTTGATGAGATTAGAGCACTCCATGATGGTATGGTCGGTCAAGTCCTTTATCAGAACGACGCCTCTGAAAAGTTCCCTATCACAAATGGTCTGAAACAAGGTTGTGTACTTGCACCAACACTTTTTGCCCTATATTTGGCAGCAATGCTCTACGAAACGTCATCTACCCCCAACACAGGCGTGGAGATCAGATACCGGTTTGACGGAGGACTATTCAAACCAGCAAGACTCCGCTCATCAAGATTAACTTTCCTCACCCAAGTAACAGAACTGCAGTATCCAGATGACAACACCTCTCCAGCACATACTCCTCTGCAGATACAACAGTCCGTAAACTACTTCAAGGACGCATATGACCGTTTTGGCCTGACCATCAACACCCGAAAAACTAAAGTGCTAGCGCAACCTGCCCCTGGAGCTACACTCCCAGACTTTGATGTTACCATCTCCGGCACAGCCCTTGAGCAAGTAGATAACTTCTCCTACCTTGGAAGCATTCTCTCTACACAGTGTACAGCAGAGAAGGATGTAGAAAACATAATTCGAACAGCACACATAGCCTTTGGGCGACTTACTCGGCGAGTGTTTCTAAACAAAGATCTTAATTTAACCACCAAGCTGATGGTCTACCAAGCTGTAGTTGTCTCCACGTTGCTGTATGGGTGTGAGACATGGACACTCTATCGACGAGATATTAAGAAAATGGAGCGATTTCACCAGCTAAAACTTCGCTCTATAATGGACATTAAATGGGACGACTATGTGTCCAACATTAGAGTCATGGAAAGAGCTCAAATGTATAGCATTGAAGCCCTCATCATCAGCCACCAACTTAGATGGGTTGGACACGTTCAGCGTATGAGCGACAGTAGACTCCCTCGCCAACTTTTATACGGTGAGCTCAGCACTGGCAGCAGACCTCGCGGTGCCCCTAAGAAACGCTACAAAGACTAGTTCAAGAAGACCTTGAAGAAAACTAATATAGACCTTAACACCTGGGACAGCCTCACAAAAGACCGCGTTCTATGGCGCAAAACTACCTCCACAGCAGTGGCGCGTTTCGAAGAGTAGCAGCGAAGTCTGGCAGCTGAATCCCGATTAAGGCGGAAAGCCCGACAAACCCTACCGCGCCAGCCACCCACAATTGGGTGCAGTGTGTGCGGACGACTGTTCTATGCAAGAATTGGCCTGACCAGCCACCAACGCACACACAAATAAACACGCAAGAGAGCAACATAAACTCGGAAACGAGTATGGCCGATGACGACGACACTTAATTTCCCAATCAGTACTTTGTAGGACCTGACAGTAGGTATAAAATTCTTGATGTCAGCAAAGGCATGCGACTGTAAAACCTTAGCTCCAAATCTGACCCCTTCAGCGATGAGCAGAAGAAGAAGAAGAAGAAGAAGAAAGTAAGAATAGGAGAAGAAACGAAGGATAAGAAAAGAAAGAAGAATGAAGAAAGAAAGAAGAATAATGAAGAACGAAGATGAAGACCAGGACTCTCGCATCCGACCCTTACGCCCAAGCAGGACGAAAGGATATTTAAAATGATGGTACCTCTTCATAGAGGGTAGTACCAGCCTAATCGGTGTGAAAGATCAACAGCCCATTCTGTTAACAGGGGCGGCTCAAGGGCATTCTGCACTATACTCATTCTGCTGTCTTTTTTTACCATTTTGATTCTGGCTTTGGGACCGTGCACAAACTACGTGGCTCGGTCCAGGGGGGGGGGGGAGAGGGGTTGGCTGAAAGGCAACGCTGGGCTACGTGGGGGAAGGGGGGGTTCCGAGCCATGCCACGTAGCTTTCCTTTCATAACATTTTTCACAGTTAAAATGAGGAACAGAACTCACAACAGCATGTGAATATTTATTTCCCTCAGTTAATTATCTCCTTATGTAATTTACAATAGTCTGACAAGAGAAAACAGTACAAAATTTCTGCTGGAATCAAAATGGAAAAAAGCTACGTGCTAAGTGCGGGGGGGGGGGGGGGGAGGGAGTTCACAGGAGGCCAAAATGGAGCTACGTGGTTTATGCACGCACCCTTTACGCCTCGTCAACAGCGAGCTCATCAGACGAAGGACAGGTGTCGGGGTAAGGAACGGGAAGGTATTCCCTTTGAAGGAACCATCCCGGAATTCGCTTGTAGTGATTTGGGGAAACCATGGAAAATCTAACGTGAAACCACGCCTTCCCGAATGCGACGGCAGAGCGTTAACGCTCACTCACCATGCTCTGTGACTTTGCTACCCTTATCTCTAAAAGAGAAGGGAAAATTTTTCACTTGGCTACCAGAAAGAAAGGGGTCAGCTCCGATAGGTAGAAGTGGCGCATGGCGAACATGGCCTAAAGCCGCCAGTTCGTAGTGAACAGGGTATAATAACCGTCCAACTGGATAGTTGGTTTACAACACAAAAAACAGTCAACACAGAGGGGCTTCAAGAATAGGCTGGAGGTCGTTTTTTAGTCATTTTGTGGTTTGTCAGCTCACAAGGTTATTTGAGTCATCACTTGAATAAAATCTTTCCGGGTAACTAGCCTGCGTTTCGGCGGTCATAAACTCTGCCGTCATTGTCAAGTGACTGCGATATAACTTTCATTAAATGCAGAAAAACTGAAATAATAAATACCGTATTACGACGCAAATAGTCCCTTCTATCATAAATCAGTCAAACACTGTATCTTCTTATCCATGTGCTTAGTTTGTTCTTTGTGTTACCAGGGAACAATGACGTGGTTACACATGGATTTGTTGAACAGCTAGGGCAATTCTCCATGCTTAGCTTAGGCAAAAAAGACCAGAGATCCCTTGAAGATAACAAACATTAAAACGTACAAGAGATAATGTGGCAGCAGAACCATGTTTAAGTATGGCAGCCTATTTTCGTATATGTTTCTTTGAGACCGAACGTGGTGGGTGAACGGTTAACGTTCTGGCCTCGCATTCGGGAGTTCGGGTTCGAATCTCCGTCCGGGCATCCAGATTTGGGTTTTCAATGGTTTCCCCAAATCACTCCAGGCGAATGTTGGCATGCTTCCTTCAAAAACGGCCGTGGTCGAATTCTTTCCCGTTCCTTGTCCCCAGTCCCATCCCGCCTCTAATGACCTTAGCCGTGGACGAGGCGTAGAGCAATAAGTAAAAAATGTTTCTTTGAAGATAAAAGATAGAACAGAAAAATAGTTATTAATTCATCTTGAATGCAGAGAACGATTGATCATCATTATCATAATGAGACATTTCGGGACCGCCAGATAAGAAGCAAACACAACAAAGAAGAGCATCAGAATAACTGTATACAAACTGTTTAATTAATTTAATTGCGATGGAGCGCACGCTCCGGTGGCAATTTCCCTACAAACCCATTTTTACCCTTTCCTGTACCCGCCTACTTTTTCCTCCTACAAATTTTCAACTTTAAATTTTCTGTGTTTTTCGGTAAATTATTCATCAATTCTCTTGATGATCTATTCTGACCACTTTACTTTCGAAAGAAAATCTTCCCATACCCTAATGCCTGAAATCGATTGCCAGATTGTGGTCATGATCATCATTTCTCTTTCATGCACCTCTCTTAATTCTTGCACCACTATCTTTCCACGCCTTAGCACTATGCAGAATGGAAAATGTAAAACTTCCGAAATCGGCAATACAATGTAACTTAAGATCAAAGAAGAGTTGAAATAATCCTTAAAGAGTCGATGGCCCTTGTACTTAAAGAGGAAGAAAATAAAGGCTAAAAATGAAACAACGATCAGATGCGATACCAAAGTAATTTAACTATTAGTGTTTTTTTATTTTCTTTTTTCCTTGTGTCTTTACGCCTCGTCGATGTAGAGGTCATTGGACGCGGGAAAGAACTAGGGGCAAGAAATTGGAAGGATTGCGACTATGGTATTTTGAACCTGTAGTGATTTCGGGAAACCATCGAAACCGAAATCTGGATGACCGGACGGGGATTAGATCACTCGTCATCCCAACTGCGAGGCCCCGTCTCTAAAGACCTCGATGTTGAGAGACGTAAATACAATAAAAAAAAAAAAAAACTGCGAGGCCAGAGCGTTACGGCTCACCACCCATCAGGTTATCCATTACAACCCCAGTCTGCAGTCACCCGATTTATTTGCTTCATATACCCTAATATATTCCATCACTTCTCCTCTTAACCATCATTCCCAAATAACTTCATCCTACAAAACTATATAATTTCGAATACCTCCTTTATATTGATTTGTTGTCTTCCTATAGTCCGAGCTTTTGTTACACGAAGTGATGTTCTTCACAGCGCTTTAGGAATTTCTTTTTCAATATTAATATATTTTGCTTTTTCAAGAAGGCGCCTTTCGTTATTCTGCTTCTGCGATTGTTTCTTACTTTGACCATCAGCAGTAATTTTACCTTCTGACAAAATTCTCCAAATTATTCTATTGCATCATTTATTTTTATTTTTAATATACTTTTATTATTATCAATGGGGCATTTGGGCGACGTAACCAATACCTTGAGAAGACAGAAAATAGTCTTTAATGATTTCTTACAAAGAAAAATAACTAGGTAATAAGAAAGCGCAGTCTTCCGATATCCAAAGAAAGAGTAAAAGCAGGTCAGATTGTCCGCTACACAGGAATATGAATGCCTTTGTTTTTCTTGTGGCTAGCGGAGTTATTCATGATGTAACAGGGCTCTATATTGATTGTATTGCCCTAATGTAGTAGCGGATGACCTGCGGTCAACCTCTCTTAATGGAACTAAGACCACTGCAAGCCAACACGAGTTGGTTTGAGAAACTCAAGTCGATAACAACCGCGCATAACTTCTCTGCTTTACAGATTACAACTCGCCAGACTATTGTAGCTCAGACACGTTGTGGTGGGTGCCTTGGTGGGCAAACTACGTTACAATTATCTATCATACCTTTATGATTAATAATTGTGGATTTTTAATTTTAATTTTTATGAAGGAGTGAAAATTTATTAATTTTGCAAGAATCTCGACGTTAGTTGGAATTTAGGAAAAATTGTCACAATATGACATTTATTTTCTTATCACTGGCGATTACAAGTCTGAGCGAATTTACCGTTAACATTAACACAAATTGGCAAAATCATAAAAGCAACGCTCAGAGGCCATCATGAGCAAGCAAACAATTGTATATTTACTTTTAAATATATCTCTAAATCAAAATGCAAGAAATAATGACAATTGGAAACAATGAAAAATACAAGTTATGACGACCTCAGACAAAGGTATCATAATACTGCGACTTTACGGTTAACAAGGAAAATCATGGGCGCCAGAATGAACAATATATCATTCGAAAATAACTAGTTCTGGCAAATTATGCCGCTAGCTCAGAGGTTTTTACAATTACAGTGAGAACATGGACCTATCCTCTCAAAGTCGCTTACGGGTTCTGTTTCACGGAATGCACAATCAGATGGCTTGGTCGTAATAAGTTACCATTGTAGTCCTGCGTCTGATGTCTGCGGTGACTGTAGCAGACCCACGATATGTGAGATTATCTCACAAGTCGGCTATAGGCATCTCTGGTCTGACAATGCGCATCATCGCATTACCGGCTGTGTTGCTGTGATAAGCTTGCTCCAGCAAGCTTGCAGCAGCAGTTGGCGAAAGAAGTCAACTTTCCAAGTCAACCTCAGACTAGACTCGCATAGCTTGGACTCGAAGATCGAAGTCAGAATGTCCAGCTCCTCGCTCTTCGGTCCATGAGGAAACTTTTCGCTCCGCCCCTTTGTAGTCTCGAAGCTCACATACAACAGAAATTCCCAGGATTTTGAGTTATACGCTCATTTTGATTGGATCTTCAGGTCGGCACCTAATGTCACGTGATATCCTCGATATGTGATTTGGCCAAAGTATCTAACAGAGGTCGGACATATTCGGCTAAGTTCGCCGGGGTGAGAGGACATTCGGGTTTCGGACGGCAGGCTTTTCCCGCCAGGTGAGTGACGTTGTTGACCGCCCATCCCCAGGGAGCAGAGTGTGTGGTCTGGCAAACCCCAAATCCGCGACGTCCCGTCGCCATGATTCGGGAAGACCAAGATTAGCTTCAAGCCTACATAGCTCAATAATTCTTGAATATTCGCTTTACCAAGATACACTGTATGTTCATCATTTCATTACAGTCCTCACTTGGAATCTTGCGTACTTTATAAAATTACAACAAAAATCTATTTAGGTGGTCGCCCAAGATTTATGTAAATTACTCTTATATTATTACATATATAATAAAAATGCACCTTGTAACGTGGCGACAGCGCGGCTCGTTACAACGTGACGCTGATGTGGTGAATTAGGAAACAATCCAGGGCATGGGTGGTTTTAATTGAGTGCGGTTGCTGTGAACTCACTCGGCAGAACACAGTTTAAATTCGTTCTAGAACTTGGGTAGTTTTAATTAAGTCCTGTGTGAATCTTCTGATACCTATAAAATGTGAAAATTAAAACATGTTGAAAATACGGAGATGGTTACAGGCAGAATTATTTCGACGCGAAAGTTGATATTTCAACTATTTTAGTTGTCAGATAGTTTTAGTTACTTTTCTGATAGAAAGCGTGTCCAAATAAGAATGTCGAATTTGAATTTCGCGACATAGTAGGTTGGCGTCACCGTTTTATTAGTTCCGATTGTCAGACGCATTCTTGTTGTCATGTAGGCGATTTCAAATTCCCGTCCGGCCATCCAGATTTGAGTTTTACACAGTTTACCGAAATCAATCCAGGCGAATGTCGCGATGGTTCTTTCAAAAGCCATTGCCAAATTCCTTCCGGTTCATTATCCGCTTCTTGGACTCGAAGTCGACGAGACTTTAAGCGAAAAATAAAAGATTGTAATGGAGGGCTTGGTTAATAAATGATGAATTTTAACAATGATAACTCATTAAAATTATGGTGAATGTTTCGGTGAGACAGTTTAGAAGCTTCGTACGGTTCTCTGTCGTAACAATAAACCTACTGAATCAGATGGGGAGCGTCCCTTAACCACGTAGCTTCATTTTGGCCGCCTGTAAACCCCCCTCCCTCCCACGTAGCCCGACGTGGATGTTGTCTCTACCCACCCCCTTCCCACGTACCTTGTTCCCCTCTTGATTTCAGAAGACATTTTGTACTGTTTTCTCTTGTCAGACTATCGTGAATTACACACGGAGATAATTAAATGACGGAAATATATATTCACATGCTGTTGTGTGTTCTGTACCTCATTTTAGCTGTGACAAATAATATGAATGGAAAGCTACGTGGCCTGGTTCGGAACCCCCCACCCCCCCCCCCGATAGCTTTCAAGCCAAGCCCCCTCCCCCCCAGACCGAGCCACGTTGTTTATGGACGCGTCCTTGGCACTTGATATACCGGTCCATTCGGAGATTTACCGGCAAACAATGCCATTTGCATTTATAATCAGAAATCAAAGGTGAGCTGTGAAATGTCTATTGGTTGGCATTAGGGTTGTGCGGATGCGGGTGTTCAGTGCCTGGCCCCCGGGGATGTGGAGGTGGAATAATAAATTTATAATTATTTAGATTTTAATATTTTATAAAAAATAAGTTTAAAATCAAAATTAGTTTATATTTTATGCCAAATTTTATCTTTTTCCATAAGTAAAGTCTATTTTCTTATAATTCTGCCATATTGATTTATTTTTTGCCTCAAGTTTTAACAAATAAAAAAGTAGGATGATTTCACAAGTGAATTAAATTATTTACATAACTACGGACGAGTCTAAAAACCAATTTTTGTCATACGAACTTTGCGGAGTTCGTCGCTCAACAAATTCAAGTGTCAGCACAAGGCCACGCCACAGCACATCTCCATGTTCGATTTTTTTTTTCTTTGCTTATGGCTATACGCCTTGTCGCGTCGAGGCAGGAAATGATGGGGGCTACGAACGGGAGGGAATTTGGCAATGGTATTTTAAAGGAAGCATTCGCCTGGAGTGATTTGGGGAAACCATTGAAAAACCCAAATCTGGACGCCCGGACGGGAATTAGAACCCGCGTCCTCCCGAATGCGAGGCCAGAACGTTACCGCTCACCCACCATGCTCGATTCCGTGCTCGCCACTCGCCGTCCCATATCTCTAATGGCGCAATAACACTACGATTTGTAGGACCTATGGATCCGATTTTCGATCAAGAACTCTTGATGGGCCGTGAAAGGGGTTACAAAAATACATGTAGGACGTGTTACATGTTGTTGGACCCCAACATCCCCAGGCAACCAAAACGGGTCCTTGCTGTCCAACAAACTATGGATATTGGAGGAAGTTAGTGGAGGAAACATCGTACGAGTGTGCGATAAGGACACATGGTGTGCCGCGAGGAAGTATGAGTGGAAAGGTTTGTTGTAACATTTTGCTGGACCCCGTCTATCAGCGTGGATGGGTGAGCGCATCCTACGGAAGTTCCACACGGATGTCCTCTAAGGTTCATCCTATGTACATTCTGTTACTGAAGAATATTTCTTTTACCTCCAGAGGGCATCCTAAGGACCATGTGACACGGCTCCTCATTTTTACACAGGCGTCCAGTGTGAGTCATGAGAGTGGAGGGGAATTAGAACACGATTTGTGAGAATCGGAGCATTTAAAATTCAGGAGGTATGTTTGTGTTACCATCTTACTCGTGATAAATGCATTTTTCTGTGAAATATGTAGTTTGAGGTGGAGATTGGGTACCTTTTTTATTTTTAGGGGGCATCCACAAATTACGTGAGGTGTTTTTCTGGATTTCTGGACCCCCCCCCTTCCCCCTGGTGAGATTTCGTGAGATCTGGCCGGACCCCCCCCCCTCTGGTGAGGTCTGATCCGTGAGAACCCCCCTAGAAATCGCCCTGGAAACTTTTTGTAGATCTTTTTTTTTACTTTTTTGACGAAATACCCTCCTAAAATCGACTTTGGCGCAAATTGTAGACCTTTTTTTCTGGCTGTCCCCAAATTTTTCGCAAAATCTCACGTGAGATTTCCGTAGATCCCCCCTCACCCCTGGTGAATCTGGTGAGATTTCGCCGGACCCCCCCCCTATTTCACCTCACGTAATTAATGGATGTCCCCTTATTTTACTTATGGATTTACGCCTCGACGACGTCGAGGTCGTTAGAGGCGGGAAAGGACTGGGGACATGGAACGGGAAGGAATTCGGCCATGGTCCTTTGAAGGAAGCTTCCCGCATTCGCTTGGAGTGATTGGGGGAAACCATGGAAAACCCAAATCTGGCCGCCGTTCTCCCGAATGCGAGGCCAGAGCGTTAACCGCTCACCCAACACATTTGGTGAGATTAGGTACCACCCCAGCATTCGCCTAGATCAGTGGTTCCCAATTAGTTTTTTTTTTTAGTACCCCTTCAAGAAAGAACTCAATTTCGCATACCCCTTACAACTCAAATTAAATTATAAATAAAAAATGAAACCCATTTTTCGCGATGTATTAAATGAATCCACTAACAAAAGCCACAAAAAGTCAACAAATATTTAAAAATAAATTTGGAGATAATTTTTGCGTAATTTTTTTAATTAGTTTAATGATTACCCTAGCCAAGAGATTACCACGCATACCCGTTGAAACAACCTGACTTACCCCTGGGGGTAATTGAGAACCACTGGCCCAGATGATTACGGAAAAACCGCCTATAAACCGCAATCAGCTTGGTCGGTAAGGGGGACCAGGACTAGAGCAAGGCCCCGTTGTACTTCCCCGCGCGCAGCCACACTGGCGGGTTTGAAGAATATTATTTTAGTAGAATATGTCAAGAAATTGATTTGTGTGAGGTGTCAGTAATGAAGGAAAGGTTTAGCAATTAAGAGAACTGATGAAATAATTTTCACCATCAGTACTTGGCCGGCAGGGTATGAGCCGTGCTCGGCCCGGATTGTTTATTTTCCCGGCCCTCGATTGTCTTCTGATGCTGTGGCTCTCTGGTGGTGCCCTCTACCGGCTGATGGAGTTGATTTTCGGGGACACGAAACCGGGAAGTCAGTCGGTCGGCAGCAGCGGATTGGTTCGTTGGACCTAATATTTTCCCTAATTGACTGCGACATTAGAGGTCTGCTGGTATAAGCGAGGACTTGTAATTTGACCCGGCGGCCTGGAAGTACCGCATGATGTGGATTTGTGACCCGACAGAGACCGTTCCTCGCTCGCATTAAT
The DNA here is from genome assembly GCA_031002005.1 of Vandiemenella viatica. NCBI lineage: Eukaryota > Metazoa > Arthropoda > Insecta > Orthoptera > Morabidae > Vandiemenella > Vandiemenella viatica. The sequence continues at coordinate 158,524,982 of CM061919.1, read as the reverse complement.
CGAGGGAATTCCTCCGCTGCGCTCTATGTTCGTGAGCGGTTTTCCGCCGATTCGGGAGCACGGCAGCGGGCGGGGCTGGCGGTGGCTTCAAGGTGATAAGTTGCCATTTTCTAGCACTGTTGGGTATTTGAGGTATATACTTGATGATCCTAACTACAAAGTGCGTCGCTTACTGTATTCTTGTTAATTGTGCTTAATAATTTTGTTACGGGAATGGATAAAATTCCCCGATATGTGGTGCTAATCGTTCCCGCTACCTTATCAGTGTGTGTGGGTGGTAACGACTTATGCGCCGGCGTGTACACACTATAGTGTGTCAGAACCTTTTGGTAAGAACTTGATTCTTAAGGTTAAACTGAAGGACGCTAAGGTAAACTGATTCCTGTTTGTTTAAAATAATTGCCTCCTGTGTACAAATTGTGTTTGGTACTAGCTGTAAATTTGTTATATGATGGTAAATTGGTAAGAGCCAGCCCTGTTATATTATGTTTCCAAGCACGTAAGGATTTTCTGCTTGCATGTTTAATACAAGTGGAGATATTATGATTAGGGATATTCTTATGGCATAACAAGGTTGTCATCGCATTAACATATATTTGTATTGGTACAGGATTGATTAAGATTATAATCTGCAAGATCGAAGCTTTCTTATGTATTATATTATTTGTGATATTTTGTATAAGTTTAATCGTTGACCATGATTCTTGTAATAAAATGTTTGAACAAGGTTTGCACTTTATAACCATGCTTCCCACATAGTCCTTAGTTGCAACCACACATATCAGGGTAGGAGAAGTAATGCTGCGCGATTAGAAATCGCCGAGCTGTGTATCGAAACATTTGGTTTAAACCACAAACCTCTCCGCACTGAGTACGGCGTGAGGATTTGGCGATTCGTTTGTCAGATGTGGACGTTAAACTACGCGCCACCTACACGTGTTTTGGAAGAGTGGGCCTGAATGGCCCTACATCTCACTATCTTAGATGGAGATTCAGATCACAACATCGTAATGTACCGTCTTTTGTAAGTACGAGCGTATCTTCATATTACTACAATTACGTTAGCCATATACAATACTCAGACTCTCCCATCTGCACCTCATAAATATATATATATTTTCCTCCCGGCCAATTTCCACCAGGATTATGTACCTTCTTTACAGTCAAGGAAATCTCATGAACTCTTAAGGACGAGAAGCTTTTTTAATCAACATATCCGCATCAAAGACGTATTGGTGATGGCCGATGTGTAATGAGGAGAGACAAGCGTACTTTGTACTATAAGCGTATTTCTGATAGTGAAAAGTGAAATCTGTATTGTATAAGATGGATGCTGGGGACCATCCCAGTATTCTCCAAGGTGACTGAGGAAAAACGCCAAAAATAGCATGACAGCTGGTATCCAGGATTTGAACGTGAGCCCGTTGTTCCATTCTGATCCAGTGAAGTGGTTCTTTAGCATGCGCCGCCTCACAGGCAGGTATATTACGCATTACACAAACAAAATCAGCAATTACCATATACAGCACAGATTATAAATTTCCCATACGGTTCCCCATTCCACCAACGAAAGGATCTGTAGTTCTACTCATTAGATCCCTGCTATTGCTTTTCAGGTTGTGACTGCAGAGGAACGAGCTGCTATATGGTTGCCGGATCGACGATGGATATGGGCCGAACTTTATGATAAATAGTCGAAGCGAATGTAGATGTCACAAAGATTTCCGGAAGTTCCTATCGTGTATATGTAGACGCAAAATATTCAGATCCCTGTCTTTACATTTACTGCACAGTCATGTTAAACTGTCTGCGTCGTGCTCTGTGTCATGCGAGAAAGAAAAACATGTTTCAGGCATGTTAACGCAACAAGTGGCGCAAGCGTACAGCCGCCATGTACTGCGATGACCACCTGTGACGGTGCAAATTAGGACCAAAGATATTGCACTGTGTCAACCAAGTCTCACTTTCACAAAATTCACACTCGCTAAAAAACATCAAGAAACATCCACATTAGATTTTTTTTAAGTTTAAGTAACATTTTCAACGAATGATATTCACGATCTTACGTTTTAACCAGAAAACGCCAGAGCGAACTAAATGCCATTCCACGAAATATAATTCTGAAATTATATGAAACTGGATTAATGTTTTTAGGTACGACTGCATTAAACGACGATGCAACACACATTGAAGAAACACTAGTAACAAATTATTTTCTCGCATATTATTTATTACTTACTACCAAGTCCATCAAAAATGACGGGTTGAACTCAGTGTTCAGACAGTTCATTTCCTTACAGCTATTTAATTAAATGCAATGGTTATTAAATAACGCTCATAACCTTAAAATTATGTAATGTGAAACATATTTTTTAGATGACTGTAACAGCGATATCTGTAGACAGAGAGTATAATAAAATTTCGGGTCTATTGAAGATCGCGATACCGCTACAACAACTTTAACTAATATCGCTGTAATACTGCTGTAGTCAGTCACAATTCGTATTATTTACCAAGCAGTAATCCAGTTGTAATACAGCCAGGACAACTATTTTCAACCAGAAATAAGGTTGTAATACAGCCTGGACCAACATGAAACTGTTAAATGCACTTCACAAATAATTTCTAGCGGAGTCTTGCTTTTGACGATTACAGTATTATGATGCCAACTTCTGGCGGAATCGCGATCTCCAGTAATACCAAAATTTCTACATTGACTGAATAATATAATACGTTAATTTTAATGCAGTACATACTTTTTTTTTAAAGTTTTCTGGCAATTCCTTTCTTTGAAATTGCTTAAATAAATGGAACTGTTTTTAAATAATGTCCATAACCTCATCTTGCAGTAATATCTCTGGCCGCAATTAATCCTTTAAAGAAGGCAGGGCGCGTTGCGGACATGATGACACAGTGACCAAAGGAGCCTTTTATATAGGCATTTCCTTACTCAAGGAGTCTCCATAATTTCCTTAGAGCATGTGTTACAACTTAAAGAAGATTAAGGAAATGCAAACGATGACAGGAAGATTAGTCTGTGGTGATTAGCATAGAACAAATTTGTCAAGGACACAATAACGGAGCTGGGTTCGTAGGCGTTGTAAGACAAAAGATACGCGACAAGAGTGCTAGGTAGGAGGTATACGCTGTACATTGACGACGAAGTGGTCTGGAGACGTTTTAGAGAGAATTACAATTGGTAGACGAAGAAGATGTTTTAATTTCGACAGAGGGGAGTCAGTTTGCAATAAATTAGCGAAGCTGTCTTATGTCACAAAGAAAGCACAGAGTCTGGTGGCCTGCAAGTCGGGAAAACGCTTGTTCAAATCCTCGTCCAGTCATACATACATCTGTTTATACGGGGTGTTTCAGGAGGAATGTTAAATATTGAAGAAGGTGGTAGTATGAACAATACTGAGCAAAACATTCATATAAACACGTGTCCGATTTCAATTATTTTTGCTGGAATTTTATGCAAAAAATAAATTTCAGAAAATGATCAAGAGCACACAAATAACATATTGGAGTACTATATTTATGCAAAAACACACGAATATTTAACAACGGTTTAAATGAAATGTTCGAAAATCCCACCATCGACTTCAATACCCAAATGGAAGCACTTTATTGATGCCACTAAGAACGCCGGGGTTACCTCATTAGATTTTTGTGTACGAGGGATGATTGAAAATCGAATTGCTGTATACAAAGAAAAAGTAAACACAAGAGACGAATTACGCGCTAGCATTGTAAACGCTGCTACCCTCATAACAATTCACCAAGACGTACTCTCATAAGTTACACTTATTGTTGCGAGAGAGCTGCAAAGTGTGTTGAAGTCGATGGTGGGATTTTCTAACATTTAATTTAAACTTTTGTAAAATATGGATTAGTTTTTGCATGAATACAGTACTTCAATAAGCTATTTGTGTGCTCTTGATCATTTTCTGCGGTTTATTTTATGCTTAACATTCCAGCACCTGTATCTCCAAAACGAATGGAAATCTGACACATGTTTACATGAAATGTTTTACTCAATATTGTACATACTTGCATCTACTTCAATATTTACCATTTCTCCTGAATCACCCAGTATAGCTTCCCGAAATCAATCTAAGCGAATGCCGGGATGGTTCTCACAGTTCTGAATTCCCTCCCATCCTCTCCTGTTTCTAATGACCTCGGCCAGTCGTTAAGCTCGAATAAAAAACAAAGATAGCAAACAGATGCATAGAACATATGTATGTAGATGGTTAAATTCACAGGAGCCATATCTTCATCGTAATCATAAAATCATATTTTGCAAAAAAAATATGTCAATTAATTAATCTTTCTTGTTAGGTCTAGTTTTAATCTATTTCGAAACATTTGTACATTTCTGGGGGAGCTTTATTCGTACACACTACAGTACTTAGTATGATGATTCCTTGCACTTGGAAATTTGTTATTTTAGGAATGTAACGATAATAACGAGTGTGTCTATTTACAACTACAATCAGGACCTAAATTTAAACAGTTTGTATTTATTAAACAACCATGATTATTTATTAAGGAATGGTGAACTTCAGAAGAACCCATCATTATGTCACCCCCAAACAACCCAACTTCTGTAAACCAACAGCCGAAGCGCTCATTAGAATTAGGAACATCAACAGCCTCAATGCACTACCCTGTGGCATTCCTCTTCTCACTTCCATCTTCTTTGGTAGAGCGTTTCCCAAACCCTAAGTCTTTGCTTCGAACCACTTGAGAATTCCTCAATTTTTTGATTCAAAACATTAGGTTCAACTTTATTCACCATCATTCTGTAGCTCACTCTGCACGTACTGTTTACTAGGTTGAAGAAAGGCCTATAGAAAACGAGAGATGCCTGCAACTCAGATGTTTAGATAAATCAGCTTTAACTAGAAAAAAGCCTCGCTATTGGACAGAGGCCTGAAATCGCAATAAATTATTTGTATTTCGATGGTACTTATGGAAGCGGCTGCTGACTGTGAAGACAGGGTTACTGAAGGACTCAAAATGCAGGGAGAAGCAGACTATTTTTAACAATGTCAGCCGATTACAGGTTCACTGTGATAGTATTATTGTGCAACGTTAAAATGACGTCCACTGGCCGATCACTGACCATATTCACGACTGTCAAAACGTTAAAGCATTGTACCTAATACAGTAAACTTTTTTTAACTTTTGCTGCTACTGGAGAATCCCAGTTCCATATTACTATTTTAAATTTACGTCTCTGGTAAACAACTCAGTATTTCGACATAAAGTTTCTCGACGCTTTGAGAAATTGTGTTAAATATGTATGTATTTTGAACCTCTTGTTTAAAAAGATACTATCATTTAATGTAAAATAATGGAAGTGAAAATGTCTCCCGATACGTTATTAACATTTTTTTAATAATTGGTACTGAGGACTAATGGCCATGAAGCTTGTTGCTGTCTCACACTGATGTTACATCAGCAGACGGAGTTTTTGTTTACATTCGGTGACGAAGCCTTAGTCTGCCTTACAGCTGTTGCTCATGCCGGGACCAGGTACTTACTTCTGCACATGCTGTCTCTGTTCGGAGGCTGTCGTCGGTGAAAGGCAGGTTTGGCAGCCTGCTACGTGACCATATGACGGTGATGGCAGGGCGCACGCAGCAACAGACGAGTTGATCAGTGGACACACAAACACACACCACTCGGTCCACACACGTGTTGAACGAAAGCGCACCGCACACATACACACCACAACGCTACCACCCGCGTCTCTGCTGGGCGCCCACTACGCATGCGCGACAGAAGTGCTGCGCCCTGGTGGCTGCAACCGGAACTGGATGCTGCTTGCAGCCGGAGGCTACCTTGTAGTGCGACGTCACGGACGAGGCTTTCGGAACGCATTGGAAAGCAGGCAGTTTAATTTGGTCAGGATATCTAATCGTGTAAGACGGCACCGATTGAAGTTAAATGATAGAAGGAATACGTTTAGTCGTGTTAGGACAGCAGGCTGATGAAGACAATGGTGGGCGTTTTTAATGGCATGGATTGAGGGACGGTTTTTGGGAGAAGAATTATAGCTGGTATATGAGAAGGAAGAAGAAGCAGGCACGACAATAAATTAGCTCTTGATTTCAAATTAGGGAGTGGAAAAATTACCATTTTTATGTAACGGAGCCATAGACTGGAATAATTTGTAGTTTCATTTTGGAATTCGCAGAGCATTCTGTTCATTTACGATTTCTCGATGGTACAAGGTGGTTGAAAAAGGACTCTTACAACTGTGACAGTACATATAAATTTATTCAGATAGCTTACAGAATCAGTTTACATGTTATTTAGTAGCCAAACACTCCAAGTTTTACATCAATCATATTGGTACCTTGTGACTGCCATTGGTGTTGCGGTAGACATTTCACCGGAAATTAGTTTCTTTTTAACTCGTTTCAGCAAAAGGGGCGTCATTTCTAAAATTGCGGCAAGGATTAGGTTTCTGAGCTCTTTTGTGATTGCAGGTAAGGACCCTTATCAAACGGTATAGCTTGGAATGCCATTCTCCAGAACACACGATGTGCAAATCTTTCACCGAGCATGGTGGGTGAGCTGTAACGTTCTGGCTTCGCATTCGGGAGGACGCGGGTTCGAATGCCCGTCCGGCTATCCAGATTTAGGTTTTTCATGGTTCCCCCATATCACTCCAGACCAAGGCTGGGATGGTTCTTTCAAGCGGTAATGGCCGAATTCCTTTCCGTTACTTGCCCCAGTCCTTCCCCATCTCTAATGACCCCCACGTCGACGAGGCGTAAAGCCATATAAAAAATTGCAAGGCTTTCTATAATATGTTCAGAAACGATACCAACAACTAGCATCCGAGCTAGTGATTTCTCAAGGCCAAGTGAACAATCAATGAAGTTTTGATGGGGGCAAATAATTTTTTAAGAGTATATCGCCTTGCTCGGTCAGAAAATCACACTGAAATATTGCCGAAAAATTGACGCCATAAAATTCAAACACACATCGAACATCAGTGAGAATTAGCCTTTTTATCTACGCATACCGCTAGTGCTTGAAGTGACCAGGTTTGGGACTACGTGAGTAAAATTTGAATGGTGTAGTGCATAATGTCGCTTAAACCAATTCAGGATATTATTTGAATAAATTTCTGTATTATTACAAAGCCCTTTTAAATAAGTCGGTATTTTTCACGTGTGATAAAGTTTTGGATTAACGGTGATATTCAGTGCCTAACAGCTCAACAGACTTTTCGGCATTTAGCTGCAATCTCCCTGAACTCCTTCCATTGCGACTTTTGTTGACACTTAGGTAACCCTTCTTTTATGGTTCATTGTCTCGGAACGCTCAAGTGTTTGCTCAGATACCTGTTTAAACAGAGCGCTCGTACAGTAGCTTACAGCTCTTATCTCGCCAAACGGAGTCTTCGGAACAATTATACGTTTAGCCCTAATGTGGGAGAGAGAAGAGGCTCTCTGAATAAAATAAAATGGAAATATTAAACTACCAACATTTTCCCGCTGTTTCGCCCACAGCTGCCTTCTTGTACAAAGTATGCATACAAGTTTTTAATGTAATATCTTAGTAATATTTATCGTAAATTAAATTCCACGATTTCGTTATACTTATTGGAGCGTTAATCTCTGACGTAGTGATTTGATTAACACTAACCGTGTATTCTAGCGCACTTACAGACTTATAATCGTTTAGATTATTAATTTTTTCAATAGTTTATAGGAAGACATGTCACGTCGATATATCTTTCATCACGTACCGCCAATAATTTTCTCACTAATGTACGAAACTCGTTTACGATTTTTGACAGCGTGTTCAATACAAGATTGAAACTGAACGTCTGAATGTCTGTCTGTAACTGTGCAAGCTCATCCATGTTAGTCCTATGACTCTTTATACATTACGTAAATATCTGAAGATAATTCCTGAAACATTTTTCTCAGCAAATTTTGGCAATAATGCACATCAAACAGCCTCCACTGTGTATTATTTTTAACAACATTACATGGTTTCATCTTCTAGACTAGGAAGATTCACAATACCCTTACAGAAAGCCGCTTTGTTGTGATAACGCTCCACAACCTCTTCCTTCGGCTTTAAAAGAACGTGTCGTTTCACAAGTCAATTGTAGGTGATTGTTCATTTTGCCTCTTATCGTATGTTTTCATTTCCGTCAAGAGTACACCGTGGAGAATTTTACTTTGAAAGTCCTCTTCCCAGAATTGTACCGCCAAGTATCTGTCACATCCACGCTTAATTTAACATCTCACAATTCCATCGGTAATTTTTCTTTATTTTTTGGTTGTGGTTTAAGCTTCGTCGGCGTCCAAATCTTTAGAGGCGGGAAACGACTGTTGGAAAGAACTGGAAGGATTCGGCCATGACCTTTTTAAGAAATCATGACGGAATTCGCATGGAGTGATTTGGGGAATTCATGGAAAATCAAGATCTGGATAGCCAGAGGGGAATTCTGTGTCCTCCCGAATGCGATGCCAGGATGTTACCTTTCACCCACTTCGCTTGGTGAGGCAGGGCGGAATATATGAAACTGAGATAGTGCTCGGTCAGTGGTGACGTTATTACATTGTTATAGTACGATGAGTTGTTTGATGCTGAATTTCTTTAGTGTGGATGGTGATTTCAGGCGAAACGTAACTTCTTTTATAAAGTTGAGTAGTTTTTTAATTTTTTTTTAAGGCTTTATGCCTCGTCGACATCGAGGTCATTAGAGGCGGGATGGGACTGGGAACAAGGAACGGGAAGGAATTCGGCCATGCCCCTTTTGAAGGAAGTATTCCGGTATTCGCCTGGAGTGATTAGGGGAAACCATGGAAAACCAAATCTGGATGACCGGACGGGGATTCAAACCGCTGTCCTCCCGAATGCGAGGCCAGAACGTTAACCATTCACCCACCACTCTCGGTGTGAGTATTTAAATCACTGTAATGTTGCCATCACAGGAAACAATCTTTACACCTAATATGTTGTGCAAACTATATAAGGAAGAGGAACCACCATAATTAATCGGTAATATTGAGTACTTGAAGGAGGCATAACATAGCTAGGTAGTGGATTAGGATTGGGAAGTGGATTAATTATTTCCTGGGGATTGTGTCTCTGGTGTAGTATGATGGTCGAAACGAGTCACTTATACAATTTTAATGCATTAAAAATACTCGCAATTGCGTATTCGCCTGTGTGAAATCTCGAGCCCACTGGTCGAATGGGGGAAGTTCAACGGACATAACGGCGCCTATACCTTTCTATTCAGCACAAGAGGCGGGCATCTCCCTAATATAAAGGGTAAACAGCTTGTCCGGGAATAAAAAAAAAAATCGCGGGACAATGCATTGCCCGGAGAGCTATAAGTTAGGGGTTGTGAGCTCTACAAAGAAACAAAATGCCAGCCTCGCTTTAGGGACATTGATTCTGAACGGCTGGGAAGGTTTCAAAATCGGATAACGCCGAAGACTTGCGAAATGTATCGACTTTTTCCGTGGGCAATATGCAGCTCCGTTTAATAAAGATTGCCTGATGATGGGGGATATCTCTCTGTTAGCCAATGAACGACAATAAAATATCCTATCACCAAAAATTCTCCGAATTTTGTTTCCCATGTCATCGAGTGCTGCTGAGGGGTGTTGCCTTGGTGAAGATGGAGGGAGAAGAACGGAAAATCTCAAGAATGACGTTTTGGAGATAGGCTCTTGCAATGCGAAAGAGAGCAGCCGACTTCCGATCACGAGTACAAACTGGTTCTGGTAATCGAACGTAAGCAATTGGGAATTAAATGTATTGAATTCTTAATGAATAATTATCAAAATAACGACTTCAGGACAAACTAACCGTCAACTACCGCCACGTCGGGGCTCGGGGGCCAAGTTGTAACGTATTATTGGTCCTGGGTCGTTATATTTATAGTTATTTAGTAAGAATTTAATGAATTTGAATATCCGTTCTGCAGTTATTGATTACGAAATTGATTAATAACTAATAATTTGAATTTTTAACATTTATATCAATTGTAAATTGTTAAATGATTATAGTGGACACCATTCGTAAAAGGGGATTTTCTAGGTACGTCATACACCTAAACAGAAGAAGGAGGGGGTAGTTTCTCTGTTTTTAAATAAAGCTGTAAGGGAATCCATTTACAGTTATTGTAGGGTTATGACTGTGCCTTTTTAAACATAAGTAGAAATGATTAGGAAATTGGAAGTGGATTTTGAGGATATTTTAAAAAGTTAAAAAAGCGTAAAGAGGCCGGTGTGGATAATATTGCTACAGATAAGGGAAGTTGCATTATATCTTACCTTATTATATAACTTAGGTTGAGTCTGTAGTCTTGTTGCCTACCAGAATATTGTAAAAGTGCAAAGGTCGTATCGGTTCTTAAAACAAGTGTGGAAAATAGGGCTTAAAATTACGGACTTATTATTTTTCATCAGTGGTAGGTAAATTGATAGAGAGATCGATTTTCAGACATATCAGAAATGTCCTTGACGATGTAAACTGGGTTACAGAATGACAACATGAGTTCAGGCAAAGTTATTCAAGTCAATCTCAATTAGCAGCCTACGCACGAGTTCGGATGGTATAGACAAGGGAGGTATTTCTCCAACACGTTTGACAGAGTGGACTTTAAATTGGCAGTGAATGAAGGAAAACCCATTGGAGTGGATGAAAAATTGAGTTGCTGGGCAGAAGAATACTTAGAAGATTGAAAGCAAAGAGTTTGTGTAGGAAATGCAGTATCAAAAGAAGGAGTGTTACGTGGTAGTGTATTAGAACCATTAGCTGTTCACGATATAAATGAGCGGTTGTGCTGATATTCTGTAGTCAGAAGTTAGGTTGTTTCCTGATGACATAATATTCGACAACATTATTACTTTAGGAGAGAACTGTGAACAGCTACATGGGGTTTTGGAAGGTGAATATGGAATGAAGGTAAGCGCCAAGAAGCGTTTGATGACTAGTACACGGATAAAAAACTAAAGGTTCTTTATGATTATAAGATGGGGGAAGAATTGCTTGCTGAAGACTTTAAGCTCAACTGTCCCGTCCCTTTGGCTCAGTCGGCTGTGGCACCGTTGTGATGTCCGGCGCTGACACGGTGTTAACTGATTTGACTCCTGGTTGTGGAAGAAATTTTTAGCAGGGCAGAAGAGGTGGCGATGCACAATTCCTAATCACCAGATTCTGCGCCAAAGTCCTGGCTTAAATCCCAAACCTCTCCATTGTGCTTTTGGAAGAGTAGGCCTGATTGGGCCGGAACCTGATTTCACCCTCTTCATCTCTCATTTCATAGTACACAAACAACACTGAATACCGAGCACACACACTATAGCAGTCATTCACTCTTACAGTAACACATATGAACACACACTGGGGAAACCACCCTAGTTTATCTTCTCATGGCGGTTACGTCCTCCATTGCAACCATCTACGCCTGGCATGGGGTATGGCATCTTAAGAAGAAGAAACTCCATTGGACAGGTGGTAGGAAGAGGATTTCAAATCGTTAATTTATTGGAGAGCGTAAAGACGAGTTGCACCAGAGAAGTGAATGAACTGGGTTACAGAACTTTGGTAAAACCATTCCTCGAATATGCTGATGTTTTGGATCCACATTTTGGGTATCATATACAGTAATTGGAGAGGGTGCAAAGAAGGGCAGCTAGATTTGTTTGTAGAAATTACCGCAGGGCCCAATATTGAAAATTCAATTTTAGCTGATTTAAAAATATTGTATCAATAACTAAAATTACAAATTGTGTACATAAAATGGGTACTGAAATCTCCCTGTATAAGGCTGTTTTTTCAATAAGCTACGAGGGGTGATACCTGACTTCTCTCTGGCCTCGCATTTGGGAGGACGCGGGATTGAATCCCGGTCCGACCAGCCTTGTTTTTCCAAATCACTCCTGGTGAATTCCGGGATGGTTCCTTCAAAAGGCCATGGCCGAATGCCTTCCAGTTCTTTGTCTCGAATCCTTTCCCCACTCTAGTAACTTCGAGACGTAAAGCAAAGAAAGGAGATCGCTGTTGACATAACGCAAAAAACATGGAGGAAGACGGTCACTACGTCATAGGCGCACCTGCGACACTTATGCACCATACCTAGCTCACTTGATTAACGCGTCAGACAGTCACTGGCGTACTTATCTTAATAACTCCAGCGTGATCAGGCAATTAATGGGCGGAAGTCGTTGACGTGTGATGTCCTGTCCAGTCGTAAACTTAGCCGGACTTGGCAGTTGGCCCCGTAGCGTCTGCATACCTAACAACCTCTGCTGCTAAGACTGCATCACGGCTAGTCTAGTTGAAATCAAATAAATCAAACTGTCTGCAAAAGCTATATCACTTTATCCCTTTCTGATAAAATCAGTAGATTCTCCGTAAGGTGGCTATAACTGTTACTGAAGAACTAATCAAACGAGTCGTAATTTAAATACCACTTAAGTTTCACCGTTATTGTCGCACACATACGTACTTTCAAGTGATGCGCTGTCTTCTTTTCCATAGCATTAAGGGGTCGGATGCCTTGTGAGTTTCCTCAACCTTTTCCCGTCCACAGTGCCCTCTTTGTTCATTCCTTTGTTCACAAGGTCCCTTATAACTATATCCAACCCACCTTATCCTTCCCCTCTGGATCTCTTTAATCCCATACGCATCTCCCACGCTTTCTTGATTGGATCTTCCTCACCTGATCGTACTCTGATGACTTCACTACACTAGGCACTCCAGCCATTTTTATTATCTCTTCATTTCGAATTCTGTCCCTCAGAGAAAAACCCAATAGCCATCTTTGTATCCTCATTTCCGCCCTCTCCAAAAATGTTGACTCTGTTTTACACAAGGCTCATGTGTCTGACCCACAAAGGGTAACCAGTCTTACCACGGTCGTATACACTTTTAGTTTCAGGTTTTTAGGCATCATTTATCATATATCACTCTAGCAACATCTCTTCATTTGCCACATCCAGCTTTTACTCTGGCTTTCACTTCTGGTTCACAGCCACGTTCTGCCCTTATTATTCCTCCCAGATACCTAGATGTATCTACTTGGATCAGCTTCTTTCACTTAGTCCTTAATGTTAATTTCAAACTTTGTTTGTTGCTATGCAATACTTCAGTCTTCTTTGTGTTAATCTTAAGACTCCTTCGGTTCTAGTTTCTCTTCTCACAGTCAGACTCTCTGTTGTAGTTCTTCTTCAGTGATCACTAAAATATCTGAAAAAAAAACAATAGCTCCCATCTTCCATTATCCCTGATATGCTCACTAATGGCATCCATTATCAGCACAAACAGAAATGGGTTTATTGCTGAACCCTGATGTAAGCCTAAGCCGACTTTCATGTTAAATGCTTTATTGTTTACATAATGTATGCACACAGATCTTAAAGAGCCATCATACATTTCCCTTATCGTACTGGCCATCTTTTCCGTCACGTACTCCTTTTAACTTACGTACTGCATTTCTCTAATAATAAAAATGGTTTCTTCGACGAGAAACAGTTTCTGACAAATTTTCTGTTCGAATTCCGTCATTACTATTATTTATACAGGGTCCATAATTCGAGCTTCGTTTCTAGTGTGTGTTTGTGACGTATGCCATAAGCGCTTGTTAGTAATCGCAAGTACGTTTTAAGGTTGGGCCACACATTGCCGAATGTCCAATTCGACAGTTTGCCGTGTGTCGGTACACCCCTCTCATTTCGTCATTGTGACTGACGTGTTCCTACTGTATTCAGTGATCTTAAACATTTTCACTTTGTTGTTTCACGGAATAAATGTTCAAGAATTCAAGTTTGGATCACGGCAGCTGATGTATAATGAAACGAAATTTCACGAATATTTTAGTATCACACGTTCTGCCTTTCACAATCTTCTGATATAGTTGGGAGTGTGTCAGAATAAAAAAGATAATTTTTTGAGACAATCAGTGATAACAAAACAACGTTTGGCAGTAGAGGACGGTAAATTCCCGAATTTCCTGTATAAGTTACTTCCCACCCATTTTGCCGAGACAATACCGTGAAAAGTAAATTTAACTATTCGGGGCCAGTGCAGGCACGGTGCAGTGGACGGCACGGTTAAGTCGAATAGGCCAACTGACGGTACGTTCAAATGTTGCCGGACATTAACGGATAAGAAAACCAGAGTGGATTAAACCACTAGAGAGGCTAGACCATTGCGAAAATTAATATCGCTTTGATATTTTATTTCTTCTAAATAAACAGAAACACACCCAACCAAGCACACATAAATGTCATGCTTTAAGAAGTTACTAAAGCTTGTTTTAGAGACTTTGCATACAATGGTTAAGTGTGAACGAAACTTGTAAATGAAAACACCGTCTGTTAGCAACTGGTTTTTAATTTGTATAGACTCAGGCGCGTTTCGCCCTTATGGAATGGGGCATCGTCAGAGATAATTTTGGTTAAGACGGTTACATGTTGGTCAGGGGCAGCTCTATTTCCTCTTTTGTACAACCAGATCTGTTGCTGTGGTTCCATCTATGTGAAGGTCATTATATCACTGTTTTTAAAACTGTCGAAGTTTTTACCTTGTTTTAGTGACCTTCACAAAGATAATAGGAATAGTGTGGAACTACAGTAATAGATCTGGTTGTACAAATAAAGTTGCTCCCAATCAACATCTAACTTTATTAACTAAAATTCTCACTGACGATACCCCATTGTATAAGAGCGAAACGTGTCTGAGTCTATATAAATTAAGAAACCAGTTGGTAACAGACTGTGTTTTCATTCACAATTCTTTAACAAGCAACTGCGGAAGGATGGCCAATATACCAAACACTGAATGAAACTATTCAGAAAAATTTCTTTACCACTCCCTATGCATTTCTGATTGAACGGAAGAGATAATCGTGTACATGAACTAGCACTTGATTTCAGACGTGAGGTAGTGGTAAATTTTGCTTTCGTACGTGAGGGAGTGAGTGGATGGAATAAATTACCCAGAGAAATTCTGAATAATTTGAAAAAATGTAAGAGTTTAAGATAAAAATTCCCCTAAATTTTAATGTTTATGAGCTGGGAAATTTCCACGCTGCTCCATCGCAATTCAATATAAAAAAAGACGTATCTATGGAGGTTAAACCGTTCGTTCTTAAGATTTGGTGACGTTTTCTGGGACTTTAGAGTTGTTACCATATCAGTAGTGTTTGTGGCTTTCTTTACATGAATAATGAGGCGATCGTTATCAATTACTTTACGTTTAGCCTGTTTCTCTGTCGATAGACTGCAGGACTAAAAGAAGAATCACCAGAGTTTGTTATTAAAAAAGTAGCAAAATAAATAATTCGTTTGGCATCATTGACAGGAATATCCCAGTGGCTATCTTAACATAACCGGGTAACCCTATCGACTAAAAAGGACCTAGCGTTTAATTTGGAATCCTAAAAACAGAAGCTTTCTTGCGTAGTAAATATTTCGTTAGTAGCTACCGTTTAAGCCCACCAAAATTGATGGTTTGAACGCAGACCATTAATACGTTCAATGAATCACAGTATAAATGTGATATCAAATTTATTTTCTTACCATAATAGCGCCCAGAAAATTTAATGAAACCATCTACAAATATAATCAAACAAAAAGCAACTAACAAATAAATAAAAAAAGCTACTAATATGTTAGTGCATGTGTGATTGTTTAGTAATAGCGACTCCTTCGGATGTAAACACGCCGTATGACGTCGTCAGATGATTTTCAGTGAGTATTAAAGCAATTAAGCTATAACATTTATGATACGTTTTAGGCATATTCATGAAACAAATAGATGTTCACATTTATATATACAAATATAGATAACGATCCGCGAACTAATTCAAATCGATGTATACTTATTGTTTTAGATTAGTTTAAATGACAGTTGCTTAGATGTACAAAATGTCAAGTGCACATGCGCAGAACGTTGTGCGAATGTATAGAACGTCGCGGCGCATGCGCACTTGACACGTAACGCGTAAGGCAAGCCGTCCAGTGGACGCGTATTCTCGCGAAAAATGTTCGCATGAATACGCTTGTATTCGCGCGACTCTGTCGCCAGTTCTCCGTTGTACCCAACAACCTATTCCACTTCTTCTTGATGTCAGAATATAACAAACGAAAATAGAACAATAATTCCTTAATGCATATTTATTTAGATTTCAATAAAGAAAATAAAAGGAAATTTCTTTGTTTATTCCCTAGATCGGCAAAATTTATATTCTCACATGCTATCATTGGCGACATGGTTTACTTTTTAATTCATTTTAATCTTTACCGCATTAGCTATCTAACTTTATCTTGAAAAATTACTGGTACACTATAAATAGTTTCATGTCAAGAGAAAAATAATTGCTTGAAAATGGGACACAAAAAAATTAATTCGAAAGGGAGGCTGAAACAATTTCCATCTAAATTCGAGTAAACTAGTGGCCTTATATAAGCTAGGTGAAATGAACTACGCCGTAAATAATCTTTATAAATTGACGGTATTTTGTTCGTAATATTATGCACTATGTTAAGTACTTTTGTAATTTTATCGATACGACAAGAAACATGACCTTAATATACAGGGCGTTCGCCGGGAAACGCAACCCTCCCAGTCTGTTGCCGTCGGCAACTTGCTCGGTCAGCGGGGCCAGCGGTTCCCGCCACACGATACCGTGAATCACCGCACTGTTTAACACCTCCGCTGCCCCAACAGTGCAGTGGCACAGTATAATGGGACCCTTACATGGTTAAGAACGGTTTCTTTGCATTGTAGCTAGTTTGTGACTTCAGTCTCTTATTAATCAGTGTTGTGAATAAACGTTTCTTTGCGGTTTGGCTGGTTTAGGGCTTCATACTCTTACTAATCTGTACCGTGTTTGAGTGTGAGTAAAATTATGGTACGTTACAGTTTGCAACAAAGAATTTCTCTACGATACATATGTGAAGAAGAAGTCGTTCAAAAAGTGTCGCAGTAAATTTCGTCGCGAATATCCTGGCGCTTTACTGCCAGCTAAATCAACAATTCTGCGTCTGGTTAAAAAAGTAAGAGAAACGGGTTCATTTTTAACAAAAAGAGACTGTCGGTCAACCGTATTCTCACAGAGGAGAAAATTGACGATATCGCTTTTCGACTAGAACAGTCACCCAAAAAATCATTAAGTCAGTTAGGGCAGCAGGCAGGCGTATCTAAGACGTCAGCTTGGAAAGTAACAAAGCTAGTTCACTTAAAGCCGTACAAAACAATTGTGGTGCATAAAATTACAGAAATAGACCAGGGGCCTAGGATTAGATTTTGCAACTGGTACCTGCAGGGTGTCCACGATGGCACTGTTGATCCGCAACTGACGTTTTTCTCTGATGAGGCCTGGTTTCATCTGAGTGGTTATGTTAACGCTCAAAACAGTCGACACTGGAGTTCAGAAAAACCAAATACTCTACTCCAACTGCCATTGCATGACTTAAAAGTGGGTGTTTGGTGTGCGATTAGTGCTTCGAGAATCATAGGTCCAATTTTCTTCCGTGAAACTCTTACTTCCGCAAGATATATCGAAAATATTGTGAAACCGTTTTTCGAGAAACTTACTGAAGAAGAAAAATTGTACGGCTATTTTCAACAGGATGGGGCGACAGCTCACACCGCTAGAAATTCGCTTGCTGCACTTGGGGAGCGTGCACAAACCACGTGGCTCGGTCCATGGGGGGGGGGAAGGGTTGGCAGAAAGGCTACGCTGGGCTACGTGGGGGGAGGGGGGGGGTGTTCCGAGCCAGGCCACGTAGCTTTCCTTTCATAACATTTTTCACAATTAAAATGAGGAACAGAACACACAACAGCATGTGAATATTTATTTCCCTCAGTTAATTATCTCCTTATATAATTTACAATCGTCTGACAAGAGAAAACAGTACAAAATGTCTTCTGGAATCAAAATGGGAAAAAGTTACGTGCTACGAGAGGGGGGTAGAGGCAAAAGCCACGTAGGGCTACGTGGGGGGAGGGGGGTTCACAGGAGGCCAAAATGGAGCTACGTGGTTTATGCACGCTCCCTTGACGAAGTGTTTTATGATCGTGTAATCAGCCGTGGGTTGTGGCCCGCCAGATCACCGGATTTAAACCCTTGTGACTTCTACCTTTGGGGTAAACTTAAGGGTAAGGTGTACGAAGGAAATCCTCACACATTGGAAGAACTTGAGGAAAAAATCTATCAAGTAATAATGTCCATTGACAAAGGTGAAATCCAGCGTGTGTCTCGAAATATGTTCAGAAGATGTGAAATGTGCATTACACAAGAGGGTCAACACTTCCAGCATCTTTTATAAGGTAAGCTAATGAATTACGACACATTTAAATGCTTAGCACATACAAGTTTATGAAGCGTAATTATTATGAAATAGTCCGCGGCCGACGGTCGAACAATGCCGGAAGCTGATCGCTCGCTCGCCGGGAGCAGTTTCTTCCTTGTAGCGCTAACAGTGGGTTGCGTTTCCCGGCGAACGCCCTGTATAATACTATACGCACTGTTACGTTTTAAAGATTAGTCGCCAGTAATTACATTCCGCCTAATAAATTGAATCTGTGTTTGAGAGAGAATCGAAGAAATTTATTGCAAATTTTATCCTTATTCCATGGACGTGTTGTGATTTGATGGATTAAAATGGTTTAAATGAATTGAATCACTGTTGTGAATGTATTAAAAACAGGAGAGTGAATGGGATATTAGAGGACCGTAATTAAAAATGTTATGTGGGCCATAATGTTTACAATGATCTTTTGAATTTTTAGAAGTGTTTTGTATCGTAAATATGCTGCTATGTGCTTTTATATACTTTCTATTTTCATTTAAAAACGTTTCCTAATGATTTCAGGCAATTTTGTGTAAGTTTTAATTGTTTTTGTTCGATTAGTACCGTTTCCGTGATTGTTGGAGCTCAAAAAAGATCTGTCGACGCCTTTACATTCTCCCTTTTCCATCACGCGAATCGCGTGTTCGCGCGACCAAATCCAAACAATTTCGGATCTCATCGCCCTCGCGTATGTTCGCGCGACTCAAGCGTCCAGTGGACGCGTATTCTCGCGAAAAATGTTCGCGCCAATACGCCTATATTCGCGCGAACTGTGTTGGCGCGAAGACACCCCGTCCACTGAAAGCAGATTCGCGCGATTCTGTCGCCAGTTCTCTGCTGTTGTTTGTGCCAGAAAGAACAGTAGAATTGCCTTTCTCTCAGTTGTTGGAATAATACGCATTGGAATCAACAATTATAGCAAGAAGATGAACTGCAAAAAGGAGAGAAAGGAGTTTTCCATTTAGTTGAGATAGGGCCATATTTTTTAGACTTTTCCTGATTTTTCTTCAAATATTTTCTTCTCTTCTAAAGGTATCACTCAACCCTTTCATTTCAATCTTAAAATATACTTACAAACTTAAAAATACTTTCATCTGAAGAGAAAAATAATTATTTGAAAATCGGAAACAAAAAAGTAATTCGATGGGGCGGCTCAAACAACCGTCTCAAAGCTAAAATAGATGAATTGAACTGCGCCACAAATAATCGTTATAAATTGACGGTGGTTTGTTTCATAATATTATGCATTATGTTGAGTAATTTTATCAGAAACGATAACAAACATAAAGTTAATATATAAATACTATGCGTGCTGTTACGTACCAAAGGTTATTCGCCACTAATTACGATCCGAGTAATTAATTGAATTTTTTGTTTAAGTGAAAAACAAAATTATCGACTGTAAATCTATATGATTATTCCATCAATGTTGTGTTTTAATGTATGAAAGTGTTTTGAATGAACTGAATGACTGTTGTATTAAAAGCAGTACAGTGTAAGGAATATTGGTTAAAGGAATGCAATTAAGAATATTATGCGACCTATGATGTTATGAGTAAGATTTTGAATGTTTGAAAGCGTTTTATTTTGTAAATATGCTGCTTAATGCTTGTTTATATTTTCACTTAAAACGTTTACTGACGATTTCCAGTAATTTTTGTATTTGTGCGATTTGTATTGTTTCCGTAATTGTTGCCAGGAAGTTTCTATTCAATCATCTAATACCCATCACATCAAACCAGTAGAGATACTGATGACAGTAAGCAAAAAATAAAGCCTATACTGTGTGAAAATAATAGATATTTAACATAGCATTTTGTTTATATAAATGAATAAGTAATATAATTAATTACCTGGTGAATTCATTTCTCCTCCAATTTCTTCTCACATTTTCATTTGGACATTTCTTTGGTGGTATAAGATAATTTTTGAACCCGCTAATGGGCTCGTTCTAGAACAAGAGCAAGCAGTTTGTCTATATCCGTCGCGCGAACTGTGTGTTCGCGCGAACAAATCCAAAAATTTTTGGATCTCGTCGCCCTCGCGTAAGTTCGCGCGATTCAGGCGCTCGCAGTGGACGGAGTCACATTAAATTACCTTTGTTTGGATTGGAGCGATCTCTTCGCGCGTATTCGCGTGTATTCGCGTTTATTCGCGCGAAGATTTTTCGCGCGAATTCGCGTCCACTGGACGGCCAGCCTTACAATGGACAGAATCACATTACATTCCCTGTGTTTGAATTCCAGCGATCTGTTCGCGCGTATACAGGCGTACTCGCTCCAGCATTTTTGGCGCGAATACGCCTCCACTAGACGGCCACTCAACTCTTAACGCGTGGCGCTAATTAATTCCTCTCTACCGCTGATAAAAAAGTTTCACTTTAAAAATAACTAAACAATGAAACAGGAAAGAACGTCCTGTAAGCTTCACTTCCTCATACAAAATAAAATATTTTATTAGCACTAAATAAGACTACTATACAATCACAAAACTTTATAGACTAACCGTCAATTCTTGCTCAGTAATAAATACTATAGATTTACGCTCTGCATTATGTCTAAAGCTGTTGTTGACCATTAATAACTACTAACAGTTTTTATCTTTCCAGCACAATATGTGTCTCAAAGCAATAGTTTTTCCAATGTTTTTCTGCAACCTACTTATTAACACGTTGCTTAAAAATCAGAAGATTAGTTCACCCCAACTTAGGGAGCGTCCATAAAGTACGTGGCTTGGTCTAGGAGGGAGGAGGGGTTGGCTGGTAAGCTATGCTAGGCTACGCGATTAAAAAGGGGGGGGGGTTCCGAGTCAGGGCACGTAGCTGTCCATTCATATTACGTATTTGCCACAGTTAAAATCAGGTACAGAACATACAACAGCATGTGAATATTTATTTCCGTCATTGAATTATCTCCGTATGTAATTTACAATAGTCTGACAAGAGAAAACAGCACAAAATGTCTTCTGTTACGTGGGCGGAAAGGGGGGTTGAGGGAAAAGCCACGTCGGGCTACGTGGGGGGGGGGGGGGGGTTCACAGGAGGTCAAAATGGAGCTACGTGGTTTATGGACGCTCCCTTTTCATTATTTCTCCGTCTTGTAAACACTCGCGTCACCATTCAACGACACTGAACCTGATCGGTGAGGCTTATCTGTAATGCTCGAGCCTGGAGTTTGAAAAGACGTTGGTTCAAAATGTCGGACGGTTCGGTTCAGATTTCGGTTTTGCGTGGTTTGCCGGAAGCGTTACGTGAAAGGTCCTTCCCTTGACGTGACGTATAGTTTGGAAAAAAAAGAACGATAATCACAATATTACAATCAGTCTATACTCCGTTCATCCTCAACTGGCGGTTCAAGATGATTTTCGTCCACTGGCATCGGATTCGTCCGACCGACTGTTCGGCCGAATATGGCCGAATGTGACCGACTAATCTCGAGACAGGTAAAGGCCTTGTAACGTTCCACTGGAAACAATCTACTCGGCCGAATACAGCCGAATACGGATCGATCCCATTGAAATGGGATTAGTCGGACGTATTCGGCCGAATGGCAAACGCATGTTGTGTTCCTAATAAGCAATTCATTGTTTTTTATTCTTTTATTTGATCTTGATTTGTATTTTTTCAAACTCTATCATACACTTTGGTGGTACGCAGTCACTATAAATATTTTAATAAAAATATCTACGGAGAGGACAACGCAGTTATAATAATTGTTTTATTAAAATTTGTTAAGACAATTACTTGAATTTCGTACTGGAATATTCTCAAACGATTATGAGATATCACTCTTGTCGGATTGCATTTAGGAATAGGCTATGGGCTGCAGGCTGCAGCCTATATGAACCCACATCACAAAGAACAAAATTTGCTTGATTCTTATAATTGTTATTTTTGTATCTTTTTTGTTTTCTTGTATGTTCATTTATTTTTTACATTGAAATTTTGACTTTTGCGAAATTGGTAACATTGATATAATTTAAATTTGCATTCTTTTTCTTCTATAATTGTTCAGAGCGAAGTTAATAAATTGTATTGAATATCTTAATGATTTTCAACTGTTTTCATTTTATCTCAACAACTCTGCGTTATAGTAAAATATTCTACAGTTAAATAATAAATTTCAAATGTTTATTTAAAAATTTTGGTTAGAAAATAACAATAAAATGTGAGGTTGAATTTCAAAATATTTGCGAGACCCAAGGGTCTAAACATCCTAAATACGGCCCCGACTCTTGTAATATTTCGCGAGGGCAAGGTAAAATCTATTTTTACGAAATGTAAGTCACTATACGTTTTGTAAAAACCCCACGATCGCTTGGTGTTGAAGCAACAATGACGGATCGGCAATACGTGTCGGACGTTATTCGGCTGCAGTGGATGAACTGGTCGGCCGTCTAATCGGGCGTTATTCGGACGAATGCGGTTTGCACGAAATTCAATTCCACTGGACGACCGGCCTTACCCCTAGCGCCGCTTCTCGCCTGAACGCTCCCTCCCCTGGCCTACCCCTCCAAGCAGACTCTTGTGTCCAGTCATTTGGGTGGAAATTTTGTCAGCGGGCATTGTTTTCCTTTCGCTTTTAGGAGACGGGCCTACGGAGTGGGAATAGAGCAGAGTGACCTTGAATCGCTTCTGTTAACCGAACGCAATATATTGGAGGTATGCCAACCCTCAAGTTTACAATAGACTCCAAAAAATGTAGATATTATTATAAGGTTTGATTGTACTTGAACGAATTGAAATAAATTTTTTACGCTCACTTACGCCTCAAACTAAATGATAGTTTGTGGTCACGGTCATTACCAATTCTTCTACCGATATCTATCCAATACCCATCACCAATATATATAATTAAATATTAAAATCGCTGAGAATAATCCATGAAGACCAGAGATCCTGGATAAATGCAAGCCCCGAAGCGCTTTCGATGCCTATTGTCATTCTAATGTGAATACAATTGCTGAGATTATTCAACATACCATGCTGAAATCCAACACCTGATATTAACATCAATCTGCCATAGATCGATAAGGGATGAGAAAAATTGAATTATGTTATGTTAGTTAAAGGAAAACATTCAGTGTAGTACAAAACTTCGATGTCCCCTACTAATATGGATGAGAGTGAGATACATGGGCGTATCCAACGAGGGGCAGGGTGGGGGGGGGGGGCTACTGCCCTCTCCCCCTAGAAGAAAAATTAAGTTGCCTTCAGTACGCTTCGACGAGTGAAGAACTGGCTCAGAGCACTTTGTGAGAGAAAAGATTGACTGGATTATGCCTGATGAATGTGCATCGAAATTTCGTGAAAGAACACCGTGAGATATTGAGAAACAAAGTTATTGAAATTTTTTCTAAGAATCCGAGACGATTAATGTTTACATAAACTATAACTGAGTTACGATCTTAATTTACTACATAGTAGGTCCTTGGATTACTATATTAATAGGTTTGAGTTTCATTTTGTAAGAAATCGTCATGTTTCAGTGCCCCACCCTACTTTCTCGAAACCAATATAAGTTGCCCCCCCCCCCCCTAGCTCAAATCTTGCCCCCCTCTAGTTCTGATCCTCGATACGTCCTTGGTGAGATATGAGATGCCCGTTAGTTGATGAGCGACTTTGGGGAGTGTGCATAAACCACGTAGCTCCATTTTGGCCTCCTGTGAACCCCCCCTCCCCCCCACGTAGCCCGACGTGGCTTTTGCCTCTACCCCCCCCCCCCCCCCCCCCCCACTCCCACGTAGCACGTAGCCTTTTTCCCGATTGACTCCAGAAGACATTTTGTACTGTTTTCTCTTGTCAGATTATCATAAATTACATACGGGGATAATTAAATGGCAGAAATAAATATTTAATGCTGCTGTGTCTCCTGAATCTCATTTTAACTATGGAAAATAATATGAACGGAAAGCTACGTGGCCTGGCTCGAACACCCCCCCCACGTAACCCAACGTAGCTATCCAGCCAACCCCTCCCCCCCCCCCTAGACCAATCCACGTAGTTTGTGCACAATCCCTTGGCATAGGAGACAGTGTCGTAGTTTAGGCGGAAGTGACGCAACAGGTCTCCGTCAAGGTCGCCACCAGTTTGCACTGGATCCGCAGTTTGGACGCTAGCCAGCAGAAATGAGAGAATGCAGAGTGGGAGAAAGTTACCTGGGCGGGACAGAAGAGACTATTATTTAAACGAGCGGACTGGTAGGCGTCTGACTGGAGATTGAAAGGTCCTCACTTCGAATTCCTGGGATTTTGAAAGGTCCTTAAGCCGACTTTCGCCTCCAGCGAAGCTTGCTTTGTTTATGTGACGTACACCAGAATGCTTCCACGGTTCGAAAACCACGTTTAACATTATATCCATTACACTCGGTAGGTGCTCAGGGGTAGGACAGGCGATTAATACAGAGAGGGACTCCTTAGCTGTAACTCCTAAAAGAACATGAAATTATTATTGTTTAAGCACTGCATTGCCATTTTTCTAGTTGTGCAACTATGTTCCTTACATTCAGGCCGTGTGGTACTGTATCATACCACATTTTACACGCTGTGATTAACACAGTAAGCTCGCGGCAAAGACGAAATGATTCTAAACCATTTCTCGGAGGTCAAATTTGTCTCGTGATTAGTTGACTAGGGAGAAACTACTCAAACAAGTTTCCACAGTAGTAGCTCCAATTATTCGCGGTCGTAATAGCCCTTAAGTAGCTTTGAGCAAATGATTAATGTAACAATTATGTTTTCAACACAAAAAGTCACCATGGTCTTCGGAGGTTGTTAATTTATTTGCTGCTCAGTGGTATGATGTGTAAAGTAAAAGTGAACCTACTAGAAGAATAGTAATGATATTTATGTTTTAATTTAATTTAATTTAGATGTAGCGCATGTTCCGGTGGCAATTCTCCTACACAATCATTTTTCCTACACTAATTTTCCCTTTTTTTAATTTAATTTTTTTATTTTAAAATCTTTGAATAAGATTTTCCGCATTAAATTTTAAATATACGGAAATCTAAATAATAATTAAAATCTCTAAAACAATTTCACATGGACATATTCCGATGCTATTTTATAACTTTTCTTTAAAAATAAGGCAATAGAGGAAACCATTGAAGATGACCGAAGTAAAAAAATAAAACATTTAGTTCAATGGTTGTAAAGCCTTGCGTCATATAGGAGACGCAAAATATGCCTTTTGATTATTTTTATATAATATATGATCCGTCTAGGGTTGCCGACCATACTTAATAATAAAGTACCATACTTTATTTTTGATCGTTATAATTTATACTTTTTCCTACCAATAAAGTATGCGGAAATGCTTTATTTCGAATAATCCGAACGTTCTTATGATGGTTCTACAACTTCGAACAAGAAAAAGTTCCTATCAGCCAGCTATTTCTTGCCCGCTCGCGTCTTTTGGCCTGTGTAATTCATTACTTCGGAGCCGAGGCAACAACTGAGAACCTTCCATATGGTTGAATTCGTGTAGACTCGTGACCGCACGCCGTTACTTCTGAACTGACGATGTATGTCAGTAATGTGACTGACAAGCGGAGAATTCGCGGTTTCTTCTGTTTCTCGTTTTGAGGTTGTTCAACAGCATTATTTTTATTTTATATTATTCAAAACGGCAAGTAATACGGATTCCGTTTGTGATAGTGATACATTAGTAACTCCAAAGAAAGCAAAATTGAAGAAACCTAAACAGTTACAACAATATAAAATTTTCTGGGAGGAAACATGTAACTAGATAAGAAGGGATCATCAAAATAAACTCTTTGCGAATTCTATGCGCTGTAAGTTTTACCATTGCGTCAACTGGGACTAGACAATCAATATAGATTTTCAATAATTTTTTGCATCAGCATGATCTTTTGTTGAATAAATTGTAATTTAATGTGAAATTGTGCTGCAATAGCCAGAGGCGTAGGGTTGCTAATACTTTAATATGAAGTATGATACATTATTTTTGATCGGTATACTTTATCCTAACCATAAAGTATGCGGAAATCCTTTATTTCTGGTAAACTATACAATTCAAGTAACGTTATTAATTTCCAAACAACATATTAGTGCTTATGACGAAACGAAATGAATGCAAAATGATGGGAAGGGAGAAACAGAGCGTCCTTAAATTTAATTAAAAATGAGTTGTTCATTTATTTATCACTCTAGATTTAGAATGTGGTACCAGCTATAACGCTTTAAAATAAAACCAACAATTAATAGCTGTACTTAAGGCAATAAATAAATTAAGAATACTTTTTTTTCCTTTCACATACTTTATATTTTCCTCTTCAAAAGACAGATATACTTTATATTTTTCTAAATAAGTTGGCAACCCTAGATTCATCGCAACCTGGAGTGTGTAATGTACTTCGGCCTCATTATACGCGCTGTCTTCAGCTACAGTCACAGCATCCTGTTTGTAAGACTGCCTTTTAATTAAGAGGAGTGTTGTAAATATCCTTGCTCGTGAAGGACAGAGTTCCACTTGAGGCAATAATGAGATCCTCTATTTGTCCTGTGTTGCAAGTACATAGTATACATTGTGTTTTAACATTATACGGGCACATACTGTAATATTGTAAAACATAACAAGCCATGAAGTGTAAGTAAACTGCATATGATAATATCCGAATTTAAGACAATCTGACGTTGTCTTGAAATTTACATCCTCCAAGCCTCGGATAGCAAAGTTTGATAGCAAAGTTTGATAGCTAATTCGTATACTGGATAGTTGAATTAGATCCTCAACCTATCGGCAGTGTTACAGGGAGGTGGCATACGGCAATGTTGATGGTGATTCACAATGTTGATAGTAATTGATCTTTCGGATGAAGACCCGAACGTGACATCCGTGGCTCTCATTCGGGAGGATAGGCCCGGGTGGTTGGGCACAGTGTTTCAGCCCCCTACCTAAGTTCGTTTTCGTAAACACGACGAATACAAAACACTGCTCTTAACAACATTTATAACACGTAGAGACAAGACGGAAAAGAATTGAGCCTAATGATAACTGCATTTAGGAGTATAATAATGGGCGAAATGACTGAACGACTTCATTTCATCGCCACAGACTCCTTTGACTCCGATGCGTTCTACACAATAGAATCGTCGTACAAGCTGTCGAAAGTCGTGAATGATCGATCTATTATTCTATCTGCTTCCGGACACCCACAAGACATTGCATTCCGTGTGCAGATGTTCTATTCTCTACAAATCGTATATTGCGTTTATCAGTATTTATGATTTCACAGTTCTATATTGTAACGTGACGCGCTGTCGCCACGTTCCAATGTGCATTTTTTATTATATAAATAATAATATAAGAGTAATTTACATAAATCTTGGGCGACCACCTAAATAGATTTTTGTTGTAATTTCCTAAAGTACGCAAGATTCCAAGTGAGGACTGTAATGCAATGGTAACATTCAGTGTATCTTGTTAACGCGAATATTAAGGAATTATTGAGCTGTGTAGGCTTGAAGCTAATCGTGGTCTTCCCGAACCATGGTGACAGGAAGTCGCGGATTTAGGGTTTTGCCGGACGACACAGTCTGGGCGGTCAAAAAGGTCACTCACCTGGCGGGAAATGCCTGCCGCCCGAACACAGAATCGTCCCCGAACGCAGCCGAATATGTCCGACCTCTGTTAGTTAAGCGGGGCAAATGAGATATCGGGGATATCACGTGACATTAGGTGCCAACCTGAAGATCCAATCCAAATGAGCATATAACTTAAAATTCTGGAAATTTTCTATTGAATGTGATCTTCGAGACTGCAAGGGGGTGAAGCCAAAAGTTTTCCTTGTGGACCGAAGAGCGAGGAGCTGGACATTCGATTCTATGCGAGTCTAGTCTGAGGTGGACTTGGAAAGTTGGCTTCTCTCGCCAACTCTCGCTGTACGATTTCTGGCTGCCAGCTTGCCTTGCTGGAGCAGGCTTATCGCGGTGACACCGCCAGTAATGCGATGATGCGCATTAACAGACAGGACGTGTCTGTAGCCGCCGTGTGAGATAATCTCACATACCGTGGGTCATCTCCGATCACCGCAGACATCAGACGCAGAACTACAATGGTAACTTATTACGACCAACCCATCTGATTGTGCATTCCGTGAAACTGAATCCTTAAGCGACTTTGAGAGGATAGACCCATGTTCTAACTTTGTAATTGAAAAAACCCCTGAGCTAGCGGCATAATTTGCCAGAACTAGTTATTTTCGAATGATATATTGTTCATTCGTGGCGCACATGATTTTATTTTAACTGTAAAGTCACAGTATTATGATACCTTTGTCTGAGTTCTTCATAACTTGTATTTTTCATTGTTTCCAATTGTCATTATTTTTGAATTTTAACTCTGAGATGGATTTAAAAGTAAATATACAATTGTTTGCTTGCTGATGACGGCTAATTGTACCTCTGAGCGTTGCTTTTATGATTTTACCAATTTATGTTAATGTTAACGGTAAATTCGCTCAGACTTGTAATCGCCAATGATAAGAAAATAAATGTCATATTGTTACAATTTTCCTAAATTCCAACTAACATCGAGATTCTTGCAAAATTAATAAATTTTCACTCCTTCATAAAAATTAAAATTGAAAATCCCCCTTTATTAATCATAAAGGTATGAGAGATAATTGTAACGTAGTTTGCCCACTAAGGCACCCCACTACAAAATAATCTTAGTACAGTTAGGAATGCTTCGCTATAATGCTAGTGCAACTAAACCTCCTGTAGATAGATCTACGTATGTTGTTCAATTTTAACGCCGTTCCTTTTTTAAATAGTGAAATGAAGGAAATCATTGGTTCTATAAAAGAAATAGTAGAATCATCACCGTAATTCACATCAAGAATTACTGGAATGGAGTTTTCCTCAAATTTATCCACTAACGTCCCTGTATCGACTCGCGTTGACGAATTATGGCCGTTTATAACCAAGTTAACTCAGCGATGTGTGGCGGGAATTTCATTACTCAGAACCATAACTGAACTTTTACAAAGAACCTTATTAATTTCATGTTGTTATCTGATTTATCATGTTCTCATTTCATAACTGCAGACATCTTTCGTTTTAACAGTACAATACCGTCCAACTTAAAATTAATGTAGTATTTCAATAAATTAATTTTTAACGTCATGCTTTGTCACTTGTACATTCAATAATACATAAGTCTGCATGTCATATATCAAATACGAATAAACCGTATAAAATTAATAACTACTTCATAAGAGAATGTTAGCTCAATTTGTTGTATTCTCGTGTGGTAGAAAATATTCGAACAGTAGACCTAAAGTTTGGCGCAACTACGGCTGGATGCCGAATAGTACGTACCTCACCGGTTTATTTTCAAAATTTGCTATTGAAAAATGTTTGTTAAGGATCACTAGTTGTCGTCATTTGTTTCTTTATATGTGATACTGAAAATAAACTTGGAGTATTATGAAATGATAAAAATCTGATTAATTTTCCCAGTCCTCATAATTGGAGCGTTCTGTTGTTCGCGGCTGACAATTTACTGCAATCTCGTGATGACAACTAATTGTTTCTTTTCAAATAAACTTTAATTTTTAGTACAATAACAGGGCGCTCTGTTTTAGCGAGATCCACTCAAAGTGATTAGAGACAGCATTTAATTCCGAATACAGCTAAGTTGTTACGTTAATTGCTTGTAGTACCACTTATTCACGTAAACGAAATTAAAAGTTCTGCTAAAGTCTTTGAATAACGTTGCGTGAGAGTGGATTTTAAATCTGGAATTCTGGTTAATTGTTATATTTATTTGAAATTTTATGTAATCTCTGATGGTTGGGTAATTTAACAACATCAGTTCTGTTTTAATCCTCATCAATTTTTGTTCTGAGATATCAGGTTACAATGCAGCTGGAAGAAATTTTAAAAACTAAAAAAAACCCAGTAATTTAGTTAGGAGGTAATATTATTGAAAACATGCTAATTATAAAGAAAAAATTGCTTATATTATACAAGTGATGGGAGAAGGGCCGAAATTGAGGTCTGATGGGTGTTTGGTATATGAACTGTTCTAAAACTCTTCCGATTATGAAGCATTTATTTAGGACACGGAAGTTGTAAGGTTTAGAGCTTAGCCTTTAAACAAATACCATCTACATTGAAAGATAGAAACGACTGTGCCAAAGGCAAGCATGGCTGGTCATTCAGCTGTATCGAGTTTTCTTATCTACATCTACATCAACATCTATACTCTGCAATTCACAATTACTGTGGGTGGCAGAGGGTGCTAAGCACCAATCCTATTTTAGAGTATTCCAATCCCGAACAGAACGAGGAAAGAAAGAATACATAAATGTATCAGTACGGCATCTTATCTCTCGAATCTTATCCCTTCTGTCATTGCGACCTAAATAGGTTGGCGGAAGAAGTATTTCGTTGCACTCGTAAATTAGAGATTTTCGCTTATTCTCCAACAAATTTAAACGAAAATGACGACGTCTGTCCGCCAAACAATCCCATCCTAACCCACGTGTCAGCTCTGTGACACTTACATAAGGACTGTAACTAGCGGTCACGAATCGAGCGGCTCTCCTCTGTACTTTCTCTAACGTGTCAATCAATCCCTTGCGATACGGATCCCAAATTGCAAAACAGTATTCCAAATGCGGACGCACTAGTGTTTTGTACGCTATTTCCTTTGTATGAGCATTACAACTTCTCAAAATTCGACCTATAAATCGTAGTTTAGACTTAGCTTTGCCTCCGACGGAAGTTATGTGCAAGTCCCATTTCATGTTGCTTTGTACTGTTACGCCTAGATACTTCAGGGAATCCACAGTGTCAACAACTGAATTTTTAACTTTGTACTCGTAAGCAAACGGTTCTTTTTATTACTTATTTTCATTGCCTTACACTTTTTGCAGTTAAGTGTAAGCTGCCATTTACGGCACCATTCCAAAATAACATCCAGATCGCGCTGTATTTCTAAGCAATCGTCAGAGCACCCCACTTCCCTATAAATAAGTGCATCATCAGCAAAAAATCGCATCCTGCAATTAACGTTGTCACAGAGATCGTTTATAAAAATTAAGAAAAGAAGTGGTCCTATTACACTTCCTTGAGGAACGCCCGAACTAACATCTAGCTTAGAAGAGGCTTCACCGTAAACAACGACATACTGTGACCGACCAGTTAGAAAATCACGTATCCATTCGCAAATTTGATCAGATATACCGTATGCTCGAATCTTCGCTAAAAGTCGGTTGTGTGGTACAGAGTCAAAAGCTTTCTGAAAATCCAAGAAAATAGCATAAACTTGGGATCCTGCAGCAATAACTTTCATTACGTCAAGCGAAAATAGAGCCAGTTGCGTTTCACACGATCGGTTCTTCCGAAAT
The DNA here is from genome assembly GCA_031002005.1 of Vandiemenella viatica. Lineage (NCBI taxonomy): Eukaryota > Metazoa > Arthropoda > Insecta > Orthoptera > Morabidae > Vandiemenella > Vandiemenella viatica. Next base: position 158,493,247 of record CM061919.1, on the reverse strand, counting down.
CCGTGTTGGTTTGCTGTAAGTAACTCGTTTTCATCTAGAACTTCATAACATGCTCCAGAATTCTACTGCAAACAAATGTTAGAGATATGGGTCGATAATTCCTAAGATCTCTCCGATATCCTTTCTTGAAAACGGGAATCACCTGCGCTATTTTCCAGTCAGAAGGTACTTTTCTTTCTTCTAAAGATTTACGAAATATATCTGACAGAAATGGTTCTATTTCTTCCGCGTATTCCGAAAATACTCTTACTGGTATACCATCGGGACCCGGCGCTTTCTCCCACTTCAGGAGCTTTAATTGCTTTATGATACATACACTATCAATTTGTACTGGATCCATCTCAAATTCTACACGCCGTGGAAAAACAGGAATGTTTTCCATGTTTTCGTCAGTGAAAGAATTTTTAAATTCGGTGTTAAATACAGTAGCCTCGTCGCGACTATCATCAACTTCCCGACCGTCTTGTAGTAGAACTGGCATACTGTTGTCACAACCACTTACTTTTTCTTACATACGACCAAAATTTCTTTGGGTTTTCGTTGAGACTCTTAGAAAGTGAGTTTCATCTAAAGTCGTTAAAAGCCTCGCGAATCGCATTCTTAACATGTTCTCTTGTCTCAGCAAACTTTTCTAAATCACTACTATACATCATCGTCCTTGAGCGTGCATGTATCTTCCTTTGTTTTTTAAGTAACCGTTTAAGTTCATGTGTATACCACGGGGGATCGTTCCCATCCCTGATTGTCCTTTTCGGTATATGTAAGTCCATACCTTCCCTGACTATATGCATGAATCGAAGCCACATCTCTTCAACCGAGCCTCTTCCTTCTATAAAGGTAATGTACTTATCCCTCAAAAACGTTCTTAAACTCTCCTTTGGGGCCTTTTCGAACCTGTAAACGACCCTTTCTTTTTTCTTTTTGCGCGTGACTGTTAATTTTACTGTAGCAATTACAGCTTTATGATCACTTATTCCCATGTCCGTGAATAATTCAGGCCTATTCGTAACGAGAATATCTAAAATGTTTTCGTTATCGTTGTGGCACCGCGTTGGTTCAGTGACGAGCTGCTCAAGATTAAGATCTGAGAAAAGGTCAAGAATAATTTCACAGGATGTTTTATCCCGGCCACCAGTAACGTGGACGTAATTATTCCAGTCTATATACGAAAAGTTGAAGTCACCTCCTAGTATTATTGCATGATCTGGAAATTGACGAGCTATATTACATACATTAGTTCTTAAGGCCTCAGCAATAGATACATCTGCATCTGGTGGACGATAGAAAGACCCTAATACCAGTTTTGTCCTAGCTACTTTTAGTCTAATCCATAGGATTTCACAGACCGTATCGATATTTATTTCGCTACACGACAGGTGTTGACTAACAGCTATAAACACACCGCCTCCATTGGAGTTCAACCTATCCTTACGGAAAACATTCATTCGATCGTTAAATATTTCTGCTGAACTTATATCCGGTTTTAACCAGCTTTCAGTACCTAATACAATATCAGCTTCTGTACTACTAATAATGCTTTCAAGCTCAGGCTACTTATTACAAACACTTCTACAGTTAATAACGAATACTTTTAATGATCGAGACTGATTTACGCTACTCCTAACATATGGTGCCGAATTTGATTGGGCTGCCCGTAACTGTGATCCCAGTTTCGGGTCTTCCTGCATCATCCTAAAAAAATCCCTCATTGCACTCCACACGGCCCCTGCCACCCGTGTAGCCGATTCACGTGTGTAGTGCACTCCTGATCTATCCAAAGGAACCCTACACGACTCGACCCCATGGCGAAGATCTAGGAATCTGCATCCATGATTATCGCAGAAACGCCGCAGTCTTTGGTTTAGACCCTCGACTCGGCTCTGAACCAGAGGTCCACAGTCGGTTCTATCGACAATGCTGCAGATAGTTAACTCAGCCGAAATCTTGCGGTCATCAACCACAGAGCTCACCCTTTATCTGCAAGATTTTATCAATGACTTTTTGCCTCTCGACGACTGAGTAGATGTCATTTTTCCTTATCTAGAGTCTACTGCCTACTTCCTTTCCATTCGATGGGAATCTTAATAAGTCTGATTGGATGTCTTCTTCCCGCTAGCATTGGTAATGCTGTTCCTGGTTCAGTTAGATTCAAGCAATTCTACTCTCAGAAATTTAGGAGTTGATGGGTCAGAGAAGAACAATGAAAAGTGTGTAGAAGTGGAAAAGGAAATGGCCATAGGAAAAGTAGATGTGGCATATAGGAAGATCAAACAGAATTTTGGAGATATGAAGAAAAGAAGTTTAAACTTTAAAGGTACCAATGGGAAACCTCTTCTAAACTCAGTAGACAGAGATAAACGATTGAAAGAATACTGCATGACGGAGATGATTTGAGCAACAGTGCATTGGAAAAAGAAATTGATGTCGAAACTGATGACTTATGGGATCCTGTTCTGAATTTGATAGAGCTTTGAATTATTTGAAATCAAATAAGGCAGTTGAAATTGATGAGATTCCAGCAGAACTTTTGAAATCCATAGGAGATGAAGGATTCCAAAGATTATTCAAACTTATATCAAAAAATTATGAAAGAGGAGAGATTCCAACTGATTTTAATAAAAGAGACGTCTTACAACATCCGATGAAACAAAAAGTTGACAGATGTGAGAATTATCGCACTATACATCTATACCTCAAAGTTATTGAACATACAGAAGAATGGAAAATTTAGTAGAAGAGTTAATAGATCAAGATCAGTTTGGTTTTAGGGAAAACCGCGCTACAAGAGAAGCTATTCTGGCCTTGAGATTAATACTTGAAGGGCGGATCAAGAAAACAATGGTACTACTACGGCGTTTGTTGATTTAGAAAAAGTTTATGATAATGTTATGTGGGACAAGCTGATAATTTTTTTAAAGAAGTCGTGTCTAAAATACCGAATTAGAAGAATATAATCTTTATAAGAATCATGTAGCTATTATAAAAGTAGAGAATCATGAGAGACAAGCTTCAGTTAAAAAGGATTTGAGACAAGGTTGCAGTCTATCCCCATTTATATTCAACTTGTATGTAGAAGAAGCAATAAATGGAGTGAAAGAAAGTTTTGAATGTGGCATAAGTGTTCGAAGAGAGAAAAAAAAAATCCGTATGCTACGACTAGCTGATGACATTGTCTTGTTAGCACAGCTGGCTGGGAATATTGTGAAGTTACTAAATGTCATGAACAAAATACTGGAGGAAGATTTTGGGCCAAATATAAAAAAGCAAGACAAAGGTGATGAAATGTAGTAGAAATGATACCAATAATAGTAGATTAAATCGGGTCACATGCGATAGAAGAAGTAAGTGAATTTTTCTACTTAGGAAGTAAAATTACAACCTATGGCCGAAGCAGGAATGATGTTAAAAGCAGAATAGCACTAGCAAAAAGTGCTTTCATAAAAAAAGAGAATTTTAGTTTCAAATAGTAATCTGGGACTCAGAAAGAACTTTTTAAATCTCTATGTGTGGCGTACTGCACTTTATGGCAGCGAAGTATGGATTTTAGAAATACCATAAAGAAGGAAAATTGAGGCATTTGAAATGTGGTGCTATAGAACAATGCTGAAAATTAAGCGGACAGATTAAGTACGAAATGAACAAGTTTTGTAAATGATGGGTGAGGAGACAAATTTGTGGAATAATCTTAAAAGAAGAAACAGGATGGTAGGTCTTATTTTGAGATATGCAAGTTTGGTTAACTTGTTAGTGGAGGGAACAGTCCAAGGAAAGAACTGTAGAAGAAGACAGAGATTAAAATATATGAAGGAGAGGCTAGCGCAAGATAAGAAGGGTTGGAGGATTGCATCAAACCAGTCGAGAGACTGATGACAAAGTAAAACCTCTCCCACACTGAGTTGTGAATATTCCACTCCGGAAGCGAGCCTTATTGCCTCTCAGGAAAGCAACATTGTCGTACTGGCCTTCTGTGCTAGAGTCAATGTCCAGAAATTTGGTAATGACTCTAGAACAGCGACTCCATGCAGTAAATCACAGGTCATCCCACGTCAATGTAGAGGAGCAATCCAACGATAAAGAAGGCTGTTGCACCCCCACACACCTTATTAGACAGGTGGCCTGTTGCCAAAATACCTTTACGTTTTGGTTAATCTGGGATTATTTCCGATACACTGCAGCGTAAGAAATACTAACAAGATGAAGATTGTGTATGTGTGGTTGCCTATCTACAGGTTTCCTTCGCCACATCTACGATTTCCCGTAATTATGTCAAGTAGTTCTCTATGAACCACAGGTGGGCACAGTTAATCCAAATGTTAACTTCGTTAATCATTATTCCGCTACTTAAAAAGTTAACTTCGATAATCGTTAAAGCGTTAAATGTTTATAAATTTAACGCAAGTTAAAGTTATCCGTTAAAAGTTAACTAGTCAAAAGTTGTACTGATGTATTAGTATTATAGTACGGTAGGTATAACTGCTCTCTATCTCAAGGTGTTATGTACCATGATGCAAGTGTGGATTTATTTATAAAAATTAACAAATTGTGGTTACGCTATCGCCACAAAAACGAAGTGGTATGTATTCCTGTCTGTTTTTATCTTTGTTGAGACTGTGATCAACATAACACTTGCAAATTGTCTTAGGAGAGACAATTAAGGTACTCGTGACTTTATAAAAAAAAGTAGGCAGGGGTGTTGTTTTGCAACTTTTAATTGTTAACGATGTTTACAAATTAATACACCTCATTACAGATAATAATGTTGATTTGTCAATAAGATAGGTTATGACGCTAGTATTAATACTAAAGCGACTCTGGAACACCGCCAGGTGGCAGCACCGTCGCGTGACGTCACAAGATGGCCGCCCCCGTTTGGCCGGTCAAGATGGCCGCCGAAGCGCACCGCCAGGTGGCAGCACCGTCGCGTGACGTCACAAGATGGCCGCCCCCGTTTGGCCGGTCAAGATGGCCGCCGTTAGTTCACAGATCCGCTGGTAGATGGCAGCCCCCGTTAGTTCATTGGCTCACTGGTAGGTGGCGTGGCATGTATCATTTTGGTCTCCGACAAATATTTCTCACTGCTCTCCATTAGCCGTTGTGAAATGTTTCAACACACATACAGAAAGATATTTCGACGTTTGCGTGAGCGGCTATTGTTTGCTCGGGAGTCCGACAGGTTACGAAATGGCTCCATTACAGAGCGATACAGCTAGGCTGGTGTGTGTTTGCCATCCACCATTATGAAAGCATAGCTGGGTGCCTGGCTGGCGGACAAAGAAATTAGGGCGTCCAATACATATTGCAGAGTCTCAGGCTTGCAAAAAATTTCATGTGTATTTGTTATTTGTTCAGGTGTTCTGCTATCGGGTTGCGCCATCGAAACCGTTCCAGCAGGATAGATAGAAATTCACTGCGGTTCAAGAAGAAATTATTACGAGATGAGAATAATTATTATATGTCAGTTTTCGTAGAACAAATATAAGAATCTTTTATGGTAGCCTAATCCCTCGCCAGAATAACGTGTTTTAAAAACGAAAATCGAAAATTTAGTTTCATTCTGGGCGAACAGAAAAACTGCTTGAGTCTTTGTATTTAATTAAAAAATAAGACATAGACCATGAGAAAGCGTAACTTTTACGTTTAAAACGTGATAATGAACTATGGAATGTCCTGACTTAGCTCAAATTCATATCTATACAATGCAGTTCTGATATTCGAGGATGTTTATAACTCTGAGCGAATATAAAGAGGAAATAAGCATCAGTAAGGTGGGATTCCAATATAATTAATCGTTAACAGCGTTAATGATAGAGAGAATTCAACTAACGACCTCGGCAGTGTTGGGGCTAGAGTGCCGAAGGTCGCCGGTTCGAGTCCGGCGGCGGTGTTTAAGTGTTTTGTGAAAAAGCCGTTCCAACTCCTCAAAGTTACGTAATTTCCACGCCTAGAGAGTATGGCGCCAGCTTTACTTGTTATAATTGAATAAAAAAATAATTTGAAAAGCATACATTCTTCCTTTTAACGTTCGATATGAAAAAAAAAACAGTCATAAACTCCAGATATAAAACCGAGTAAGAATTCTATGTGTACCTGTTTTCATGAAATTATTTAGCGTTCTGGCCTTGCATTCGGGAGGACACCGGTTCCGAGCATCCAGATTTGGGTTTTCCATGGTTTCCAAAATCACTCCAGGCAAATGCTGGGATGCTTCCTTTAAAAGACCATGGCCGAATTCCTTGCCCCCCATCCTTTCCCGTCTCTAAGACCTCGCTTGGCAAAGCTCATGGAATGCAGTGAGGGAAGAATGAATTCATATTAGCATCAGTACGACACCTTATTTCTTTAACTTATCTCTGCTGCCAGTGGTATAAAATATTTAATCACACTCGTAATTGTTGCCATCCAGGTCAAACCTTTGTCGTTTGTCTATCCAGGCCAATCTATGTATCAATTCTGTTATGCTTTCGTAAGCAATCACAAATTGAGTGTCCTTAGCTGTACTTTGTCTAAAATTCCAATAAATCCCTTGTGACACATCAGTGATTGACACCTTTAACTGTATTTTACAGTACAGCACTTATGTTCCAGGAACGAAATACCCTCTGTTAATCTGACTAATTTCACCCCTGTGGAATCGAAGTAAGCCAGTCCTATGTGATAAAAAATCGAGTCACGCTAAGCACAGAACATGCCTGAGACCATCGCCTGTGACCAAGGTGGAGATACTCCCTTATAGAAGAAATCCAGTGCCAGCTTCTACTGATATTCTATTCCTAATTCTTTCACCAAGATCCACCCCTAGCCTCATCACCAACATACCCACAGCACTTCCTCAAACCACCTTCTGTTTTCCAATTATTCCCATCCAACCCCTGACCAGTTACAGACAGGGTTACGTTCTGTTCGTGCGTTAAAGTAAACCAAAAATTGAAAATTCGCAAAGTCTTCTCCTAATCAGTAGCCAGGTACCAAAATGTTCACTTAAGGTGCTTCTACTGCAGTTTTCCAGAAAAATTCACCCCTTTCCCAGGAAATTATTTTTCAATAAATCAGGACCCAGGAGAGTTCTACATTCGGTTTAAAATGTTCCCATCTAACGCCAACCTTCGGATTCAGGGCCAAGTGTGACATTTGTTTGTAATTGCATGCTTCGTTCAAGTAACCACGATAAAGTTACCATAATGCTCTTAGCTAACTGATAGTTTCTTGGTCATCAAACAGGCATCATAACCCACATTTTAATAGAAGATCCCCACACATCGACAAGTATCCAAAGGTGCAGACACTAGTTCTATTGCGCCGAAGATAGCACCCACGCTTGAACTGTCGTAAATTGTTAGGTCAAAGTGGGTGTTTGGATATTTTATCCACTCAGGCCTCATCATCTAAAGGTCTAATGACAGATTGTGGTCATGGCCAACTTAGGCTCCATACACCACTCAGAATTGTTCTGCCAATATCCATTCTAACAGCATTATACACCACATACAGCCCCTGACACTCTTCCAATCTCCCAATGACATCCAGTCCAGTTCCTTTATTAAGGCACTTGCTGAATATTTTCCACTAATAAATCTAGCTGCTATATTTGCATCTTGCATTTGATGTACAAAAAATGTGGTCTCCATACTACACATATATATACAAGAAATGGTCTGACTGTGGGTTTGTACCCAAGTCCTTCGCTTCTCTGGTACATACCCTCATCACCCTCTCTGTTAAACCGAGCGTGGTGGTGTAACGAATAGCGTTCTGGCCTCGCATTCGGGAGGACGGCGGTTCGAATCCCCGTCCGGGCATCCAGATTTGGGTTTTCCATGGTTTCCCCAAATCACTCCAGGTGAATGCCGGGATGCTTCCTTCAAAAGGCCATGGCCGAATTCCTTCCCATTCCTTGCCCCCATCCTTTCCCGTCTCTAAAGACCACGTTGTTAAAAAGGGACGTTAAACTGTTAAAAAAAAAACTCTCTGTTAAATGATTTTTGTGTAGTGAAAAAACGTGAGAAACACAATTCGTATGCCAACACAAACGGCAGTAAACTATAAAGAGTACAGTGAAATGGGAGATTGCCTAAGCCCTGAAGCAATGGTTAGAAGCACACGTTGATGGTGAGCATAATTCTATAACCATATATTTTAGACTCAAATTAACAGAGGAAGTAGACACACGCACACACTTGTACATGCATACAGCGAGGTCGACAGAACTAACAGCAAGCATCATGGAAACGATGAAGTGGGGCAGAATTGTCGTTACCACTGATTAACTGGGCAGAACTATCGTTAAAAAAATCATCAGACAGACGAGTTTAAGTCAGGTATCACAATACTTACACTTACATGCACAAAGAGAGACGCAGATATACATGTACAAGTCTACAGAAAGTTCAGGACGACTACCTGCACCAATCATGGAAACAAAAAAAAGTGATGTAGTACTTTCTTGCCCCCATGACTGGCTGAAAAACAGAACTCTCCTTACATATCATCTGCCTGGCGAGATAGAGGGTGTGCAAAAGATGGCATGTTTTCACCATACACCTAAGTATTTACATCATAAATAGTGTTCATCACACACAATTGATTACATTTACCATCAATACGTGGGCAGAATTGTCGTTACTACTGATTAACTGGGCAGAACTATCGTTAAAAAAATCATCAGACAGACGAGTTTAAGTCAGGTATCACAATACTTACACTTACATGCACAAAGAGAGACGCAGATATACATGTACAAGTCTACAGAAAGTTCAGGACGACTACCTGCACCAATCATGGAAACAAAAAAAAAGTGATGTAGTACTTTCTTGCCCCCATGACTGGCTGAAAAACAGAACTCTCCTTACATATCATCTGCCTGGCGAGATAGAGGGTGTGCAAAAGATGGCATGTTTTCACCATACACCTAAGTATTTACATCATAAATAGTGTTCATCACACACAATTGATTACATTTACCATCAATACGTTTCTCCCATACTGCAACCCTATCTGCCATTCATTAAGAGTGCCCCAGGTACCATGAGTTACAATAGACATTTGACTATCACCAGATACCAGAACCCCTCATATTCATACTAGGTCTCAACCACAAATCCATACGTATCCATGCACAAGCTCAAAGAAACAGGAACAGCAAATCATACATCCAGATAAATGAGTTTAAGGAAGGTATCACCATACTTACGCACACAGACACATATATCCATGCCTTCAGCGAGCTAGACACAACAACCAGCCCCAATCATGGCGACGAAAAAGTGAGGTAGAACCCCCATGGCTCATAACTGACCAAAAAATCATCAGTAACATATGTTCCAGGCACCATACTCTTCACATCAACATCATCTCATTTATTTCACACTACAGACCTCACTATCATCCAGTATCATGGTACAAAACTGTTCACATCAGCACCAACACGTCTATCCCACACCTAAGATTTTTCTGCCATTCAGTAACATGTGCTCCCCATGTACCACGAGTAGCAGTAGACACTTGGTCATCAGACAGATATCATAACTCCCATATTCATACTAGGTCTCACCCACAAATCCATATGTCACCTCACACAAGCATAAGTGCAGGACAAACGAGATAAAGGAAGGTATCTCCATATTTACGCAAAAAAACACACAGAGATAGAGACGCATACACACGTACATTTCCATGCCTATAGCGATCTCGACTCAACAACTAGCCCAATCATGGCAACGAAAAAGTGGAACAGAACACCCATGACTGACCAAAAATCATAGAAAGACACACAGGTCAATCATCGCGGTCCGCGCTTTTAGACCGGCGTATTACGGTATTTCTGTCCTCAGTGGGGAAGTTTGGCCACCTCCCGCCGCGCCCGCCTGGGCAGGTTCACCCAAAATTTGTCTTTGATGAGCTGCTGTTAACAAATGACTTTTTACCAAAACATTGTCAAGAGCTTAGTTCCAGCCACCAGCTATACTGATGGCACATTAAAAATCAAGTATGTGTGGTGAGCACTGAGATGTATTGTAAAGACATGCTATCATCTGCCTATCATGTAACACCTCAGTGTGGATGTCGTGTGTCGGGACCCTTTCCTGCAATTACTTGTATGTATGTGGTAAATTATGAAATTAGCTTTGTACATATTACCAACGATACTGAATGGCAGAGAGGTCTGTAGTGTGAGTTAAATGATATGATTTCGATGTGAGGAGTTTGTTACTTGGAACACATGTTAATGATGATTTTTTTTTTGTCAATCTTGAGCCATGGGTGTTCTGTTTCACTTTTTCGTTGCCACGATTGGGTTAGTTGTTGAGTCGAGATCGCTGTAGGCATGGAAATGTACGTGTGTATGCGTCTCTATCTCTGTGTGTGTGTGTTTTTTTTTTGCGTAAATGTGGTGATACCTTCCTTTATCTCGTTTGTCTGGATGTATGATGTGCTGTTCCTGCACTTATGCTTGTGTGAGGTGACATATGGATTTGTGGGTGAGACCTAGTATGAATATGGGAGTTATGATATCTGTCTAATGACCAAGTGTCTACTGCTACTCGTGGTACATGGGGGGCACATATTACTAAATGACAGAAAAGGTTGCGGTGTGGGCGAGATGTGGCTGTGATTTGAAACTTCACACATCCTGTAACTCTTCAGTTTGGATCTAGCATGTTCAGTCTCTTTCCTCCAGTTATGTGTTTTGATGAATGGAACTGTGTGAATGCATTGACATGTGAGTGTGTGTGTGTCTTTCTATGATTTTTGGTCAGTCATGGGTGTTCTGTTCCACTTTTTCGTTGCCATGATTGGGCTAGTTGTTGAGTCGAGATCGCTGTAGGCATGGAAATGTACGTGTGTATGCATCTCTATCTCTGTGTGTTTTTTGCGTAAATGTGGTGATACATTCCTTTATCTCGTTTGTCCTGCAGTTATGCTTGTGTGAGGTGACGTATGGATTTGTGGGTGAGACCTAGTATGAATATGGGAGTTATGATATCTGTCTGATGACCAAGTGTCTACTGCTACTCGTGGTACATGGGGGCACATATTACTAAATGACAGAAAGGGTTGCGGTGTGGGCGAGATGTGGCTGTGATTTCAAACTTCACACATCCTGTAACTCTTCAGTTTGGATCTAGCATGTTCAGTCTCTTTCCTCCAGTTATGTGTGGTGATGAATGGAACTGTGTGAATGCATTGACCTGTGTGTCTTTCTATGATTTTTGGTCAGTCATGGGTGTTCTGTTCCACTTTTTTCGTTGCCATGATTGGGCTAGTTGTTGAGTCGAGATCGCTATAGGCATGGAAATGTACGTGTGTATGCGTCTCTATCTCTGTGAATTTTTTTGCGTAAATATGGAGATACCTTCCTTTATCTCGTTTGTCCTGCACTTATGCTTGTGTGAGGTGACATATGGATTTGTGGGTGAGACCTAGTATGAATATGGGAGTTATGATATCTGTCTGATGACCAAGTGTCTACTGCTACTCGTGGTACATGGGGAGCACATGTTACTGAATGGCAGAAAAAGCTTAGGTGTGGGATAGACGTGTTGGTGCTGATGTGAACAGTTTTGTACCATGATACTGGATGATAGTGAGGTCTGTAGTGTGAAATAAATGAGATGATGTTGATGTGAAGAGTATGGTGCCTGGAACATATGTTACTGATGATTTTTTGGTCAGTTATGAGCCATGGGGGGTTCTACCTCACTTTTTCGTCACCATGATTGGGGCTGGTTGTTGTGTCTAGCTCGCTGAAGGCATGGATATATGTGTCTGTGTGCGTAAGTATGGTGATACCTTCCTTAAACTCATTTATCTGGATGTATGATTTGCTGTTCCTGTTTCTTTGAGCTTGTGCATGGATACGTATGGATTTGTGGTTGAGACCTAGTATGAATATGAGGGGTTCTGGTATCTGGTGATAGTCAAATGTCTATTGTAACTCATGGTACCTGGGGCAGTCTTAATGAATGGCAGATAGGGTTGCAGTATGGGAGAAACGTATTGATGGTAAATATAATCAATTGTGTGTGATGAACACTATTTATGATGTAAATACTTAGGTGTATGGTGAAAACATGCCATCTTTTGCACACCCTCTATCTCGCCAGGCAGATGATATGTAAGGAGAGTTCTGTTTTTCAGCCAGTCATGGGGGCAAGAAAGTACTACATCACTTTTTTTTTTGTTTCCATGATTGGTGCAGGTAGTCGTCCTGAACTTTCTGTAGACTTGTACATGTATATCTGCGTCTCTCTTTGTGCATGTAAGTGTAAGTATTGTGATACCTGACTTAAACTCGTCTGTCTGATGATTTTTTTAACGATAGTTCTGCCCAGTTAATCAGTAGTAACGACAATTCTGCCCACGTATTGATGGTAAATGTAATCAATTGTGTGTGATGAACACTATTTATGATGTAAATACTTAGGTGTATGGTGAAAACATGCCATCTTTTGCACACCCTCTATCTCGCCAGGCAGATGATATGTAAGGAGAGTTCTGTTTTTCAGCCAGTCATGGGGGCAAGAAAGTACTACATCACTTTTTTTTGTTTCCATGATTGGTGCAGGTAGTCGTCCTGAACTTTCTGTAGACTTGTACATGTATATCTGCGTCTCTCTTTGTGCATGTAAGTGTAAGTATTGTGATACCTGACTTAAACTCGTCTGTCTGATGATTTTTTTAACGATAGTTCTGCCCAGTTAATCAGTGGTAACGACAATTCTGCCCCACTTCATCGTTTCCATGATGCTTGCTGTTAGTTCTGTCGACCTCGCTGTATGCATGTACAAGTGTGTGCGTGTGTCTACTTCCTCTGTTAATTTGAGTCTAAAATATATGGTTATAGAATTATGCTCACCATCAACGTGTGCTTCTAACCATTGCTTCAGGGCTTAGGCAATCTCCCATTTCACTGTACTCTTTATAGTTTACTGCCGTTTGTGTTGGCATACGAATTGTGTTTCTCACGTTTTTCACTACACAAAAATCATTTAACAGAGAGTTTTTTTTTTAACAGTTTAACGTCCCTTTTTAACAACGTGGTCTTTAGAGACGGGAAAGGATGGGGGCAAGGAATGGGAAGGAATTCGGCCATGGCCTTTTGAAGGAAGCATCCCGGCATTCACCTGGAGTGATTTGGGGAAACCATGGAAAACCCAAATCTGGATGCCCGGACGGGGATTCGAACCGCCGTCCTCCCGAATGCGAGGCCAGAACGCTATCCGTTACACCACCACGCTCGGTTTAACAGAGAGGGTGATGAGGGTATGTACCAGAGAAGCGAAGGACTTGGGTACAAACCCACAGTCAGACCATTTCTTGTATATATAAGTGTAGTATGGAGACCACATTTTTTGTACATCAAATGCAAGATGCAAAATATAGCAGCTAGATTTATTAGTGGAAAATATTCAGCAAGTGCCTTAATAAAGGAACTGGACTGGATGTCATTGGGAGATTGGAAGAGTGTCAGGGGCTGTATGTGGTGTATAATGCTGTTAGAATGGCCATGACCACAATCTGTCATTAGACTTTAGATGATGAGGCCTGAGTGGATAAAATATCCAAACACCCACTTTGACCTAACAATTTACGACAGTTCAAGCGTGGGTGCTATCTTCGGCGCAATAGAACTAGTGTCTGCACCTTTGGATACTTGTCGATGTGTGGGGATCTTCTATTAAAATGTGGGTTATGATGCCTGTTTGATGACCAAGAAACTATCAGTTAGCTAAGAGCATTATGGTAACTTTATCGTGGTTACTTGAACGAAGCATGCAATTACAAACAAATGTCACACTTGGCCCTGAATCCGAAGGTTGGCGTTAGATGGGAACATTTTAAACCGAATGTAGAACTCTCCTGGGTCCTGATTTATTGAAAAATAATTTCCTGGAAAAGGGGTGAATTTTTCTGGAAAACTGCAGTAGAAGCACCTTAAGTGAACATTTTGGTACCTGGCTACTGATTAGGAGAAGACTTTGCGAATTTTCAATTTTTGGTTTACTTTAACGCACGAACAGAACGTAACCCTGTCTGTAACTGATCAGGGGTTGGATTGGGAATCATTGGAAAACAGAAGGTGGTTTGAGGAAGTGCTGTTCGTATGTTGGTGATGAGGCTAGGGGTGGATCTTGGTGAAAGAATTAGGAATAGAATATCAGTAGAAGCTGGCACTGGATTTCTTCTATAAGGGAGTATCTCCACCTTGGTCACAGGCGATGGTCTCAGGCATGTTCTGTGCTTAGCGTGACTCGATTTTTTATCACATAGGACTGGCTTACTTCGATTCCACAGGGGTGAAATTAGTCAGATTAACAGAGGGTATTTCGTTCCTGGAACATAAGTGCTGTACTGTAAAATACAGTTAAAGGTGTCAATCACTGATGTGTCACAAGGGATTTATTGGAATTTTAGACAAAGTACAGCTAAGGACACTCAATTTGTGATTGCTTACGAAAGCATAACAGAATTGATACATAGATTGGCCTGGATAGACAAACGACAAAGGTTTGACCTGGATGGCAACAATTACGAGTGTGATTAAATATTTTATACCACTGGCAGCAGAGATAAGTTAAAGAAATAAGGTGTCGTACTGATGCTAATATGAATTCATTCTTCCCTCACTGCATTCCATGAGCTTTGCCAAGCGAGGTCTTTAGAGACGGGAAAGGATGGGGGGCAAGGAATTCGGCCATGGTCTTTTAAAGGAAGCATCCCAGCATTTGCCTGGAGTGATTTTGGAAACCATGGAAAACCCAAATCTGGATGCTCGGAACCGGTGTCCTCCCGAATGCAAGGCCAGAACGCTAAATAATTTCATGAAAACAGGTACACATAGAATTCTTACTCGGTTTTATATCTGGAGTTTATGACTGTTTTTTTTTCATATCGAACGTTAAAAGGAAGAATGTATGCTTTTCAAATTATTTTTTTATTCAATTATAACAAGTAAAGCTGGCGCCATACTCTCTAGGCGTGGAAATTACGTAACTTTGAGGAGTTGGAACGGCTTTTTCACAAAACACTTAAACACCGCCGCCGGACTCGAACCGGCGACCTTCGGCACTCTAGCCCCAACACTGCCGAGGTCGTTAGTTGAATTCTCTCTATCATTAACGCTGTTAACGATTAATTATATTGGAATCCCACCTTACTGATGCTTATTTCCTCTTTATATTCGCTCAGAGTTATAAACATCCTCGAATATCAGAACTGCATTGTATAGATATGAATTTGAGCTAAGTCAGGACATTCCATAGTTCATTATCACGTTTTAAACGTAAAAGTTACGCTTTCTCATGGTCTATGTCTTATTTTTTAATTAAATACAAAGACTCAAGCAGTTTTTCTGTTCGCCCAGAATGAAAACTAAATTTTCGATTTTCGTTTTTAAAACACGTTATTCTGGCGAGGGATTAGGCTACCATAAAAGATTCTTATATTTGTTCTACGAAAACTGACATATAATAATTATTCTCATCTCGTAATAATTTCTTCTTGAACCGCAGTGAATTTCTATCTATCCTGCTGGAACGGTTTCGATGGCGCAACCCGATAGCAGAACACCTGAACAAATAACAAATACACATGAAATTTTTTTGCAAGCCTGAGACTCTGCAATATGTATTGGACGCCCTAATTTCTTTGTCCGCCAGCCAGGCACCCAGCTATGCTTTCATAATGGTGGATGGCAAACACACACCAGCCTAGCTGTATCGCTCTGTAATGGAGCCATTTCGTAACCTGTCGGACTCCCGAGCAAACAATAGTCGCTCACGCAAACGTCGAAATATCTTTCTGTATGTGTGTTGAAACATTTCACAACGGCTAATGGAGAGCAGTGAGAAATATTTGTCGGAGACCAAAATGATACATGCCACGCCACCTACCAGTGAGCCAATGAACTAACGGGGGCTGCCATCTACCAGCGGATCTGTGAACTAACGGCGGCCATCTTGACCGGCCAAACGGGGGCGGCCATCTTGTGACGTCACGCGACGGTGCTGCCACCTGGCGGTGCGCTTCGGCGGCCATCTTGACCGGCCAAACGGGGGCGGCCATCTTGTGACTTCACGCGACGGTGCTGCCACCTGGCGGTGTTCCAGAGTCGCCTTAGTATTACTACTGACGCTTTTTAGTTTATTTACGTTTGCAGAATTCACAATATAAAATAGTCACACCGCAGCCGGCTGAAAATGCTCGGCGCGCCGCCGCCAAGATTTTAGCAGGCTGCGCCCACTACTACACCGAACATACGAGCAGCGCTGCCAGTACAGCCAACTTATATTATACCGCTGTCTCTTTGAAATTATACAGAATGAAACCCAATTATACAAAGGAGTCATCCATTGATTACATACGTGAGTGAAAGTGCTGGCAGCAAAAAAGTCCACGAAAAGTAAACAATGTATACATTGATAAATTTTGAATAACAAAAAGGAAATAGATGTGCAGGAAGGGTTGCCAACTCAATGAAACAAAGGGCAAACACTTTCAAAAAGGAGCTGGAATGTGCTTTACTTTTAAGTGCTCATTTTTGTATCCAATTATACAAGGCAATCTGTTATACAAACAGGATACAAGAGGTAACCAAATTATACAAGTTTTGTATCCAATTATACAATCTGGCAGCCCTGCATACGAGTGGTGGCGTGGCGCACAGTTCAAACAAACGAAAAGACGTCAACAACCTATGTAACGGACTAAAGTGAACAGAAGTCCAATTTAACGGAATTTAAGAAGACCGTTAATGATTTTTTAGGTTAACTTAAAAATTAAATTTTCTCAATTTTTTTAACTTCGTTAATTAACGATTAACGGATTAACTGTTTTGTGCCCAGCTGTGCTATGAATGAAATGATTATTTATTGCTTTTCTGTATCACGTTCTGAAAATCACCAATCTCTTGACACAGATGTACAGTTATTTGCACACTTAGGAATTTAGCATATTTCCCGTGAGCAGATAAATCTGTTTAGTTCACTCTAAGATAAGTTGTACCCGGAAGAAAGTATCGAAATATAATAAAATTTGGTAAAGAACTTCGAGATTAGTAGGAATGAAAAATAATTTAAGTGTCAGTATAAAATTACTAGTTTTAACGCTCGTCAAAAATGATAGGTATCACCTGTGGTGGTAGTAGGAATTTATTCTGTAAAAGCTTGTAAGGAAAAACGAATAACGATTAATTATTATATTTTTTGTTACTCTTTTTAGTGATGTGAGTAAACTTTCATCGATTAGATTCTCGGGACATTTTTAAATAAGTACATATGATTTTAAATGTCAAAAATCATTATTGTAAAGAAAAAGTTTATAACTATCTAAAGTATAATTTTTAAAACGAATTACCAAAATTTATTTGATTAATATATTTAGTGATTACCTATGTTTCGTGTAAACATTCTTGAGTTTATTAAAATCTTCCCGGTTTGTTATCTTCTGTCAAAACAATTCTTAGTTTAAGTTGTCATTTGGTTCGAGTTCCGCGGATCACCATTTGGGAACCACTGACTTAGAATACAGCTTCGACATCGGAGGCTCTTTGCTTATATGAATTTCTGCATCTAGTCGTCGTAAACAAAAAAAAAAAAAAGCAACGTCTAAATTTAGACGAAAGTTTTTGCTATCTCTACCTAGCATTTTTTTTTTTTTTAATCTCTGCTACATAACAGACAATTGCATTTTAGCTGGCATAGCAGTTACACTTCTTTTAAAAATATAAATGCTAATAGAATGAAATGCAATTATTTATTTCAGATTTACTGTTTAGCCAAGCAGCGCTGTGGTGGTGGCCAGTACAACTAACACGTCGGGCATCATCGGAACCGCCGAAGGTTGCCGAAATATCGAGATCACGTCCAATATCCAGGCGTAACGCATTTTATTAAAGTTGATTCAGCTGTGCATCATCCACTAATTTCTGGCTACAGCTCTCCATGCGTTTCACCCAGTATTCGTAGTTATTTTCAGTGCTGTACTCATGCCATTACTACACCAGAGAACATCACGAGAAAACTGGTCATTTGTCATTTATTGCTCAATACGTGCCTTCTTGGGAGAACTGCAACATCTTACCGAAGCTATCTTGGAGAGAGCAGGATTACTGCTTGGATGTAGGAATATGGAAACATGTTTTATCTGTTTTTATCTTCCCCGTTTTTGCAATGGTGTAAATGACTTGTTTTGTCATTTTTTTCCTATATTGTGTTTATTTTTTACGTGTCTGAAAAATATTGTTATACATAATACCGTATTTTCTTATCTCTCGGTCTTTATTCCCTACGAGCCCTCACAAAAACTCACACACGCAAGCATACACACTTAGAGAGAAAGAAAAAGAGAAAAACAGAAATTTAAACAGCAACACTTTCATGCAAACGTTTTTCTTCGTCCTAACTTTCACCGCAGTGCCACGGGCAGATATTCTGTATCCGACGTGGATAGGCAGATTACTGGTAGATGCCACTGGCGAGTGTACATACGAAATACGTCCGGAAAGTTCTTAGCTTGTTAAATTGCGCGGAAAGCGAATATATGCGGCACACACTGTATTCTGGCTACAAACACGAGTTATTTTGTGTTTGCCTTTTTAGTTGGATTTCTGTTGTGTATGTGTGTGTATTAACTACGTGCAACGACTTTCTCCGCTCACAAAATGAGCGAGCAGAGGATTGCTCCTGTGTTAAAACCGAAAAATATATAACGCCGGCACACGAGATGTTGAAAACAGCTTTCGTTTGTTGCGTACTGTACTCAAAAGCGATCGAAGGGATGTTAATGTTACAGCCTCTACAAAACATGGTATTTTTCGCTGTTCTTTTCTTTTGAGATACCGGTAACTATGAATTTCTCTCACAATGAAGGAGATACAGCAAGATATGACGTCTGGAGGTTAAGCAGAGTTGCATGGCGGCTAATGGTTAAGGTGTCTGACTAGAGATGTAAAGGTCCCCCATTCGAATCTCTGTTTCGGCTGGGATTTTCAGAGGTGCTTAACCCGACCTTCAGCTTGGCACAGCTTGCTGTGTAATGTAAGTAAGTCAGAAAGCTTCCGTGGTTCGGATTCGAAGTTTTTTTTTTATTATTTATTTTTGTTGGCTTTCGGCATGGTCGGCCATACTTCCAGGTTCTTTACATTTAAGTTTACATTGGTTTATGTTTAATGTTTCAGTTAAATTACAATTTCTTATCCTTTATTTTACAATGGTTCATAAGTCCCATGAGAGATGGGTTATAAAATATATCACGTTATTGCCTTTTCAATTGCACCGTGTGAGTCGTCGCCAAAAGCCCAGGGACCGCTTTTTGTATCTTTCCACCACAATTGAATATTCATGAAATAGTTCCTGTGATTGCCTTATCTATTTGGATCCTTTGGTGTGAATAATTTTGCGTACTTGTATTTGTAACTATTCTCATTGGGTGTTGCTTTAGTGTGTATGTTCTAGCTAAGGTGGAGTATTTTTAAAGGGTTGTGTATCTACTTAGTTTATGACTGTTGGTCTAGGATTGGCTGGTCCGCTTTGTCTTATATTTGAATATTTCCTTCTTTAAGAAAGGACGTTATGGTTCTGTATATTGAGTGGTTGTTGGAAGAGAGCAGGATGGCTAAATTAGTTGGGAAGGGGATCTTGCACCTTGTGAGTTCCTTCAGCATTTTGTTTTGGATGTTGGTGTATTTTTTTCAGGAGAATAACAGGTGGTTAAACCGTCGGTCCCCTGTACTCGGTAGGATTACCAGCTTAGATTAGGCGTCTACAATGAGGGCGGACTGCGCATCCAATTAAAATCCTGTCACCAGGTTATTACAACCACATGAGCATTTTTTTAAAAAAAATGTGACGAGCACTGTAATGATAGTCGACTGGCAAGTGTTTGACAGTGTATTAAGTTGTATTATTCCCATCGGACATATTTTTGTTCTCAAATTTAAATTAGTTTTACAAAATTGTAATTTTAAATCTACTGTTGAGGTTAAAAAGAGCTTACCGGAAAGGTGTGCAGTATATATTATTTTCCCTCGTGTTTCCTGTTAGAATTTGACTCAGCATCTGGAGGCTAAACTTAGCCTTTGAAAACCTCATTATTTAAAGAGAGACCTACAAAGTAAATAAAATAAAATGGAAGAATATAAAACGGTAACAAATACTGCATGAGGTAAGATACCATTCAGCTACTATTTTTTTTATTTGTTTATGGCTTTACTCTTCGTCGATGTCAACATCTTTATAAGTGGCAGATTATTGGAGACAAGGAATTGGAAGGAATTCTGGAATGACATTTTAAAAGAAACATCAATGAAAAACAGAAATCACGATGGCTGGACGTTGAATTGAACCCGTGGCCTTCCGAAAACCAGCCCCGAACGATACCGCTCTTTCACCAGGCTTAAAATCGTATCAGCAGTTTTGAAGTTACAGGTAAAAAAAGTTTCGTTTTCACAAAAGATTTTAACTTCTTGCTCCTTTGAAAAGTAACTCATAAAATTTTAAGCCCTTCCCTAAGCTTTAAAACTGTAAAAGAATCATCAAAATATGTTTAGTATTTTTGCGTGATACTAGATCAAACATAAAAAGAGACACTGCACCGTAAAAGACTAACACAATAAAATAAATGTTTTTCTATATATTCCGCTTTTCGCAAAGACAATGTGTGTTTCTCTATCGTGCACCGTTGTGTATTGTCGAAGTGTAAACCAGTACTACACGACAACCGCACGTCTAAGCAAGTAATTATGGACTGATTCCTTGGAACAATTAAAACAAGCTTACGTATTTAAATTCACTATACACTGTGCTCCAGAATGAACTTCATTACTTTGAAAGCATATATTAATTTATTCATATAAATTATAAAATTGGTTAAAGTCCAATTTAATTGTAAAACATCTAACGTTTTACTCACCAGAAGCCTTAGTACCAAATTATGTCACGGCAGGAGTCAGCTGTTAAATTTGCTGCTTTTACTGGTGCCACTGTTACGGTTTCACGAAACGAACTCAGAATAATTTTCACACCTACTATGGTAAATATACTTCCCACTGGTTACAATTTATTTTTGGTGTCAGAATATTTTTGAGAGTGATTGATCGTCATAATATATGAAATCAACAGGTCGGCCACGAGTTTCTGATATTGTTAAACTTGTTTCGGAAATTTTTATCCGTAGTCGAAAGAGATAAAAGTAGTTTGCGTCTCACAAGACTGTCATTAGAAAATCCACCGTTTTACACTTGCAACCAAGAAGATTGACAACGGTGAAAGAAATCACAGATGGAGGTATAATGGTTCAAGGAGACTTTTGTATCGAAATGTTTTATTGTATAAAGGGAAACAAGACATTCCTGAACACAGTACTGTCACCATATCAATGGGTAGGTTAATATCCGCAACTGCATCATTTGGAGCATGTTTGTGACTTCTTTTTTCTATCAACAAATTGAAGGTGCACTGGCGGAATCGGCTTGAGCTCTTGATGCTAATCCGAAAGAAACAATTGAAAGAAAATCACTTGCAGGCTTCAGAAAATGTATCAATATCGATGAACATCACGTACCAGTAACACTGTCTTCAATTTTTTTAAATTTTATTAGCGTTAAATTTCTTTTAAGGTTGGTCTGGCCAATTATACTTTCGTATCTACTACGAGATTCAATTAAAAGAAAATAGGTAACGATCTCGTACATAATGACGTTAGAACAAAATATTTTCTTCTAATGCATTGCTTCCTTGATACCATTGATATTATACCAAAATCAATTTTTATATCAGAAAATACTGGTAGATATTTAATTGGCCCGTATGTGTATCTTTGCGTAGGAAACATCTAAATATGGACAGTTATAAATAGCACATAACCATGTTTTTCTCATTATCGTGTATCATAACAAAGCCGATTCTGAATCTCTTGCTTTCCGATTTGGTTGCAGTATCCCCGCTTCAGCAGGTTAACATTTTATTTCCCATTAAAGACGAAACACTATTCAGAGGCTTTTCCGTACCATCCATTTCCCGTTGTTGTCGGGTGGCAAGTGTTACTGACAACACGCCATAAAGGTAGCACATCTTTGTCTTCTACAGATATAACTCTGATTTCTCAGACGGGATTGTTGGTTTGTGATATGTCTGAAAGGTACACTATTTCTGTTTGAATATATACGAGATATATCATGAGATATGTGCTCGTGAAAAGATGAGCTCTATCCATTTCTTCTTTTCCCTTCTACTAGTTTACAGTAAATTGTGTTCGTATTCACATGTGGCCTTTTTAATAACTAGACTCAACGAGTTAAGGCTAACAGGGAATTCATTATGATAAGGAAAAGCTGTCATGTTTACAGAAAGGGAAGGAATTTTACTAGCTTACTATTTATTCATGGTTTAAACAGAACTTATACTACTGAAAGAATGAGGCATTTGGTTACTTTTACCTTACGAGAAAAATATTGTTTTTGAAAGTTGCATATTGTATTGGAATCATTAGGTACCACGTATCAGCTATGCTTCTCGTTAATTTAGTTGTGACTATATCGAAGGGTGCTGTAAGAGTGTGCGGTATTGGAAATTGCGTTTGTGATTGCTCGAAGACTCTCTTGAGGGATGTAGTCATTTGCAAGCCAGCCTTTACACGGCGCTTTTTAAGACTCTTATAGGTTTGGAAGATAGGCCATTAAATTGCTGCAGGTAGGCAGCCAACTTAACGCCCTTTCACAGATGGAGGCCGCATAGCTCTGCAAGGCGCTACACTGGACCTTACGAGTGTCCATGTTACAGGCTATTTGAACAGTGCACAGGGATGTATGACTGAAGGCACTTTGTGAAAGGAGCTTTGTGTCAAGTGAACATTCAGAGGGCCCAAAATAGTACTGGGCGCAAAACAGTCCACTATTTTACATAGTATTCCGATTAATTTGCACCGAATTACATGTCTTCATGTACTAAAGGAGATGAACCCTTAATCCAGCTTTATGGTGATTATACCCCTGTGTAACAAATAGACGTTGAGGGCGATGTTAACCCAGCTCAATACACCGTGTCTATAAATGTTTGTCCTTATAGATTTTATGAAAGAAAAATCACGTCATTTGCCAGAAGTTACCTCGAGAAAATCCAAATCTGGATGACCGAACAGGTAATCGAAGCCATACCAGGCCAGAAAATTAACCAGATTTTGACTAGGCTCGGTTGTGATTTGAATTCGCTATTCTTCAAATTCAAGCTCTTTCACTGCATCACTGTACACGTTGAAAAAAATAATGAAAACTGCGACAGTTGATTTTAGTGAATGTTATAGCATTCTGCACAGTAAGAATCTACATAAGCAATAATTAGATAACAGTAGAAAAGAGAATAGTATGCGTAGCTACTTTATCAAAACTTCCATTTCAATCAAAACTGTAAATATATAAATAAATAAATGAACTGGTGCATGTATCATTGTGAACAAGCACTAGAAGTAAAATTTCTATTGGCCATACACACTTTTTTCTGTGTATTTTTCTTGATAATTCTTCGAAGAAAAAAAACTATTATTTCGGTGGACTTTATTAATAACGAATCTGTAATCGTATTAACAGAAAAGAGTAGAGAAAAGAAATGCACGTAGGAAGTGCACATATTTTCATCACGAGGGGATCGAACTCTCGACCTGTTGCATACTGACACATTCATCATACCATACCACACAACTATACGGCTGGCTTAGCAAATGTGGCTTTTCTGTAGGAATATATACACAATTTAAAACGTCACAGTTTTTAACTCAATTTCTCATAAGCGAAGGACAAC
This sequence comes from Vandiemenella viatica, assembly GCA_031002005.1. NCBI lineage: Eukaryota > Metazoa > Arthropoda > Insecta > Orthoptera > Morabidae > Vandiemenella > Vandiemenella viatica. The sequence goes on along the minus strand of CM061919.1, from coordinate 158,469,458 downwards.
CAGGACTGATGGTATTACTGTGAGATACCAGGAGTGTTATAGTATAAATAGACATTTATCTATCTCTGATTCAGATTTACACACGGAAGGCCTCTCCTTCTAAGTTATTCTCGTAAGAAAACGAAAATTAAAAAAATAAAAAAGCTAGAATATCAGAGATGCTAGATTGTAAATTATAGAGATCGTATCAAATCTTGGTCTGTGTTTTGTATTCAGTTTTTATATCGAAGAACAACTTGACCAAATTATCTAATAACAGTTCTTACACTCAATATGACGCAAGATTCATCAACAAAACAAATTTTTTGAAACAAATGAAAATTATTTTATCAGATAGATATTTACAGATAATATGTTGATGGTTATTATTACTCCAGGCGAATGCCAGATGCTTGCTTCAAAAGACCATGGCCAAATTCCTTCCCGTTCCTTGTCTGTAATCGTTTCTTGCCTCTTAAGCCTCGACGACGAGGCGTAAAGCCATATGTAAAAAAAAGATTATTGTTGTTATTAATATTAATTTTTGTTACTATTTATTATGGATATTAGTATTCTAATTCCGTTGTACTTGGTGATTTGGTATCATATACTTATATAATCAAAGGTTTATAGTAACTGAAATAGAAATTATATGAATTCTCAGGCTTCCGCCGCCATCTTTGTTTATAAAAACTGGATTTTGCTCGAATACTTCCGGTTGAAATTCTGCCGAATGAAAGAGGCAGCAGAAATTTTGAAGAATACAAACGATTTCTCTGCGATGCTTGGCGGTAGTTGTTACGAAAACATAAATAGTATCTCTGACGAAAGCTGCACAGTGGTGGCCGAAAGCTAGAATGTCATATAAATAACGCGGCATTCGCACAAAATCCATTTATTATTAGAAAATATGTTTCACATTTAATATGATCCACGGTCCTCGTGAAGACTCCATCAGTTGTCGAATTAGATTTCTTGGTTAATATTTGTGGATTATTTTGCAAAGTCAAATTGAAGTTATTTCATAAATATTCAACCAGCTTCTTGGTTTTGTCTAATGCACAATTTACATTAAAATATTTGCTAAAAATTATAGGAATTTTATATTATCATTATGAAGTAACCTTGTACTGTATACGGTAATAATGAATGATGTAAATAATCAATAATGCCATCTGACTTTTGATTAGCAGAAATGTATACTGCTACGATCCTAATGTTTTCTTATTTTCAATTTGACATTGAACCATACACAAGTCGCTAACTGTTAAATCATACACATTGAGTTCTGCGCTTGCGCAGAACGTTATGGAGGGTGACCGACTAAAAGCGCAAAGGTGACATAAGCGCACAAGGATCTCCTCTACCTTCCTGGAAGGTAGAAGTAGCCAGAAAAAAAACCAGATTCGGGCTCTGGTGACTACTGCTATGGAAAGCAAAGGAAACGCTTCCCAAAAGCGTCAGCAACCTGCGCTCTCGGAAACGGTAATAAAAGCACAATACAGTCTAACAGAAGTTTATTCATATTGTTTATTACCCCAGTATCACTTATTATTGTATATTTATTATTACATAAACTTTCAAAAAAATACAAGCTTTCCCGTGATGTAATTGCAACATCCCTACCACTGTTATTATAGCAACTAAAACTTCATTTAGTAGTTATATTGTTTTACTGATTCTAACGGATATAGCAAAACGTAAAAGTTCTGATAGTTCCTACTATTCATATTATTTCTTCTTCCATAAAAATTTCTGCATAAAGACTCAATTTTTCTTTAGGCACGAAATGGACTTCAAATAGAACTCAAACTTTGCTCAGGTCAAGTACTCTGGTCTATAGGTATGTTCAAAAAAATATTCTCATTTTTTCTCTAGTTATTAAATTCAATATTGATAATTTTCATAATCATTTTTTTGCATAACACAAATTAATAAATAATACAAAAATTAATGTTTTTTAATTTAATTTAATTTAATTGCAATGGAGCACAGGCTCCCAACACACCCATCTTCCCCCTATCCTGCACCCACCTACATTTGCCCTCTACAAATTTTATCTTTAAATTCTTTCAAAGTTTTCGGTAAATTATTCATCATTTCTCTTGGTAACTCATTCCAATCCCTGACACCCTTACCTGAAAAAGAGAATCTTCCCACACCCTTGTGCCTGAAATCGAGTGCCAGCTTGTGGTCATGGTCATCTTTTCCCTTCTATGCACTACTTATCATACCTATTGCAATATCTTTCCATGCCTCCTCGCCAGTATATGCCCTGTACACTCTCATGACCCTCCTCATCCTCCTCCTGTCTTGCAATGAATCCGATTTCAGCTTCTTTATCATATCCGTCGCTGATTGCATTCTGCGATAGTTTCCAGAAACAAATATAGCATTCCTTCTTTGCACCCTCTCCAACTCCTGTATTTGATACATAAAATGAGGGTCCCATACTACACTACCATGTTATACATTCGTATACATACAAGAGTGAATTGTTAATAATATTTGTACATATTTTTAAGGTACTACAATTAGGAAGTAGCGATAATGAGTTCTTGCAACGTGATTGCCTTGTCTGGATGTTAACCCTGCACCTGTAGGGCTGTTTAAGTATCCTGTGAACGGATCTCACAGAAAACCCATCAGCATGTTCGTAACAGTCACCTCTGCTAATGGTCCAAGATTTTCGGTCGGTATTTGTTCATTTCTGTTTATTTTATAATGAGGTACGTAATTTTTTTCGAGGAATGCATCTCTAAGTAAATTATGCAAACAGCAAGCAACAATAACCAAAGTATCAGATGTTTCTGGCTATACCGATCATTTATCATTAAATGAAATATTAAATCAAGCTCGCTAATGACATTCCTGTCCCAGGACCACTGGTCGACTGAGTGCTACAGGAAGCGGCTACTGCACGGCTGACGCTGCGTAGGAAGCCCACCTTAACATCGGCACCAGTGCAGGAATCGAGGGCAGATATAACAGACCCCACCCACTGTGCTTGGGTTGTGCGCCTTTGTCACTGTGCGCTTATGTCACGGAGCATGCGCAGTGAACGCGTAACTAGCAACGCTCAGAAATTTCTCGCTACCAAGATCAAAGAAGTCTCACTACAAAAACATGCAGCGTAAGAAATATACTCAAATATCCTTCAGGTCACTATTGAATTAAAACATTCCTGAAATATTTGGCACTCATATTTTCTTTAAGTTTAAGGACATTGTATCTTATGCCCAATACTTGGGTGACCGATCTTCGCTCGGCATCTTTCGATTTCTGTTCAGTACGCAAGATTTTTAGGAAAGTTTGATTAAGTAAATTGTTTTTCTTGAAGGGTTTCTACGCATTTTGAGTAGCACAGTTCGTTGCTCTAATCAAAGAGAAGCTTAACAAACATCAGTAGGCTTACTGGAACCTGAAACTTCTACGAGATGACGATAAAACGGTTTACGAGATGCAAAACACTAGAATCGTTTTTTTTTTAAATAATTGTATTACCTACTTGAAAAGCAAAGCGTTATCTACATATGAAATTTCATCCAAATAGGTAGAGGTATTTCCGAGATCGTCTGGTTTATCACCTCGTAAACCTACTTTAAATAAAAATCTTGGTGTTAATCAGGGTTTAATTAATGGTGCCAGATTTGTGGTAATTCACACAGACGAGTACATCATCAGTGCCAAATTCATTCACTCCTTTAAAACTATGCTCATACCTCGCATTAGCCTCACATATTCTGATCAACCGAGCCTTTCCAAATGATAAGAAAACAATTCCAAATACAAGTAATATTATTTATGAACACTAATAAGGCACAAGGTCAGACGCTTCAAAAGGCAGGCTTGTATTTATCAGAACCTGTTTTTTCGTATGGACACCTGTACGTGCTTTTTCACGAGTTAGTAAATTCATTAATATTTATTTTTGTGTTAAAGACACATACGGTCAAAAAGTCAACGATGATCACATTATAACTGCTAATATTGTTTTCAAATAATTTTTGTGAAGTAAAGAAGATTGAAAAAAGGCATCTGACAAAGCCAATATTTTTTTAAAATATCTACTTTTAAAATGTTTTACAATTAAAAATGTAGTATTTAATGATAACGATTTTTTACAGTAAAATTGATATTTATGACCATCTCTTCAAAATAAAACACCTTTCATAAATAATTACCTCTTTTGTTTATTTACATGTTATTATATTCCTACTTTGTTACTGATCACTGGTTATACAGTAACTATCTAGCTACTAAGAATATTTATACTTACATAAATAAAACCCGTCTGTGAGTATGGAAACCAAGTTCCACTTGCAGGCGCTTTCAACACTAGGGACGTCCATTAATTGCATGAGGTGTTTTCCTTTTTAAATTTGTACTTCCCTCCACTCTGGTGAGATCTGGTACCATCCTCCTTCCTCTCAGGTCAGATTTACCTTATAATCTTTAAATGATTTATTTTATATGTTCATGTATTTTGTTTTATGCCCCCCCCCCCCCCCCCCCCCCCCCCCCGCTATATTGAGCTCAGTGAACCTGCCAACGATCATCAACAATTTCGCCCTGGGAAGAGATGTATTTCTGTGCTTACTATATTTAATACAAAATAACCTAGAATAGCACATGTGGTACTAGGCTTAACGTACCACTAACGAAGCTATCCAATGCAACCACATGTAAGGAGAAGAAGGCCCATAAAGAGAAGGGTGTGAGACGGTTCTTTCGACCGCCACACTTCCATCTCAGTCGCCGTGTGCGCCTATACTTCAAAGCCGACGAATACTACTGGACGTAAGGATAACCGCTGCACCGCGCATCAACCAGAAGAAAAGGATTCGTAGCATCTCGCCGCACTGCCATGAAGCCTGAATGGTGATGGGACTTAGCAAACATTGTATACATAGATCACAACACCTGATCTGTACACATTCCTCTTAAGCTACTGCGATATGGTTGCTACCGTCATGAAGATCCTGTTCGCTGCCAATTCTGCCGGCAGGGACAAGATCAAGTCCTCGTTCACCACTGATGATTATTGTAGGGAATAAATAGCGAGGAATGTGCTGTCTCTGAAATGAGAAAATATCAGGAATGAAATTATTAATAACTGAAAAGGAATGTTACTGCACTTGTATAAACTTTAAATTCTATGTTAAACTAACATCATAACATCAACTATCAAAATATACCTGTGGTATTCAGATTTGAATTACAAATGATTTACTAAGCTACAGGAAATGTACTATTTGCACTTTCTTCTTCTATGAGCACCCTTCCCGTGTCCGGGTGTAGGCGGGTCCTCATAAGGGACGTTTATCACTCTATGGGAACGTCTGGGAAGATGAACTGTGGGGAGGGGGGGGGATTTCCCACTGCCTTCCTCATTGTGATAGTGTTAGTAAGTACTATTGTAGTGTGGATGACTGCGATAGTGTGTATGTGTGCAACGCAGAGTGTTTGTGTTGTGGATGAGCGATAAAAGAAGAAAAAGGGTAAAATAAGGAGCCAGGCCTTTTAGGCCTACTCTTCCGAAAGATACCGATGCTGGCAGACAGGCTTATCGTCCTCATCCTACGGATGAATCACACACAATCAACAGCGTCATATGCCCTAACTATATAGGTACTTCGGAAATGTGTTGTGATTTAACCAACTTTGGTGCACAATCTGGTGAAGAGGAATTTTGCACCTTCATTTCTCCTACTCTGCCTGCCAAATTCTGATGGTTAAAGTTTCTTCCACCAACAGTATTCGAACCAACTAATCTCGCGTCAGCGCGACACCATCATTGTACCGGTGGGTTACTAATAGTTTTAAATCCATTTATTCAGCCGATTTTTTGGCGTGGTGAGAGAGCGAATCATTTCCGAGATGTTCTATGGCATCTTCGGATGACCTATTCCATTATGTTTTCACCATACTGTTATTTTAACATTTACAGAAAATTGTGGTGGTTTTAAATTTTCTAAGTAAGCAATAATTATGCCTGTTTGAAGCTATGATGAATTTATACTTTTCTTGAAGCCATTCAACTAATAATAGGCTTGTGTCCACTAAGAGTAAATCGGATGGATTGCAGTTTTTAAGGAGATAATAAAATTATTTACTATAAACTATAAATATTATTATAAAAAAATAAATTCGGCAAAATTAGGCATTCGGTCACGTGACCGCGAATACCAATCAGAAAGCATTACGTCACGCCATGCGAAACTTGATAGTAGTGTTGAAATTTTTGTAGAATAGAACAGGTTAATAGATAAACTTCTCGTTTGTAGCAATTTTTGTCAAGTTTATACGGATGTTCTCAATTATACGTAGAAAGATAAATGTGATTCGCTATAGAATCAGGATTTAGCAATGCAAACAGTAGTAGTTTGCCCATAATTGATGCCGTGACAGATTTTTCGCGTAGTGACGTTTGTTTATCAGAATTCCCCAATATTAAAACTTCGATGTATGTATAGACAAGCGTAAAATATAGATTATAAACGTAAGCAGCATTATTTCGGTTTCGTATACAATAACCTATTGTTCGAAAATAAACAACAATTTTCTTTCATATCTCGCTTGGTTCTCGAGATACACAGACGGAAAAAAAAATCCCAACACCAAGAAAAAATTATTGTAGAGTAATGAAATTTGGACAATGCATTTGTCAAGTTAACATGTTTAATTGATTAAATTTTCAAGATCACAGGTTAATTTAAGCTCAAGAAAATGCATTTCAGATGTGAAATACTGTTAAATTAATAGCCGGTGTAACCTCCAGAATTTTGAATGCAAGCCTGCAAACGTGAATGCATTGTGTCATACAGGTTTCGAATGTCACTTTGTGGTATGGAGTTCCATGCTTGTTGTACTTGTGCTCTCAATACTGGGACGGTCAGTGCTGGCTGTGGATGATGCTGGAGTTGTCGTCCAATGATATGCCATACGTGTTCAATTGGAGACAGATCTGGTGATCTCGCAGGCCAAGGTAACATGTCGACACTCTGTAGAGCACGTTGCGAGACAACAGCGGTATGAGGGCGAGCGTTATCCTGTTGAAAAACTCCCCCTTGAATGCTGTTCATGAATGGCAGCACTACAGGTTGAATTACCAGACTGACGTACAAATTTGCAGTCAGTGTGTTTGGTATAACCACAAGAGTGCTCCTGCTGTCATAGGAAATTGCTCCCCAGACCATGACTCCAGGTGTAGGTCCAGTGTGTCTAGGCCGCAGACAGTTTGGTTGCAGGCGTTCCCCTGGCCTCCTTCTGACCAACACTCGGCCATCACTGGCACCAAGGCAGAATCTGCTTTCATCAGAAAACACAACAGATCTCCACTCCGTCCTCCAATGAGCTCTGGCTTGACACCACTGGAGTCGCAAACGGCGATGGCTTGTAGTCAGTGGAATGCACGCTACAGGGCGCCTGGCTCGGAGCTGTCCTTGAAGTAACCGATTTCTAACAGTTCGTTGTGTCACTGTGGTACCAACTGCAGCTCGAATTTCTGCCGCAGACGCAGTACGATGCGCCACAGCTGTACGCCGAATACGGCGGTCTTCCCTCTCAGTAGTGCCACGTGGCCTCCCGGAACCCGGTCTTCTTGAGGCAGTACCATCCCTTGACCACTGCACCCAACAATCATGCACAGTGGATACATTCCGGCCAAGTCTTTCTGCAATATCGCGAAAAGAAAATCCACCTTCTCGTAGCCCTATTACACGACCTCGTTCAAACTCGGTGAGCTGTTGATAATGGCTTCTTCGTCTTCTTAAAGGCATTCTTGGCTAACATCAACTCACTATGTCAAATCTCAGCGGTAAATAACGTTCACAAACTTTACAGCGCGTATTTAAAGCAAACCTGATTTGCAAGCTCTGAATAGCGCTACTAGCGCCACACTTATGCGCGAAGCGCGAAATTTGAATCGATGTCATCTTTCAGATGTATAAACACGCCTACCAAATTTCGTTTATCTAACACAAGTCTTTCTTGGTGTTGGGATTTTTTTTTCCGTCTGTGTATTTTGAATGAAAGGTGATGTGGTTAGGCTGATATGCATTCTGGTCTAGAAGGGAGATCTAAGCGAGATATAAAAAGGTTTTGTTCTTCATTTCGATATTTTTGGCGAGAATAATGTCATAGAATATGGTTGTTCGGTATTATTAATTCTGTGCTGTATCGTAACTTTTCTGTTGCATAACGTCTGAGGTACCTTTCTTTCTCTTTCATTTTTACTTTTCCTAGAAAAGTATATTCTAAAAAAAGGTGTGGCAAGTTTTAAAACTATACCACTGCCAATTTCCCTTCTGATCCTGGCTGCATTTGAAACTAACAACATCACCTTTCAGTTAAGATATCTCGAGAACCAAGCGAGATATAAAACAATTTTATTATTTATTTGCGATTTACTCGTTGAGCTGTATGTGAATCTATCACGTAGTTGTGGCGTCACGGTAATCATAGTTCAGTGGTTATTACATTAAACTTAACACTAGAAAAAGATTTGAAATTAGGAAACCAAAACAACTTAAACTTAACTCATACATTTTTATTTTATCAATACTTGAGAAATGGTGATTCTGTAAAATTCATCAGTTTTGCTTTAGACTTAGAAACATATTGTGTGCAAACACTTACATCAAAATGATCAATACAATAATAAATTCTTGAATCTCCATATAAACTGTGTGCATCCTTCCGCCTTGCAAGTTTTAGCCACTTTTCCCGTATTTGTTCATTGTTTAAAACATACATAAAAAAACTTTATTGGAGTGTTTACAGTTGGACTTTTATACTTGGATACTATACAGTACTTATGATACGAGGATTTCATTTTTCAGAAAACGAAAGGAAACTAACATCTGCCATATACACACAAGGTCACACTGTTTTCGGCCAGACACTGATTCTTCTGGGAAGCATCTTGCCCAGAGTGTGGGGAAGTTCTTGCAACGTAGTCGCATCTCCTTCCATATCTATGTGTGGTTGTCATTGCTATGTGTGGCATTTTCGGATGTGTCGTCCCCGATAGGTTGGCATAATTCGTTATCACTTCCGTCAGTAACGTGGTCTGCTGTTGAAGTAGCTGCATGATGACGCTTAAACTTAAGCGCCCTGGGTGAATGCAGTCCGCTTGACGTCGATGATGGTGGGTAGCGGACTGCTTTGTCGTCGCGGTTCGCTTTCGACCGGTCTCTGTTCGCCGTCTACCAGTGTCAACGCTGCTGTTGTTCTCCCCAGCGTAGGACTTCTTCTTCTTCTTTTTTTTTTGCGAGGTGTCGCTGCTCTCAGTGCGAGTGGGCTGGAGCATGCCCTTCTTCTTTTTTTTTTGTGTCATTGCCTCAACGGCTGTGTATGAAGCCCCACTACCTTCGGTAGCTTTACTTCTGGGTTTCAGGATGGTTTGGTTTTGGGACACTTTTTATTTGTTCACTTTCAGGGGAAAACCAGGGCTTTGATCATCAGAGATGATCTTAATGGTGAAAAACCCCTGCATTTTTCATGTGCTTCTTTGTCTGTTTTGTGGCTGGTGTAGTTTTTGCTTTATTTATTGTGGTTGGTAGAGTATGCTCAGGGGCACTTTGTACTTGTGCCATTGCATAGGCATGACTGTACCGATATTTTCGGTTCTTTCGTTTCTGTTTTCATTTAATTTCCTGATAAAATCTTCTGTTATGGTAAAGATTTCAGTATTGATTAGTGGAATGTCAGTTTGGTTGTGCAGTACGTCTATAGGTGTGTACATTGGCGCATTGAGTATCATTCGGAGGCATCGGTTTTGGAGTCTTTGGATGTGTTGGATGTTGGTGTGGCTTGCCATCCCCCATATCTGGCAGCCATAGAGGATGAACGGTCGAATGACAGATTTGTAGTCTTATTTTAGTGTTGGTCTGAAGGTTATTGCTGCGTAGCACTGGTGATAGGTTCATTGCTACTGCTAAGCCCTTTGTTCTTCTGTCCATGATGTGTTGGCGGAACAGTAGTTTACTATCTAGAGTTATCCCTAGATACCGGTGCTCTTTGGTCCATGCGATGTTTTGTCCCATGATTTTTAGGGTTTCATTTATTTCTGATCTTTTTTTGGTGAAGTATATACAGGCACATTTATTGGGGTTGATTTTGACTTTGTTTTTCCTGCACCAGTTGCAAAAGGCGTATAGTCCTTGTTGTAGGTGTCTGATGTTCAACTCCTTTTTTCTTCCCGTTGTGAAAATGGTAGTGTCGTCAGCGAATTTGGCCATCTTCACGTGTGGTGGTGTCAGGATCCTGTTGATATAGACGTTAAATAGTGGCGGGGCTATGGCGGAGCCTTGTGGGATTCCGGCAGGTATTGGGTATATTGATGACCTCTGTCCTTCTACTGATACATAAAACTTCCTGTCCTTTAGGTAGCTGCCTATAAGTTTGATGTAGCAGTGCTTGATTCCGGTTTCGGTCCTCAGTTTTTGAATAAGTTTGGCATGCCAGACTTTGTCGTATGCCTTTTCTACCGTTCTGCAGTAGCTTTTTGAAAATTGAAGTTCTTGGATATGTCTTCCGTGATGCGGAGTAGTTGGGTTGTGGCGGCGACTCGGCTCTGGAATCCAAATTGCTCTAGCCCGATCGTCCTTTCCTCTTCAAGGCTGGAGTTTATCCTCTTGAGCAGGATTCGTTCCAGTACCTTCGACGTTGATGAGAGCAGGCTAATTGGCCGGTAGTTCTCGACTTGTCGATGGTCCTTTCCGCGTTTTGGAATGGCCTTTACTTTCGCTAGCTTTCAGGCTGTGGGGTAGTAGCAGTTGAGGAGGCAGCTGTTGAAAATTCTAGTAAGTAGAACCATGCCCTTTTTGGGTAGGTTTTTAAGGTGAAGATTTCTTATTTTATCGTGCCCAGGGATTTTGTTCGGCACCAGCTTCTTTATAATACTCCGGACTTCCCCTGGGGATGTGAGTTGTGGTTGGTCGGCGGTTGGTTGGTTCAGTATGTCTGCTGCTTGTTGCTCGGTTTCCTCAGCTTCTCGATTTTCAGCCTCTGTGAACTGGTATTCCGCTGTAGTGTGTTGGGCAGCAAAGTGTTCGGCTAATAGCTCTGCTTTTGCAACTGGCAGGAAGCAGGGTCCAGCAGGGCCATTTATTGCAATGTTGGCCTGGCGTGGTTCTTTCAGGGCTCTGATTAGTTGTCAAGCCTCTCGGTTTTGTAGCATAAGGTTAGACATTTTGTCTTCCCATTGCTCTGTTCTGCGTTCCTGTAGTCGTACCTGTAGTTGTCGTGCATATTGGTGGTATTGTCTTCTGTCTCTGGGGTCGCGGTACCGCTGCCAGAGCTTCCGGTAGCGGTTTCTTAAGTAACGTAGGTCCTCTAGGATTGCTGGTAGTTCTTCGTGGTGCTCGTGTTCTATTATGGTTGTTGTGGAGGCTCTTCTGTCCGCTTCAGTGACCACCTTGTCGAAATGGTTAATTGCTGCTTCTATTCGCTTTTTTTTTTTTTATTTTTTTTTTTTTTTATTTTTTATTTTTTTTTATTTATTTTTATAATCTTTCATTCCCTCTGCTGAAGGCAGGGGCGGGCCGTTGTAGAACGCGAGTTCTTTTCAGCCAGTTGGGTTACATTTTATTTTTGTATTCCTTTATTTGTTATTTGTTACATTTCTTTACTATTAACTTAAAAACTAAAGACTTAATTTCTTAATTTGGGGCTGCGAGATTTTTAGTGTTTGAATGGGTCCTTTGGACTCTACGTCCTTGTTATTATTTTTGAACATTTTATTTGATCATGGTAGAAATAAGTTGTGTTAACAGCTGCAATATCTTGGTCAGGGTCAGCTGGTCTTGGCTTTCTGTGGTGGGCTCGTCTTGTGGACTTGCAGCGGGCTGCATATGGAGCCTTGGTCTTCGTTTTTGTTTCTGCTGCTTAGTATTGGTACTGCGTTGCTGTTTCCAAGCCTTGCAACGCGGTAGGAAGCAGCGTGCTTAAGTCCGCAGTTGCAGCAGACAGGATCTTCTCTGTGTTTTTCGCAGTCGCAGCGAACGCACCTGGCTGATTCTGTGCAATCTCTGGCATAATGCCAGAAATTCTGACATCTGAAGCATTGGATCTGCTTGGTTGAAGGTGGTTTCAATGCGGATTGCTGCAAAGGTTACGTCGGCCTTCTCTCCGCCGCTGCCGTGAGCATCCTCCCTCCGCTGCGAGAGGGTGGAGACCTCTTCCTCGCTGGGGGGAGCGATGTCGGTCGCACAGTCTGGGTTGAAAGATCAGCCCTCCTTCTGGTCTTCTGCGTAGAGGTGGTGGTTTCTTCACTGCTGGGAAGTATGGCGTAGTACGAAGTTCTTGATGGCTTCCGCAAGGTCGCTGAGGTTACCCAGCACTATCCTCAGTCCTTTAGGTACCGGCCAACAGAAGAAAGGCAGCTTCAAGTGACGTTGCAGGTAATTTTGTAGTCCATGATATCTATGGCTGTAGTAGACTTGGATGGGTGGCACTGGGCCCAGCTCTGGAGGGGTGATGTTTTCTGTGGTCCAGATTGGCGGTACTTGGAAGTTACGACCAGTCACCGGGTCATAGCAGGAGGCCATAGATCTCCTTTTCGTTAGGTCGACATATTTCTCCCAGTCGAAGTCACTGGCTAGTGGGGTCGGGAACACGAGTGTCTCCGACCACTCAGCGACCCCATCTGGGAGAATCTTCTCGACGAGTTGGCTGTGATCTCGGCTAGATAGGACCAGCTCGAAGGTAGTCGCATCGCTGGTAGGGACTTCCCAACTAAACTGAAGGTCGTTTAGAAGAACAGTGATAAAGAATTTCCATTTCTTCGGATTGCCTCTTTCGAGGCGCCGTCTCCATACTTTCATGGACCAGTCTTCAGGGTTGATAGCATACACCACACGTTCAGTAGCACCGTGTGGAAGCAAAGAGGCTTCTGCGTAAAAGCCGACTTCCCGCGGAAACGCGAGAGATTTGTGGCTCATCTTCTTCTTCGACTTGGCCTTCTTGCTGTTCGGCGATGTCGTGGAAGAACCAGTGGAATCAGCCATGATCTTCTGCGTACTTAGTGAGTCAGTCAGTAGTCACACTGTTTTGTTTCGCATGGAGTGACATCTTTTAAGACGCCATGACAGTCTTATGCGTTTGTAAATTTAACTTGATTTTTAAAAATAAAAAATGCATAATGTAAATGAAAAATCTTGAGTAAAATAGGTAACAAGATAAACTATTAACGAATTGTTCAAATTAAGTCAATTAGCCAATTCTGAACGAAAAATGCTGAACGAAAGAAACAAGTTAGTCCTTTTTTCGCATATAAGACAGTGCAACCTTTTTTATTATTCGCTAAATGGAAGTTTTAATTTAATTTTGTACGATTCTCATAATTCGATGCTGAAGTATAAAAAGAAGTGATAGTGAAACTATTAATTTAACGGCAAAATACATTTGCAAACGCTTTAGTCATCTAATGTGAATCTTTATGGTGCACCATCTGAAGGTTAGTCGAATGACTTCGTAAGACCTACAACCAGAAGTTAATGTCATCGGTATCTGTCGTCTTAATGTTGTTCCACATGCATAGATGACCAGGAATACTTCTTTTTAAACGCAGAGTTTGTATGTGACGATAAAGAGAGATGTTGAGAAGAGGTGCAGCAGACATTTAGAGTGTGTTCTATTCTGGTGTTCTAAATACGAATATAGGTCTCGATGTGTACGTAAAATTTAGTGTTGTCCTTTAGAGCATAGCGAAGCAAGTGACGGAGTCTAGTTTCTGTACTCTTTTTACAAACAAACTGAGTCATACGAATGTGTCTGTACAGTTGATGATTTCCTTAGGAATAGCAAAGTTCCAACATTATTGTTGTTTGTCACACTAACTAATTGAGAGTAGGGAGAAATATTAGAAAAGAGCCACTCGTTTCTCGGCTGTTTGTAACAATCCTTGCAAAGGCGTAACAGAATTCGTACACTGACATTTGTATGGCAGCTAGACCACAAAGATTTATTGGAAAAAATGCGAGGAACACATTTCATACGCCAGTGCTACAAAATACTTCTTCCACCAAGCTGTTGGGTCACAATGACAGGAGAGATTAGATTATAGAAAGTAGGTGTCTTACTGATGTTTATATGAACTCTTACTTCTCTCGGGCTATTCGTGACTGGAATCCACAAAGTTAGTCTCGGTGCGAAGCACCCTTTGCCACCCACAGTTGTGAGAATTGTAGAACACAGACGTGGACATGTTTCGAATATTTTTGATGTGGAAGACAACCTCTTGAAACACTAAGTTGTTTTGAGGACTGTACCTTTACTGCTGAAAAATTATCGAGGAAGTACACTATAAAGTGTCTGAATACGTAGAAATCTAACATTCTTTATCGTTCGTTTTCTTTTTAATATACCTGTACCCAGTATTGGGAAAAAAATCTATAGAGGAATTACCAAAATTAATCTGTGATACTATAATTGTTATCTTAGCTAATTATTATCCTGAAAATTTCGAACTAATTTGAGAAATAGATTTGGGTGTGTATTTTCTAGTATATCTGACATTATCTGTGAGTGTATCGTTGTATAGATGTGAAAACTTACACATTCTCAAGTCCTGCAGTGCACGGTAAATGTGAACTAATGGTGGTTACCAAAATCTTATTTCCTCATTTTTCTGAAATATAATACATTAGTATATCATACTTTGCAGGTACCAAAATTGTTAAAATTATACTGGGAGATACAATTTTCACGTCGATTAAAAACTATGATGTGTTTATAAATAATATTAAATTCCGTTCGTTGGTAACCGCATCATTTGAGAACGGCTGGACCGATTTGGCTAATTTTTCTTTTAAATGTTTCCAGTAGTCCGAATAAGGCTTTGAAAGAAAGAAAATTGGAAAAAATGCCGGAAAAATTTGGGAAAAACTGAAAGTATTTTTTTTCTATAGACCGATAGGCGATTTTTTTTAAAAAATGTGCGATATAGTCCGAATGAGGTTATTAGGGAAATAAAAATTGGAAAAGTTGTCTGAAAATTTTGAAAATTCGGAAAAAAACTGAAAGTGTTTTTCTCTATGGACTGATTTGGATATTTTTTTTTTTTAAATGTTCGTAATATTCGGACAAAGAAAAATTGGAAAAGTTGCCTGGAAAATCTGAAAGTGATTTTTTTCCATGGACCGATTTGACTATTTTTAAAAATGTTCGTATTAGTGCGAATGTTTTTACAGAAAAATAAATTGGAAACGTTGGCGGGAAAAACTGAAAGTGATTTTTTCTACAGGATTTGTGTATGAACTCCAGACCATAACTCAGGATTCGAACGGCGGATAAGCGTAATTATATTTTCCTTATGCTCCTGGGATGGAAATATCTCAATTGAATGTTATCCGCTGGAAAAAAAACGCACACGCACACACAATAAGCTGGGAGATCTGGATATAAATCTGAATATACGCATCCCAGCCTAAATTAAAATAAAATTACCTTTGATTTTATTTTTTATGTAATTTTTGACATTTCCAACAAATGTAATTATTTTATTTCTATTCCACTGATATTACTTGAGGACATGGGCTTGATGATATCAAACAAGTTATTATCTCAATAAGGTATGACACCGCCCCACTCGTACGATGCACGAATCAAGAGTTGAAACGTGAAAAACAATATTATTGTGTTGCACTGTATAAGGGAAAACATATGAAGGTATATTTTTATTCAATTTAATATTAATTAAAACAGAAAAGAATATCAAGTTATTTGTGCTTTTGGTTGTTACACAAAATGTATTAATGTAATATCTATGGTTACCAAAGAAGAATGAAGGGATGTAATCTGTGGAGAGGTCAGAGAAAAGATGGATGGATTTGGTAAAGAAGGAGAGAGGAAGGAAACGTGATGGATAGTTCTGTATGAAGTGTAAAGGTTGTGTATTATAAAGAATGTTGATGTGAATAAAGGTTGATTAACTAATAATTCCGAAGACAACCTAGTCATTAACAAATACCATATACGTAACTGCGAGAAAGAGCTTAAACGGACATACCGCTGTTAATGTATATGCATACAACGCTAATGAAAATCGTAATTGATGGGTTGAGACAGAACTTATTAAAAGAAATTAATTTTCATAATAAGTAGTATGGGTCGGAAATTTAATTTATTCTAAAAGGAATGGAAATCGCCTGCGAGAACGGTAACTATAAGCGAAGTGGGCACATATGATCAGCCTGTATTTCTTTCCTTGTATTAGCTATATAGTGACCATGAGTGCAAGTTGTCCTACTTTTCATAATGTACGGTTGCCACGTCTGGGGAACTGCATGCAAATCTACCCTGCTACACTTACAAAGAGCGCAGAACAGATGCCTAACAATGATTAGCCACGCGAGTAGCTACATGCCAATAGACCTTCTTCACGAGATCACCAATATGCCTACCATCCAAGTAGATAATTTTTTCACCAGGGTTGATACTATCCGCCCAGAAGTTGACAAACTGGAATCAGTAGGTACAGTACTCCAATGGAATGACACAAATTCAAAGTGCCACTTAGCACAATTATGACACCGATATAAATGATCATCTACCACAGGCGATCCTTAACAAGAACATTCAAGGGTTTCCCATAAAGACTGTTTATAACGGTCAAAGCCGCGTTTTCCCCTAACGCGAACCATAGCGAATCCAAAACAATCTATTCGAAACTAGATAAAGCTACATACAGTAGCAGGGCTACAAAACGCCGTTGAGGCAGTGAAAAAAAGTACATTTAGGAAGAAATTCTGTTCATTACTTTTAGAGAACAAACATCAAAGAAAGTGCTATGCTGGAAAGCAGAATCCTAAGGATAAAATTAGTAATCCTAGAGAAAGTGGCTGCTAGACGAGGGGTAAAATTTTCATCGTACGCCGGTAAGTAGGCCTATATCGATATTATTGCACTCGTAGAAACTTTCTTAATATGCGATATTAATTTTAAATCTCATGAAAATTAATCGACATTTTGACATTTAAACTATTATTGAGTTACACAGTAACATACAAATTTCATTTTTTTACTGTGATTCTTGAATGCAGTTTTCCCTGTTTTCTATTCATCACTACAATTTTTTTCCGTTAGCTACGTATTCTTTGGGAGTAAAATACATTCGGTTGTCTATTTTACTCTATGATCTATTTTTTATGGCTTCCTAGACAGCCTCTGGAACACCATGTTAACTGTGCAGGCTAAGTTTTTAGTCACCTTATACTTGTCAATAAATAACGCTAACACGCCGATTGCTAAGCGACTGAAATGCCCATTTAAAGCTTTCTGTACATAATATAGAGTTTTCAGCTTGACCATATATTCATAACTTTTTCGCTAAATGAATTTGTTGATTTAATTCATTATTTGTAAACTACAACTTCTAGAATATTTGTTTGGTGGTGTTCGATATTCAACTGCTTCAATTCCGTTGTTAGTTGATTTGACAAAAGTCAGTGACGTAACTGGTAATTAATTTTTACACTACGATTGATTTGGTTCTTTATTAATGAAACCAATTTATTATGATGATAGTATTATACAGCGTGGAGCTTGGTATGTGAGATAAAACGTCTGGGCAATTTTTTCTTTTTTTGTATAGTGGCAAGTCATTTCGCAATTTAGTATCGATGTAACTATTACCATTTGTTAAATTCCACAATTTCGTTACCATTATTGGAATATTAATTTTTAACGGACCGCTTTTATTAACGTTTTCCGTGTATTCTAACGCACTATATTTCAGAAATCTGAAGAAATAAATAACGTAGTCGAAAAACAATATCAACAAGATCTAAAGGGGTCTTTTAGCGTAGTGGCGAGATCTACAGTGGATATCTCGTAAATGGGTTTTCATCTTACCTGGAATGTGATATGTGGCGCATATCTGTACTGTGTAGGAACGAGTTATGATTTCCCGCCCACTTCCCCGTCACGCAGAGTAATAAGATAAGCCAAATATTTTAAGCATTACCATACGCTTGCAAACTGTCAGTACCTCGTGCAAATTGGATATGAACTTTTTGCATGATGGTTGACAAAGTGCACAGACAGATGGCGCCAGTTAACAGATTTGTGATAGTGCAGATAGATTAACTTACTCGTCATCCTGAGTACAAAAAATGAAATCGTGGCAGCTAATGAATTCTTACAGAGCGTACGCAGCGAACGGTCTTCCTCAGTGCGAAGATGTGCAGTGAAGATGATTTTACTTCCGAATTTATTGTAAGTCTATTACATATTGTGCTCCATCAAATTTACTATCATGCTAACCAAATACCGAATGGTCTTTACCGTCACTGGGAATCGAACGTTATGTATAACAGCAGGTACTGTTCAGATTCTCAATTTTTACACGCTTTATATTAGCTTGATTTGTATGTATGTATGAATGTAACAGAATCTTTCGATTCAATTCTCACCCACTTCCGGATGTCCGAGTTATTTGAAATTTTAAACAGTTATTAAGACCCTCTGACAATACAGTAATTTCATAACAACATCCTATTATTTTCATTACTTTGGCAGTAACAATACAAGAATTGTTGAATGTAACGGAATTTTGCAATTGAATTTTAACCTAATTCTAGATGCGTGAATTGTTTGATATTTCGCACATAAATTGAGAACCGATAACAATACAATAATTTTACAGCTGTGTTCTGATATTCTAATTACATAGAAAAATGGTTGAATGCAATGGAATATGTCATTTCAATATTCACCCATTTCATGACGTCCGAATTGTTTGAAGGTTGGCACACGTATTAAGAACCGGTGACAATTCAATAATTTCGTAGCTATATCGTTATATTCTTATGCCATCGACAGTAACAACAGAAAGCGGTTGAATGGAATGGAGTATTTCAGTTCAATGTTCACCCACGTCCTGTCGTCCGAATTGTTTGTAATTTTGCACAAATATTAAGAACCAGTGAAAACACAATAATTTCATATCTAAGTCCTGAAATTCCCATTGTGAATAAAAAGTTAAAATAAAATTATAGTTTAAAAAACCTAAATACACGACTTTGTAGCAATGTGATTAAAAATAATCTTTAAATGTAAAAAATTTGTTCAACAGCTCTAGGATGTCCCAAAATTCAGTATTACTTTTTTAATAAGCTTAATATAAGAATGAAGTCACTAATTAAAAAGTTAACTTTAACGAAAAAAAAATATTACGAACAGCTAGCGGCAAAAAATGTAAGATTTAAATTTAAATTCTTCTCGAGTTTGCCGCCGAATCACATTTTCTACTGTCGAGCTTTCGGCGACCTTCACTGCCGCCATCATCAGGTCTGTTGTGTCTGAAGGAACAACAAAAACTGGACTGAATAGCGGAACTGAACCAGACAGGAACGTTGTCGACTTCCGATTGACTTACTGGTTCCGCAACCGACCAATCGCAGTAACGGAATGGTTACGTCATTGGAGTCAGCCAATCGGAAGTCGACAACGTTCCTGTCTGGTTCAGTTCCGCTATTCAGTCCAGTTTTTGTTGTTCCTTCAGACACAACAGACCTGATGATGGCGGCAGTGAAGTCGCCGAAAGCTCGACAGTAGAAAATGTGATTCGGCGGCAAACCCGAGAAGAATTTATATCGAAGATACGCCGAGAAAGACTTATATCTCATATTAAATGTAAGATTACTGATATCTAGCGCTACACACTTTTTTACATTACAGTTAATTTTTTAATCAGTGAATTTATTCTTATTTTAAGCTTATTTGAAAAAGTTATACTGAACTGTTAGACAGCTTAGCGCTGTTGAACAACATTTTTATATTTAATGATCATTTTTAACCTTTTAGTTCAGTTTGATACAAAGCGTGTATTTTGGTTTTTTAACTATAAATTTTTTGTTTTGTTTTCACAGTGCTGGTACGCCTGGGTATTGTTAGATAATCATGCATTCTAATTGCCGCTAATCATCCATACTGTAGTGTGGGGAGACAGACACAGCACCGTCACTGCCTTTTCTTTGTAGGCAGGTGGAGAGTGGAGGATATTGTCCGAAGACATTGCCACCAGCATTAATTAGATGGTTCAAGACATGTCTGTTGGTTCATCTTCACGGTGGTGTCAGATTATTGGCATGACTTCTTATGACTTCCGTCAATAATATGGTTTATTGATGAAGCAGCTTGCATAAGGAAGCTTAAGCTTATGCTTTTGGTATTCGTGTAGTCCGCCTGTTGTCGATGCTGGTGAGTAGCGTACTGCTTCGCCGTCGTAAGTAGCTCTGGACCGGTTACTGCAGGTCGTAGACTTTTGCTGTTGCCGCTGTTGAGCTCCTCTGCATAAGACGTCTTCTGTGTCCGCAACTTCTTGTTTCTGTGGCCGTTGTACGACTGGGTGGTTCTGCTTTCGGCACGGCTGATTTCAACATGACAGAGACTATTTCTCTGCTGAGGGCTGCTGGTGACAGTTGCAAGATGGCGAGTGGTCTCCACCGGCGAGGCCCTGCAGTCTTGTGAGCTTGTAGTGGTCTCGCGGCGCTGCTGTGGGTGCCTCTTACGTTGTAGCTTCCATGATTTACAACCTCTGCCTTCCCAGACCCGCAGTTGCATCAAGTGGGTTCATCGCGGGGTTTCTTGCAGGCGGCGACTTCATGACCGCATCCACAGCGAACACACCTGGCACGTTCAGTGCATTCGCTGGCGTGGTGCCAGAAGTTCTGGCACTTGAAGCACTGAACCAGTTTACGTCAGGGCGGCTTCACTGCGGTCGTTGGTTTGTCTGTTGTCTGCATGATGGCATCTGACTTCTTCACGCGGCCGGGAGTCATGATGTCATTTGACTTGGAGTTTTGCTGAAGGATCTGGATGACTGCCGCGAAGTCGTTGGGGCAGGATGGAGGGATCTTCATCCCGTGACGGTCAGGCCAGCTGAACATGGGCAGCTGCATGTTACGCTACAGCAGAGCCAGTAAGTCGCAGTAGTTCCCTACGTAGATGACGGTGATAGGTGTAACTGGGCTTTCCCTTAAGGCAGGGAAGTCTGCTGGTGGTGACTCTGGCGAGAACAAAAGTGTCTTCTGCGGTGATGTTTCGCCTTTTCGTGTGGGCGATGGAGTTTCCGTTATCGGCGTCGTCTTGAAGTTTTGGCCGGTCGCTGGATCGAAGGCGAGGGTCTTGAATCTTCTTTTGATGTAATCGACGTACTTCTCCCAGTTGAAGTCGCTGGCCAATGGGGTTATTTATATAGTTTGTGACAAATTGTGCCGTCTAACTCAGTTGGAACAATATGCACAGAGCAAAAATCTCTTGTCTCAAACGACACTTAAGGGTTTGTTAAAACTGTCTCATGAAACTTTGTGTAGGCCTGGTTGGGTAACAGTTTACCATAGCAGCAGCATCTGGTGATCAGCGTGTCGCATGCTTGCTTTTCTGGGATTTAGGGATAACATAAAATCTTTATTTCATTTCGTTCGTAGCAGTCAAGACCAGCTCAGAGCTGTCTCACAGTTAGTAACATAAGGACCGGATGTTCTGCCGAGTCTTATCAACCATAGTCCTTGTGGTATCCGACATTTGCATCTTACCACTGCGTGGTTATGCGTGGGAGATGAACCGGTAGTCAAGGACATGGGAAGCTGCCATCAGCTACCAACTTGCCGCGTTAAGCCTTTCCCCCTACCCTTAGGACCTCAATGACATCACTAGTAGCCAGTATTAACACTTGCTTGTCCTAAAATCCTAACTAGCCAATTGGGAGCTAGCTTACCACCCCATCATGGCGACGACACGAGTTCGCTAGTCACGTCCAGGATCTAACTCATGTCACTCCATCCTCCATCCTCCAACTTATTTAGAGATCTATTCCATACTAAGCCTATCGCCGTCATTATGCAACCATATCGTAAATAGTACCAACCTGCCATCATAACTATATTGCAATCAGTGTGTTTACGAAATAATATCTTTATCTGAAGTGTTTGTAATAGTGTTCTTTCCTTTGCAACGTATTGTTAATAAATAGCCAATTGCTTTATACGCTGTGTGTTTCCTTTCAAACAACCTGATCACTGAAGTAAGATATAATGATAGTTTTAGATAAATTATGCTAAGTATTCATTCAGACGTATGCCAAAATGCTAACAGAAGAGAGTATAGATATTGACAGAGCTTGTTGACTAACTGCTAGCATCAAATAAGTATTTAGCCTAATATCTCGGCATTAACATTGCAAACAGTAAAATAGTACCATTTACTGGCAATGGTCGAGACGGATCCAAAATCCATCTGTCGTAGTTATAAGTCTCCGCTCGGCTATCTCACACGCGACAAGCGATGCTGGTGCCGGATTCTTCTCTGCCGTCAGGTGCACCTCAATGGTAGGCTAGGCAAGTCGTCTTGCCCCGTCTCCGAGGTCTCGAAGACATCCACGGACAGAGAAAACCCACATTTTTTAAATCACGTGTATCCTAATTCTACCAGTATTGGTAGGAGGCGTAGTCGCTGAAATCACGTGTCATTTATTCCATTTGCGGTCCCGGTTCGCTCTTCCGTCGAGTTGCTCGGAAACGTTCGGTCACTGGTCATTTTCCACACGACGCTGTCGCCTCCCTGGTATAGTAACCCCGAACGCTTGAAGCAGTTTTCTAACAGGGCCTGGGAAGGCCCGCTGGCTCCTCGCCCCCTCCTACCTGCTTTGGCGACGGTCTGCCAGGAGCCCTTAAGGGGGCGTCCATTAATGACGAGAGGTGAAATGGTGGGGGGGGGGAGGGAGTCTGGCGAAATCTCACGAAACCTCACCAAGGAGGAGGGGGGGACAACGAAAATCTCACGTGAGGTTTTGAAATTATTACAGCATGGTAGAGATACAAAAAAAGGTTCTTCAAATGACGCGAAAGTCGACTTTATCGGGTGTCCACAAATGAATATCGGGGTTTTAATGCTTTATAAGATTTATTACATTATCCTTACAGTTGTAAATGATATGTCAAATGAAAGAGCAACTGAAACAGTTTTGTTCGTTGGCACTAGTGCGCATGTGCGTGAAATGTTTCCGCTGCGATCCGCTAGAATGCGGTAGTAGCAAAGATGGCGACTAGTGAAGAGAAAGCGTTTTGTGTTTTACAGTTTGAAAAGACTGAATCTGTAGTTACTGTGCAGCGTGCGTTCCGCATAAGTTCGGGCGTGATCCTCCAAGTGACGATAACATCCGTAGATGGTATCATCAGTTTGAAGATACAGGCTGCCTTTGTAAAGGGAAGAGCGCGGGACGACCAAGAGTTAGCGAAGAGACTGTTGAGCGAGTGAGAGAGTCGTTCACTCGTAGCCCAAAGAAATCTGTTCGGAAGGCTAGTCGCGAATTAGAAATTTCTAAGTCGACTGTTTGGAAAGTTTTAAGGAAACGCTTGCAACTACGTCCTTACCGTTTACAGTTGTTACAGGCTCTAAAGCCTGCAGACCATGGTTTACGTGCTAAATTCGCTAACGAAATGTTGTTACATGACGATGAAGATTTTCTACATCATGTTGTCTTCAGTGATGAATCGACCTTTCACCTCAGTGGACATGTTAACACTCATAATGTGCGGATCTGGGGCTCAGAAAATCCTCAAGAGATCGTACAAGTGCAAGGAGACTCCCCTAAAATCAATTTTTTTTTGTGCTGTATCCCGGCGGAAAGTTTACGGACCTTTCTTTTTTTATGAACCGACTGTAACTGGTACTTCTTACCTTCCCTCAGTTGGAACAATATGAACCAGAGAACTTCATTTTCCAGCAAGATGGTGCGCCACCTCACTGGCATAACGAAGTACGCGGTTGGTTGAACGTAACTGTACCCGACCGCTGGATTGGTCGCAAGGGGCCCAATGACAGAGCTTGCTATGCGTGGCCTCCACGTTCACCTGACCTAACGCCATGCGATTTCTACCTTTGGGGTTTCATCAAGAATCGTGTGTATGTGCCTCCGTTACCAGCCGACCTCCTTGAATTACGACAGAGGATTGAAGCAGCTGTTGCAACAGTTACTGAAGACACACTGCTCAACGTTTGGGAAGAACTCGGCTACAGACTTGATGTGTGCCGTGTGACAAATGGTGCCCACATAGAACACTTGTAAGCTTGTATATAAAACTGTTTGAGTTGCTCTTTCATTTGACATATCATTTATAACTGTAAGGATAATGTAATAAATCTTATAAAGCATTAAAACCCCGATATTCATTTGTGACACCCTGTATTTGGTCCAAAAACCTACCTTAGGGGGGTATGACCAGCCTTGGAAGCATGAGACCCAAAAAAAAAAAAGGTATCAAGGAGTTGCGAGGTTGATTAGTTGTGGGGGTTCTCCGTCAAAATCTCACGTCATTTTAGAGGGGTTTCCGACCAGATCTCACGAATTCTCACCAGAGAGAGAGAGGGGGGGGGGCGGAATTTCGGAAAATCACCTCACGTCATTAATTTACTCCCCCTAACGGGATTTTCGGGAGGGGACGATGCTTTACTTCCCAAGATGCACGCCGAATTTTATCAGTTTTCGCACCGCAGCTATATGCACAATATTTTGTTATACATTCGATTGTTAATATATTGTCTCCTCATACCCGAGCAACCTCGCAAATTAATATAATCTATTGTATCGCCCAAGATCTAAAGTACTAAACTAAACTAGGTTATTAATATCAGAATATTTATACATAAATGGAGTATGACGAAATGCGTCATACTACAATACTCATCTATTGCATGTCCTTCAACATGCTGAAGAATTTTTGTAGAGCCACCTGTCCTTATCGTTAAATTCAGGCTCATGGTGTTTCTCAGAATACTAATGTTGCTCCAAAACTTCATAAGCTCAACGTCTAATTGTGTTGTAATGCGGCCGTACATGCTTTGAGGTGAATGATACATATATCCTTTTAATATGAATGAAAACAGTGAATCTGACTCAGTGATATCGTAAACTTGGATCAATGTGATGGTGCAAGGGTTCTGCGTATTGTTTATGTTTTGGATGAGAGATGAAAGTTGGGAGAGGGTAAAAAAAAACCAGATGCTGATTAGTTCAGGAATACTCTCCCAAACTAAACCAAAATGAGTTTTACGTCCCCATGCGAGGGACTAATGAAACAGTGTTGTACACCCTAATTAAATTCGTACTGAGGAAAATTAGGATATACAACGCGGAAGTATAGTCCAAAGTTTCGTGAATAGGAATTGTGCTACTGAATCTCTCCTACTCTGCTGGCAACAGCAGAAGACGAAAATTTCTTCCCTAATCAATGATTGTACCTACAGCCAGTTCTGTGTCAGTCGTGGGGCCTAAACGACGTAAACCAACGGAGTGTTTCGATACATAATACTCTGTTAAAATCGTTACCTATTACTGGTATTGTTCCAGTGTCAACTCTAGATTGATCCCAAAGATGGTTATCGGTCTAGGTCACCAAACCGTATTAAAGTAATACCTAATAAACACACGTCTCTGTATAATACGATAAAATCTTGGATGTGATCCAGGATGCTGTGATGTGCCTGCAATTCCTAACGTGCGTTAGTATCTTCTGATATGAACTCAGTGCAGTTTGAGGAGAAACAAGTATAGAGAATGAATCGCTTATCTCAACCTGATCAAGAGATAAAGTGTACCAATCAGCACTGGATCAATTAATAAAAGAATTTACATGACCGTGTGCTTCAAATACTTGTTTACTTTCAAAGTAATAAGAATTTACCGCTTTGGTTAATGAGTTTAATACGTATGTGACACAAACCATACTTCTTTTGATTTTGTTTTGTTTTGGTTGACCTAAATATTATGTAGTATTTATTTTCAAAACTTCCAGGCAGCTTTTTAAAATATAAATTAACTCTTATATATGTTTTAAGGTGACAAGAGTTAAACAAAATGTGAATGAAGGAGGTGAACTTGCATTAATTTTTTTTCTGGTTGGAGGTTTAGGTTCAAAATTTTGAAACATTCAATCAATACCAAGTGACTACCTCAGTTTCCACTATCGCCGCTGGCTTAGCAATCTTGCTGTGAGAAACAAAAGACGTTTGCCAGATTTTAAGACGTTTTAAATACTGCCATCTGTCAGTTTACGATGAAAACAAGTCAATTTACAATTTACTAGTTCTTTTCGTAGAGTGATCAAATGAACACCACTCTTTTTAGTGAGTCACTTTGCCCACCTCTATTACAGGGATCATATCAACCTAAACAGGTTCGTTTTGTCATAGTGATCATGGTCAGGTTAAAATCCGGCCTGGACCAAGAGTAAAAAGTTTAAGGGAAATTCGTTATGCGCAGCCAATGTCGCAAACTAGAGACAAACTGCGCATTTGTTTACAACTGAAGCAATCGATTATCTCTGACTGCTTATATTGGTTCCAAGGTTTGTAAAATATATTATATATAATTTTAGCCATCTGTATTTCTTTAAGTTCCTCCGTTCGCCCAATAGTCTGGCCGTTAGTTGAGCTATCTACCAGCCCTCGAAATGTTGCTTCTTGATTCTATAAAAGTTCAGAGATTAATTTCGCCTGTTTTGTTTCACCAAAGAAGACAAAGTAAGGCCGCTAGCTGCGCCATCTACCAGCCATATGAGCGAACTACGTAGGCGAGCGAGCGTTTTATTTTACTTAATTTAATGTATTTGTAACGCATATTATATATAGATTTTAGCTTCCTTCACTTCTTCTCCATATAATCTTTAACTATGCCAAATCTCACACTTCTCCGTGTGCGCAATATTCTTAAAAATGTAACATAAGTTTTCGCTTAGCGTATTAATACCTAGATTTTCGAGAAAATTAAGTTCGACGATCGTAAGTGTCCCATGAGTGGTGATCTCAAAGTAATATCGATGATCCTTGTACAGCAAGTACACAAAGTTTTCATGGTTTTTTTTTATGTGAGTGGGATAGCGGAGACAAGGAAAATCATTGGAAAAAGAAAGAATGGCCAAAGCGATTTTCATTGAAACCTGGAGTAAAAATGTGCAGCAAAAACTCTTATCGCGTCGACGAAAGTTCTCCTTCCACCCTTACACATCAAATTAGGCTTGATGAAGCAATTTGTGAAAGCCTTGGTAAATTTGTAGCAAATTTCCAGCCTTGTCAACCGAAAAACTAAAAGAGACTATATCTACGAGTCCAGACATTAGAGAACTTTATAAGGATGGAAATTTTGAAAAAGAAATGGAAGTTGCTGAAGAAGCCTGGTTCGCCTTTAAATACGTAGTAACCAAGTTTCTGGGCAAAAAGAAGGATCCTAATTTCAAGGCTATCGTTGAGACAATGCTGCAGAAGTACCAAAATTTAGGCTATTCAGCGATTTTGAAGGTTCATTTCCTACATTTACATTTGGACTACTTCATGAAAATCTGGGTGCGATTAGTGAAGAAATGAGTGAGATATTTCATCAGAACATGAAAGACATGGAAAAGCGTTACCAAGGCAGATGGAATATAAATTATGGCGGACTATTACCGGATATTGCATTGAGATGTTTCCAGAAGAGCATATGCACGGAAAAACTTGATACAAAGCATGACTGGTCCCAAGAGACGTCAACACAGCGACTAAAACGGCGAGTGTTCTATTTTTTTTTATATATTCTATTT
Organism: Vandiemenella viatica; assembly: GCA_031002005.1. Classification (NCBI taxonomy): domain Eukaryota; kingdom Metazoa; phylum Arthropoda; class Insecta; order Orthoptera; family Morabidae; genus Vandiemenella; species Vandiemenella viatica. The sequence goes on along the minus strand of CM061919.1, from coordinate 158,441,895 downwards.
CTATATTATATTACATTATATTGTTTATTATGGAAGCCACAAAATAATACGTTTTATACGAAACAATCTATTTCAATATGTCATTCAGTCTCATATTTGTAATATTTTTCGTCATATAACAAGTCTGGCTCAATGAAAATTGCAAAAAATTATGACGTGATGAAATTGAACTTAGGTCATTTTCAGGTTCGACGCACTAAGATACATGGGAATCAATCATTAAAAGTTTAAAAACAGAACCATCGTAGACTAGTGTTTTTGGAAGTTGATGCGTGTTGTGACCGGATTGCTGTTTAGGTGTGAAAACATAAGTCTGTGCCGTGTCTGCCACGTTACGTGCTGGACACTGTAGACATGAACGAAGTTCAAGGATTGTTAACGCAATTTTGTCAGAATAATCAGTTTTATAGGTACCTAAAAGTTACAAACATTTCAGTAAAAATAATAAAAATTACTTCGAGTTACATTAGTTAACAACCATGTGACTACACTACAGTTTATTGTTTAACCAATAATAAAAAAATTCATTTTTTTTTTTTATTTTATTTATTTGTTATTTCATTTCCCCACACATGGGGATGGGCTGGCAGCGGGTGACGCCCGCTCTTCAGCCTACATTTTTTATCACAAGTCTGGTCTATTTGTTACAATTTATCATTCTTACAATGGTTTACAGTATACTTTGTATATGTTACAATACATATTTTAATATATAGCTTTTATAATGTTGTACAATTTTATTTTACTTTTAGAACTTATTGCACACAGTTTTAAGATTGCCGGATTGTTCCATGATAGATTTTATTAATTCTGGTATTTCATTTTCTTCTGTGACTGACAGTTATGATTGAAATGAAGGGTATATTTCTGGGCGGATATATTGATTGGGTATAGGGAGGCTATTGAAGTTTCTATTGTTTAATGTGTGTAGTGCGTAGAGGTGGAGAGCTGGTGGTATATATTTGTGATATGGTTTTAGTGCGTCTGGAGTTTTGATATGTGGAGTGGAGAGTGGGTTGTGTGTGTTGTTTCTGCGTACTGTGAAGGATATTCTGAGACGTTCGAGAAATAGAAGGAGGTGCGGAAAGGATATTTTATCGTACAGGGTGTGGTTTGGGAAGGGTAGACGGATTCTGTAAGCGAGGCGGAGTGCATGGCGTTCTATTATTTGCAGTGCCTTGTAATGGGCTGGGCATGCGGATATCCAAGCGGTGTTGGCATATGTTAAAATAGGTCTTACTAATGTTTTATACGTATGGAGTACAGTCCCGGCGTTTAGACCCCACCTATGTCCTGTCAGTCTTTTTATCAAGTTAAGTCGTGTTTTAGCTTTGTCTTTGATCGTCTTTAGGTGGGCAGTCCAAGTAAGTTGGCGGTCTAGCGTCAGTCCCAGATATTTGATTGTTTTTGTGAGATTAATATGTTTGCCGTAGATTGTAATGTTAAAGTCATGTTGTCTAAATCGTCTTGTAGTTCGTCCAAAAATTATTGCTTGCGTCTTTTGTGGGTTGATTGTCAGTCTCCATTTGTTACACCATTCTATAAAGCTGTCTAAGTGTTTTTGTAATGCTTTGGCGGATTGTTGAAGGTTATTGCAGCAAGCGAGGTAGGCGGTGTCGTCGGCGAATTGTAAGAGGTAGATGGGAGAGAGTGGTTGGGGAATATCAGCTGTGTACAATAGGAAAAGGAGTGGGGAGAGAACGGAACCTTGAGGCACACCAGCATTTGGAGTAAAGTACCTGGAACGGGAGTTATTAATGATGACGTAGGCTTGTCGGTTGGTAAGGAAGGCTCCAATAAGGCGGACGTAGTTTATTGGTAGTGCGTATAACTGTAGTTTAAATAATAGTCCAGCGTGCCAAACTTTGTCAAAGGCTTTCTCCACGTCTAAAGAGATGAGGATGGCCGATTTCTTTTTGTTTAGTTGATTTGTCACAAGTTGCGTCAGGTGGAGAAGCTGGTCGTCTACAGAGTAGTTTGGTCGGAAACCGGCTTGGGTGGGTGGGAGTGGAAGGAATTGTTGCAGATGTCGGTGGATGCGGCGAGTTAGAATTGTTTCCAAGACTTTGCTGAATACAGATGTGAGGCTAATAGGGCGGTACGAGGAGGGTTCAGATTTGGGTTTGTTGGCTTTAGGAAATAACAATATTTTTGATATTTTCCATTTTTCCGGATATATGCCTGTATATAAGATTGCGGTATAAAGGAGAGATAGGATATGTAGAAAGGAGAGAGGGCATTCTTTTAGGTGGCGGTAAGTGATAGCGTCGTGACCGGGAGCAGTATTTCGTTTCTTTTTTAGTGCCTGTCGGATATCTTCGGTTGTTATTGGTGAATTTAGATCATGTCGTGGCGTGGTCTCATAATACTGAATGTCGGGTGCAAGAGGTGGTAGGTTGGTGTCGGTTCGTTCATGTATGTCGGCAGTCATCTCGTAGTTGAAGTGTGATTCAAGAGGGCAGTAAAAGGTTAGCTCAAGGTGGGTTGCGAACAGGTTGGCTTTTGATTCATCATCGGGAATGGAGCGGTTGTTGTGGATGATAGGGTAGGAAACTGCAGTTTTTGTTCCAGTCAGTCTGTTGAAAGCATTCCAGTACTGTCCCGAGTTGGTGGTCATGGTTGAGTTGAGTCTGTCGCAAGTCATTCGCCAGGTGAGTCTTTTTTTGGCAGTGAGATAGTTGCGTACTTGTCTCTGTAGCTGCCTGTGTCGGGTGAGTGCATCCCGGTCACGCGTGGCTAGAAACGTTCGGTAGAGGCGGCGGGATTCTTTGAGGAGCAGAACTGCATGGGGAGGGAGAGCCGGCTTATGAGGATTTGCGATTTTTCTGGGGATTTGCGTTTCAATTGCGGAAGTTAGCGTGTCATGGAGGAAGTCTGCTGTACTGTTTACATCATCGGCATGTCGGAAGTAGGGTTGGAAATCATTCATAGCATCGTCTATATGTCGTCTGTATTCAGTCCAGTTTGTTCTGTTATAATCTTGAATTTTGCGGATTTGTGATGGGTCGATATGATTTCTGAATTGTCGACTATGGTATGCTACTTTGATGAGCACTGGTAGATGATCGCTACCGATAGGATCGAGCACTATGAGATTGGTGCGCCTAAGGAGAGAAGGGGATGCTATGATTATGTCGGGCGTCGTGTTAGTAGCTGGTCGTGTCGGCTCTGGTATGTCAATGTCTTGTCCGCGTAAGGCGTCGAGGGTGTCACGTAGATTTCTTTTTTCATAGTCTGATCGGGAGTGGATATTGAGGTCGGCCATTATTATGTAATTACTAAATGTGTTATCTATATACTGTAGGAAGTTAAAGGGGAGGGGTTCATTTGGACGAATGTAGATAGTAACAAGGGTGACTGTCAGATATGGGAGGAAGACTGTGACCAATAGATGCTCATTTCTGATGTTTAGAGGTGGATGTATTTTTGCCGGGATATTGCGGTGATAGCCGATGGCTACACCGCCTCGAGCAATTGGTAGAGGGTTATCTGATCGGGCTATTTCAAAAGGGGTAAGCCGGATATGGTGAGTCGGTTGGAGGAAAGTTTCATTTAAAGCAAAAGCGGAGACATTGTGTGTCTGTAGGAGGTTCTGGAAGAGTATTTTATTAGTGTTTAGTGAGCGGATGTTGTTGAATACAATATTGTATGTGTAAGTGTCCATTTGTGTGTGTGTGTGTGTGTGTTGGGTGTGTGTAGTTTATACGAGTGTTTCGATAGGTTGGAAGTAGAAATGGGCACTGTTTTGGGAATACGTAGCTGTTACATTTATGTGGAAAATGTTACGGGCAGCAAGTATTATTTGCTGTAGGGTATGTTGTCGGTTGAAAGGATGGATGTTTTGCAGAACTACAGTAGTAAAGCGGATGATATCTTCAACTGAAGGTGGGGGGCGGATAGAGTTTGATGGTGGAGTAGGTGGGTCTATAGGTCGGATTGGAACAGTCAACTCTGGTTTCTCCGCAGGTGGTTTCGCTTTACATTTAAGCGAATATGCAGAATGGTTCTGATTGCAGGTATTGCAGATTGGAGGAGTTTGTAGATTGGGGCAATCTTTATGGGGGTGGTTGGCCTTGCAGTGTGGGGCATATAGGATCATTCCGGCAATCTTGTGTATTGTGGTCATTGTATTTTAAGCATTTTTGGCAACGTATTGGCTGAGGTGGTGCGGTCTTGGATGGTTCCACACGGTGACGTTGATAATAGATGGTAGCCCCATTGGATAATAGAAAGTCAACTGTGTTGGGACATTCTGTAAAAACTCTTACCATGTAGGTAGGTCCATTGTTGTTCCTGATTCTTAATGCTTTCCTAATTGATAGCTCACTATTTAATTTTAGTTCTTCCTCTATTTCAGAATCGGAGATTGTGGGATCAACTCCCCTGATTACTACCGTCAAGGTTGTAGGACGTCGTGGTGGTTGAGGTTGTTTGTTAGGTTTTTGGTTAAGCGATATGATGGTGGCGTTATCGCCGAAAATTGTTGGTCCTAACTTAGTTATTAAGGTCGTCCGTAGGTTTGGATCAGGGCTTTTGATGATCATACCTTCTCTGGTCGGAATGATTTGGGAGATATTTGAATTTGGTAGGTATTTCCTAATTTGGCATGCTAAGGTTTTGGATGTGTGAAATCTGGTTTCATAGTTTTTCAGGAGGAAGCTATGGATTGCTGGAGATTGATTAGATAGGATTCTGGAGTTGTCGGTAGTGGTGTCCATTTGCTGGGGGCCGAAGATAGTCATTTGAGCATGGCGTTCGTCAGCGGTTGTGGATGTCTGAGGGTTTTGGGGTTTGATGGTAGGGTATGGTTTGCTTCTATAGTCAGGGATGGTAAGTATTTTGCTATATGAAGGTTTAGTAATAGTAGGTGGGAGTTTATGCATACCAATGGTAACTGCTGTTGCTGATGGTGACGAAGAGGGCAGCTGGATGTCGGCTGCAGAGTTGCGGTTGTCCTGGGAAGTCGAGTTGTCCGTCTCGGTGTCCATCATGACGTCCAGCAGATGTAGAGTGGGCCGAGCAGCCCTGTACGGCGGAGACGCCGCAACAGGAAAACAGACTCAGGCGATGAGGAAGAGTAGCAGTCACGTGGCGAGGCGAACACCAAGAGAGCAGGAAAGTCGAGATGCGCCGAGTGAAGACAGTGGCAGTCTGACACTCCAAATGTCAGAATCGTGTGCAAGTTGAAGTGCAGACACTTTCCTGTTGAATGTCTGACACGCGAGATTCACTACAATTATCTCACAATCAACAATACGAACACACACATATCGATATTTCACGTAACAATAATCGTTAGTCGTTTATTTCTCTCTATGATCAAAAAAAAAAAATTCAATTAACGATAGTTTATTTATTCATAAAATATTAGAAATCGACTGCGAGAACAGTTAACTATATTTAAAATAGGTACATAACATTTGACCGTGTTTTATTCGTTACAGTAGTTATCTGGTTACCAATGATAACATTACGTTAAGAAAGTAGTAGTAGTAATTACTTTTAGCGAACAAACATAAAAATACGTAGTGACAGATAGAACAATCTCGGAAATAAAATGAGTAATTCTGGACAAAGATATATTTAACATTGGCTAATTTTTTTTAACTATATTGGAACAACTTTCATATCAAGCTAGATCAATTTTAAATCTAAAAAATTAAGCAACATTACAGTATTTGAGCCACAAGTGACTTTCACAGTTACATAAATAAAATAATAAATAAATAAATCGTTTGATGAAATTTTCATACTGAAATATTTACGTGATGTGTTCCCTGTTTCCATTTCATTAACGCCATGTTTTCCGTTGTCTACGAGTTTCTCGAGAGTGAAATTCATTTCGTTGCCAGTTGTAACCGGCGTTCTAGTCACACTCTGGGACATCTTTGTATTAAATACTCCATTATGTTCTCACAATAGTATATTTTAAATCATTCACAATTCTCTACATGTTTCAAGTTTTCTCTTGCAAGCACAAATAATTCATTGTTACTCCCCGTGGTGAATTCCTACTTTCCTCAGACTGTTCGCCGATTTCAAAACGATTGACAGCTCACGTTTATTACATTATTCCATAACTTGAATTTCTTATTTTAAGTTTGATTTAATCTTATAATTCAATGTTGACTTATGAAATTCATAGGTGCTGAAACCACTGAATAAACTGAAGAGAATTCCGATGATCGTTTGAGTTATCTAAGGGAAAGTCATCTTTTAATCATGTTTTAATTTTAATTTAATTTAATTTAATTGCAATGGAGCACAGGCTCCGGTGGCAATTTCCCTACACAGCTATCTTCCCCCTATCCTGCACCCACCTACATTTGCCCTCTACAAATTTTTTCTTTAAATTCCTTCAAAGTTTTCGGTAAATTATTCATCGTTTCTCTTGGTAACTCATTCCAATCCCTGACACCCTTACCTAAAAAAGAGAATCTTCCTACACCCTTGTGCCTGAAATCGAGTGCCAGCTTGTGGTCATGGTCATCTTTTCCCTTCCATGCACTACTTTTCATACCTACTGCAATATCTTTCCATGCCTCATCACCAGTATATGCCCTGTACACTACCATGACCCTCCTCATCCTCCTCCTGTCTTGCAATGAATCCCATTCCAGCTCCTTTATCATATCCGTCACTGATTGCATTCTGCGATAATTTCCAGAAACAAATCTAGCAGCCCTTCTTTGCACCCTCTCCAACTCCTGTATTTGATACGTAAAATGAGGGTCCCATACTACACTACCATATTCGAGCAATGGTCTGACCAAAGTTTTGTAACCCAATTCCTTGACATCTCTCGTACATCCCCTCATAACTCTCTCCAACAAGTGCAGAACTCTGAAACCTTTTCCTACCACCTGTCCTATGTGTCCTGCCCAGTTAAGTTTGTTATCAAAAGTAATTCCAAGATATTTGCATTTCAAGTCTTCAGCAAGCAATTCTTTCCCCACCTTATATTCATAATTAACCTTTTGTTTTTTATTTGTGTATCTAATAAGCTGACTCTTCTTTGCATTTATCTTCATTCCATGTTTACTAACCCAATTAGATATCCTGTCCAGATCACCCTGCAACTGTTTACAATCCTCTATCGTTTTGATTCTTTTATACAGCATTATGTCATCTGCAAACAATCTAATTTCAGATAGTAAACAGGCAACACAATTATTCATTAGAATAATGAATAGCAATGGTCCCAATACGCTACCCTGTGGCACACCCATTTTTACTTCCACTTCTTTTGATACTACATTTCCTACCCTAACTTTCTGTTTTCTACCTTTTAAAAATTCTTCTACCCAGCAAATGACTTTCTTATCCACTCCAATGGTTTTTACCTTATTTACTACCATTTTATGGCTTACTCTGTCAAACGCCTTAGACAGATCTAGTGCTACACTATCAATTTGGCCTCCCTTGTCCATTTCATCTGAAATATCTTGCATATATCCCACCAACTGAGATTCGCATGAATATCCTTGCCTGAAACCATGTTGCCTGCTTGAAAACCAATTACGTTCCTCACATATATTTCTGATGTGGTTGCATATCAATCTTTCCATTAATTTACCTACCACTGATGTCAAACTGATTGGCCTGTAATTCTCAACTCTATTTCTCACCCCTCCCTTATGTACAGGTACTACTATTGCACTTTTCCAGTCCTGTGGTAAGCAGCAAGTGTCTAGACTCAATTTAAATAATATTTCAAGATAAGGTACAATGTCACATCCGGCTATCTTTAAGATATCTGTAGTTATATTATCTTCACCAGCCCCTTTATGTTTTTTCAGCTTTCTTATTTCCTTCATGATTTCCTCAGGATGGATATCAAATTTTTTACTATCGTCATTTCTAATCGTATTGTTAAGTTCGTTCTCCGAATTAGACCCTCCTGTTTCTGATTCATTGTCCCTAATGCTTTCTCTGAACCAGTTACTTAAAATCTCTGCCTTTTTCAAATCGTCAGTAACTTCTTCTCCATCCTTATCTATAAGTGTCTCTACATCCTCCCTTCCTCTCAGTTTCCTGATATAGCCATAGAAATTTCTAGATGCATCAGTCAATGGTCCCCCTGCACTGACAATACTCTTCATAAACCCATCTTTGGCCATTTTCTTTGCTGTTATTAAGTCCTTGTATAGTTGTTTTAAATATTCCCTACTACCCTGCTGTCTCTTAACTCTGTTATGTTCTTTTCTTACCAACCTCTTTAACCTCCTCACTTCCCTATTGTAGTACATAGGATCTCTACTTCTCTTTATTTTTTGCTTTGGAATAAATTTTTCTTCCCCCTTTCTTATTATCTCCTTGAACTCTTTCCACCTTGACTCTACTGTACCTGAGCCTTCCTTCCATTTGCTGAATTGTTCTCTGAAATATCTCCTCAAATTTGAAACCTGTGCCTTTTTATAATTGTACCTATTTCCCCCTTCAATTTTGGCTGCTGGTTTACTGAATCCTCTAATATCCATCAGAACTGCTTCATGATCACTTATTCCTTCAGTTACTTGATACCTCAAAAGGTTTTCATCGGGCTTAATTAGAAATATATCCAAAATATTTTGTCCCCTAGTGTTTTGCTCAACCACTTGTGTAAATCCTCCTTCCCTTATTAAGATATTTGCAAATCTTTGTTCCCTTGTGTTATTTATCTTATTCCCTTCCCAGTTTACACCTGGTAAATTTAAATCTCCGCCGATGATGATCATTCTATTCTCACCTCTGAAATCTGAGTATGAATTTAATTTCTCCCCAAGAGCCTCATCCTCTTCTGTAATTTTTCCACTGCGGTAAACAGCCAACACTCTGATTTTTTCTTTTTTACTACCCCAGAAATCTACCCCAAGTAACTCATGGTCTTGATCTATGAATGCCAGTGAACTATGGTAGTTTTTGCTAACTAGTATGAAGACTCCTCCACCAATTGCTCCTCGATCTCTGCGGTACACTCTGTAACCATCAGGAAAAACCTCACTGTCTAGTACTTCTTCTTTTAACCAACTCTCTACCCCAATTATTATTTGTGGTTCATGCATCTCTATTATGTTTGCAAATTCGATTACTTTGTTCATTATACTTCTACAGTTTACCATTAACACCCTTACTATTGGCTTTACATTTTCAGAATTTATCTCCTCTTTCCCACTTTTAACGCAGTCAGTTATTGTTTCAGCCATTTCATCTATTTCTTTAATATCTGTGACTTTCCCCATCGCGAATCTGCAATCAGTATCACTTTGATAATCTATTTCTGTCCCTTCACCAGCAGCCCCTAACCTAAAAAAGGCACAGTCCTGACCCCATCATCACTGGAAACGGGCTCCCTCACTGCTTTAGCTAACAACTCAGAAAGTACTCCCTTCCCCCTTCTATTTAGGTGTAGGCCGTGCCTAGTGAAACCCCACCTACCAATGGTGTTCACAGGCACAACCCCCAACACAGAACTAATGCCTTTCCCAAGTAGCACTTCCGTTTCCACATTAACCCGCCTCACAGCATAGTTCAATTGTGGACGGTCATGGCGACTCAGGACCTGCATGAGCTCCACCCTGGTATGCTGTGCCTCCTTCACCACCTTCCTCAGGTCACTCTCTATACTATAACTCGCGTTTCTATCAATACTATTTCCCGCACCTCCCACTATCACTACTCTATCATCCTTGGTGAAACTCCTACAAAGGGAACCTATATCCTCTATTACCTGGCCTAATGTTGCACTAGGTTTGAAAAAGCTTGTGACCTGATATCCTGTACCTAACTGATCCTGCAGAAGAGGGCCTACACCTCTCCCATGGCTACTACCTAGCAGCAGAACCCTTTTTTTCCTATTCTTGCCCTGCACGCCCTTATTCCTAAAGGTCTGCTGCATCTTACCTACTCCTACTCCTACATCTACATGAGGCTCTTCTCCTCCTGACTCTGGCAACAGGTCAAACCTATTTTTTCCCACAATTACTGAAGTGTCTGGCTTGTTCATCCTGTTAACCATGATTCTCCTACGACCTGTTACCAGCTCCCACCCATCCTTATCAACTTCCTCCAACCCACTATCTCCACTTTCTGCCTCTACAGCTTGAGCCTCGACAAGCTCAGCCCCCACAGGCTGTGCCTGTGCAGTCTGAGCCTCCACAGGCTGAACCTCCACAGGCGAGGCCACCACAGACCACGTCTTGAAATGCATGGGTAATTACAAATAGTTCTTTGTTAAATGCAGAATTTTGTATACCCCCATTTGAAGCAAAGGGATAGACTGAAATTTTATAGGGGCGGTCACAGTAAAATCTTATTGAAGGATATGGGTCACGTCGGATCTTTTTCATAGTGTACCGGCGTACTGGTGGTATAGGTGATTCTGGTTGAGTTTATGTAAACTGTAGTTTGTTAACTTTTTGTGGATGTTAAAAAAAGATACAAACGATGTTTCAGTAACCTTAGCATAATCTTTTTTAGAAACGCAAAAGCATCAGTATTGTATAAAGTTCTCTTTGTATCAATAATATTGTCTTTTGTGCCGTATATTTGTGAAACAGATAATAGTAATAATTCGCTGTGAGCGTAATGATCTGGTAGCACGGTTTCACAGCAAATGATGTTATAAAGAAAATTAACAGGTGGTTTAATGCCAACAAACTAATACTTAATGTAGAAAAGACACAGTTACTTCAGTTTGTTACAAAAAATAAAACAAAGGACAGCTATAATGTGATATCAGAAGGAAAAGCAATCAATGAAAGCAGTTTCACAAAATTCCTGGGTGTATATATAGATAACAAATTGAACTGGAAACAGCATATTCAACAACTTCTTAAAAAACTGAATTCTGCAACATTTTCACTGAGGGTAATATCTAGAATAGCTAATATAGAAACCAGAAAGGTAGTAATGACTGGATGTTGTGGGCCATTTCCTCAATTGCAAGTAAATCAATTTTTTATAAAGGTGAATAACACGCCAATGCAATTGAATTTTGTTTATTTTGGTGTCGTACGCGTTTCGCTCTATATCAAGAGCATCATCAGCGACATCTGTTAGATATTTATTCATTTATTTAGTTACATTTGATTTACAAAACAATATAAAGTTGAGGTGAAATTAAATCTACTTACATGTTACTTTTTTAGTTTTTTCTCATGATCAGGGTTAGCTTCTGTGTGTATGTTTTGTAGAATTTGCTGAAGGTATGAAGCACTATACTGCACTGACCAAATTTCACATTGATACTATTATTTACCGTTTTCAAAACATGAGAAAGTAAACACCACGCCATGTTTTTCACAGGTCCATAGAGTGTGTGTTTGTTTATGTTTCAGGTTTCATTGTGGTTAGAGGTCCTTGGTTTTTACAGTCTGCTTTGTGTTATCTTTGTTGGTAGGCGGGGATTTGAAATGGTTGTCTTTTTGTGGCTATTTATTTCTTTTTTAATGTGGCATATAGTGTCTGATTAGTTAAGTTCGTATAATCATTTATGATCTGCTTTCCTTCAACTAGTGCTTTTTGGATGTAATAATTTTCCTGAAATGTTAATGCCTGTGGTCTGTTATTGTTTATGGTGAGTATTTGCATGTCTCTGTTGATATCTGTCGGTTGGTGATTGTGTTCTAGAAGGTGTTCTGCAAATGTGGAGTGGTTAGTGTATTTCAGTGCTCTTAGGTGTTCTTTGTATTTTGTTTCGAATTGTCTGCATGTCTGGCCAATGTATTGAGCTTCACAGTTTTGACATGTGAGTCTGTATATGCCTGAATTATGGTATTTGTTTTTGTTTGTGATGTTTTTAATGTTTTTATTTATAGAATTATTGGTTCTGAAAGCGATGTTTAGACCTTGTTTTTTGAGAATGTTTGCTATTTTATGTGTATTTTTGTTGATATAGGTCATAACATGCCATTTTTCTTTTTTCACTTGTGTGGGTGGTTTGTTTTCTGATGCTGAGTTTGTATTTGCTTGTAGCAGTGTTGGAATGGTGTTTTGTGTTGTCTTTAGTATTTGTTTTTTGATGTTGTTGTTTATTTGGTGTATTCGGTTTTCTATATATCCATTTCTGGTAGCTATCTGTATAATTGTGTTGAATTCTGATTTGTAATTTTCTTTGTTTAGGGGTGTCCTATTTAGTCGGTTGAGCATGTGCCTTATTGCTGCTTCCTTATGTGTTTGGGGATGGTTTGATGTTGAGTTTATGATCATGTCTGTTGTAGTGGGTTTTCTGTATATTTGGAATTGATGTTGTGTTTTGTGAGCAGTTATGGTGAGGTCGAGGAAGTTGAGTTTTCTTTGTGTTTCCATTTCCAGTGTGAATTTTATATTGCTGTGTGTAGTGTTGATATCTGTGTGTAATTGGCTAATTCTAGGTTCATTAATTAGACAGATAACATCATCAACATATCTAAACCAATAGATAATGTTGTATCCTTTCTTCTGGATTATGTTTTTTGAATATTTCATTTTCTATGTGGTTTATAAATATATTTGATAGTATTCCTGAGATAGGAGAACCCATTGGTAAACCATCATGTTGAGAGTAGTAGTTGTTATTGAACTGAAAGTAGTTTTGTGATGTTAGTAATTCTAGAATTTGTATGGTTTCATTTGTGTGTGAATCAGGTATTTGTTGTGCTTTGAGGTGTTTGGCTATTATGGCAAGGGTTTCTTTAATTGGTATGTTGGTGTACATGTTTTGAAAATCAAATGAAATTAGTTTTGCTGAATTTGGTATCTGTAAGTCTTTGATCTTTTCAATAAGGTGTGTGGTATTTCTGATGGTTTTGTCATTCTGAAATGTGTAGTTCTCAGTTAAAAATTTTTGCATTTGCTTGGCAAGGTGGTAGGTGGGAGCTTTCCTAAAGTTTACTATAGGTCTCATTGGTATTCCATCTTTATGGATTTTGGGTTGACTTCTTAAAGTGGGGGCTTCAGGATTGGTTTGATACATTTGTTGTTTTTGCTTGTCAGCGAATATGTGTGTTATGTTTTTCAGGCATTTCTTGAAGTTTGTTTGGTATCTGTTGGTGGGATCCGATTTTAGTTGTGTAATGTTGTTGTTGTTTATAAATTCCTCTGTTTTTTCTATGTATTCAAGTTTGTCAAGTAATACGATTGCATTTCCCTTATCAGCTGTAGTGACTATTATGTTGTTAGTGTCTAGTTTTGCTTTTAAATGTTTGATTGTTTCTCTGTTTTGGTTTGTGACCTATGAGACCTATGAGACCTATGAGACCTATAGTAAACTTTAGGAAAGCTCCCACCTACCACCTTGCCAAGCAAATGCAAAAATTTTTAACTGAGAACTACACATTTCAGAATGACAAAACCATCAGAAATACCACACACCTTATTGAAAAGATCAAAGACTTACAGATACCAAATTCAGCAAAACTAATTTCATTTGATTTTCAAAACATGTACACCAACATACCAATTAAAGAAACCCTTGCCATAATAGCCAAACACCTCAAAGCACAACAAATACCTGATTCACACACAAATGAAACCATACAAATTCTAGAATTACTAACATCACAAAACTACTTTCAGTTCAATAACAACTACTACTCTCAACATGATGGTTTACCAATGGGTTCTCCTATCTCAGGAATACTATCAAATATATTTATAAACCACATAGAAAATGAAATATTCAAAAAACATAATCCAGAAGAAAGGATACAACATTATCTATTGGTTTAGATATGTTGATGATGTTATCTGTCTAATTAATGAACCTAGAATTAGCCAATTACACACAGATATCAACACTACACACAGCAATATAAAATTCACACTGGAAATGGAAACACAAAGAAAACTCAACTTCCTCGACCTCACCATAACTGCTCACAAAACACAACATCAATTCCAAATATACAGAAAACCCACTACAACAGACATGATCATAAACTCAACATCAAACCATCCCCAAACACATAAGGAAGCAGCAATAAGGCACATGCTCAACCGACTAAATAGGACACCCCTAAACAAAGAAAATTACAAATCAGAATTCAACACAATTATACAGATAGCTACCAGAAATGGATATATAGAAAACCGAATACACCAAATAAACAACAACATCAAAAAACAAATACTAAAGACAACACAAAACACCATTCCAACACTGCTACAAGCAAATACAAACTCAGCATCAGAAAACAAACCACCCACACAAGTGAAAAAAGAAAAATGGCATGTTATGACCTATATCAACAAAAATACACATAAAATAGCAAACATTCTCAAAAAACAAGGTCTAAACATCGCTTTCAGAACCAATAATTCTATAAATAAAAACATTAAAAACATCACAAACAAAAACAAATACCATAATTCAGGCATATACAGACTCACATGTCAAAACTGTGAAGCTCAATACATTGGCCAGACATGCAGACAATTCGAAACAAAATACAAAGAACACCTAAGAGCACTGAAATACACTAACCACTCCACATTTGCAGAACACCTTCTAGAACACAATCACCAACCGACAGATATCAACAGAGACATGCAAATACTCACCATAAACAATAACAGACCACAGGCATTAACATTTCAGGAAAATTATTACATCCAAAAAGCACTAGTTGAAGGAAAGCAGATCATAAATGATTATACGAACTTAACTAATCAGACACTATATGCCACATTAAAAAAGAAATAAATAGCCACAAAAAGACAACCATTTCAAATCCCCGCCTACCAACAAAGATAACACAAAGCAGACTGTAAAAACCAAGGACCTCTAACCACAATGAAACCTGAAACATAAACAAACACACACTCTATGGACCTGTGAAAAACATGGCGTGGTGTTTACTTTCTCATGTTTTGAAAACGGTAAATAATAGTATCAATGTGAAATTTGGTCAGTGCAGTATAGTGCTTCATACCTTCAGCAAATTCTACAAAACATACACACAGAAGCTAACCCTGATCATGAGAAAAAACTAAAAAAGTAACATGTAAGTAGATTTAATTTCACCTCAACTTTATATTGTTTTGTAAATCAAATGTAACTAAATAAATGAATAAATATCTAACAGATGTCGCTGATGATGCTCTTGATATAGAGCGAAACGCGTACGACACCAAAATAAACAAAATTCAATTGCATTGGCGTGTTATTCACCTTTATAAAAAAATTGAGAAAGTTAGGTTATTTTTCATATTTTCATTCCCTGCTCACTTATGGCATCTCATTCTGGGGAAACTCGTCACAAGCACAGAGGGTATTTAAATTGCAAAAGCGTGCTATAAGAACTATTAGTGGAGCAAGCCCACAGACGTCGTGCAGAAATCTATTTAAAAACCTGGGTGTACTAACAATGCCAGCACAGTATATATACTCTGTACTATCATTTGTAGTGGAAAATCCTGAACACTTCAATCTTAATGCTGACATACATAGCCATAATACTAGGAATAAATATAATATTCACAAGGATTACAAATCACTGTCAATTGTACAGAAAGGGTTAACATTTACTGGAGCTTCCTTATTCAATGTATTACCAACAGAAATTAAATGTTATCTACAAAAACCCAACTACTTTAAGTCCAAACTGAAAGAGTTTCTGCTTCAGAACCCATTTTACTCTGTGAAAGAATTTTTCTTCTTGGAATTTGGCAACTAAGAATGACTGATAAAATAGTATATATGGTGTATGGAAGGGGAAGGTTACAAAATTATCCACAATTACTAAAATGATGTATGGTTTTTCTTTCTGTTGAAACTTTTGACAAATGAACTAATTACACTGTTTACAAAATTTCACTCATATATAGTAACTAACATGGGATAGCATGCACTCAAAACCTGCTGTGAAAAATTATCATACTAACAGGTTTTTAAGTAATTGACTGCTTATGATTTGTTGGTAATATAATTGATATTGCTAATAGGTGTGTATACTGTTCCACATAAATAGCAACTAACATAATATAATATGTAGTCACAAATTACAGTGAAACTTATCATGGTAACTGGTTGGTAAGAAAATAACTGTTTATTAGATGCTGGTAACAAAGTGTATACACTGTTCCACATAATAAGTATTAATTAACTCGGGACTGTATTTGTAGATTACAGGAGATATTGGTTATACTAATGGGTTGTTGCTAACTTGTTGTCAATATATAATAATATTATCAATTATATAGTAATATTGACATTACTAATAAGTGTATGTACTTTTCCACATCCCCGAGATTATTCTCACATGGGATCAAAGTGAACATATCTATCTATCAATTGGCTACGCAGTCTGCCCCTGTCTCAGCCGCCTTAACGTACCGGTACCCGGTAATACTATCGGATATAGGGGACCTTCAGCATAACGTGGAATCCGTATCACGGGGTAAAACAGATGAGAACGTAGACAATGCTTTCGATATTCAAGTGATGTATTGGCTTGCCCATTTCATCAATGCGCTGTTGAAGGAGAAAGCAATTGTTTAGTAGTATTCCAGTTAATAATGCGATTGTATAAATTTGCAAGAACACTCCTGGGTTTTATAATTTTTTCTCTTGGTTAAATCTAATTGGTTGGTGGTGGTGGCTAAATTTTCATTCTGCAAAAGAGACGATTACGATCTCTAGTTTAAAACTAGGTTTATCATGTCTCTGAAAATTAATGACGAAATTCATAAACGATTAATTTCTTATTTGGTAAAACCTAGGGCGAATATGTTACGAAACTGGCATTTTTTGCCAATTAGACTCGAATTCTTGTCTTGACGTGTCCTGAAATATTTCTTATTGGGTGGCTGCATGTTTGATTCGAATAGGACATGTCGGAATGTTTCTCAATTCATCGAAGGAATTAAAATATTGAAGTCGACATCCGTCATTTTCTTATAACAATAGCGACTCAAACGCATTATCCAACTCCTGAACAACGAAAATATCACGATAATGTAGGAGTATCAAAGTCCTTTAAATCCCTACAAATACGTTCGGATAGTATAAACGGGTCACTCCACTTGTTGTCATGGTGATTCGGAATTGAGCCTATGAACAGTTTTTTCCAGTGTCTGCTGACAGTATTTGAAGGAGACAGGAACAAAAGAACTAAATGTTTGATTGCCCTCATTACTTTTCTAACAAAAATCTCTAAATCTTTGCCATCGAATTATTCATTGTTGTATCTAGATGAGCATAATCTGAGAAAGTGTTAATTGTGATAGGCTTTTTCTTAAAAGCCAGACTGTTGTATAATATTAAAATTCCAGCAGATGACGGCTGCCTGGTTCCAATAGTTTTTATTTTCAAAGTAAAAGCAATTTACGGCTTTTATTATTGAGTTTTGACACGCACGAGGCTTAGTCAAACTTCTTTTTGATGCTCGAGTTTGACTGAATTATAATATAGTTTTAACTTTCTGAAGTTCGGTATTTTAAGATGAAACAAACTAAACAATAAATGATTTTTTTTTCTGGGTCAACCGAAACGACATTCATTGAATATCAGAGAAGAGTGAATATTCAGAAGAATAAGGCTTTGTGTTTTAATGGCTACGCATCGATCGTATGTATAGTTTTAGACGTTAAAATCGTGATAGTTTTCCTTTCTTAAAAAAAAAAACCCTAACCTTAATATTTATGACAATTCCTATTTACCTGCCACATTTCATACGCAGTAACCAAAGATAACTTTTTAATACCTGTGCGACGGTTAATATTGTACCTCACCAAATATTAAAGTGCTCGGAGTGTGGTTCTGCTTCAACTAAATGTCGCGATCTTTTTGCCACATGGAACCTGGTTCTAATATACCAGTGATCTGCAAACTTTAGAATATTACCATTAACGGAGTTGGGAATTTTTTTTAGGTGTCATAGTTATAATTTAATAAAGAAATTATTAATATAAATTATTAAATAATCAATACATCATCGTACATACGGTTGTGTAAATAATATATTCATAAATAAATCACACGTAAATAGCAAGCATTTTCAGTAATCAGAACAATGCTCTTGCAATTCATTAGAAAGTTTTGTCATACTGTGTGCATAACTTGTTGCTTTTAATTTCGAACATGAATTTCTCATCGGTTCTTTGTTTTCACAAATTATTTATAAAAGATTTATGTTGGAAAACCTTTGTTCAAACTGGTGAGGCCTGGTCTTTACACCGACGTTGCTACTACAGGTAGTACTATTGTTATGGCGTACCCTGTCATTTACCAGCACCTCCCGTGTCCGCCACCTAAGCTGGAAGATACGGCACAGACATAAGGTTTTATATCCATACAACAGTGCACCCACAGAAGAAATCAGATAAATTAGAAAATGCATGCATGGACCTGCTCTAAAAGAATTTAGTAATTTCCCAGTAGTATACCAAGCCGTGGTAGCAATTGTACTAGAAGAATCGGCTTGTGTCGAAGAACAGAAGAAATAAAGAGAGAACAAAAAGGTTTGCTTGCATCCCATGGAAATAAAACAATAAAAAGACGGCCAACTCAACACATTATACAAGGAGCTCGTAGAAGATAAAGACAGATTTTTTAAAATATTTTAGGATGAGTAAATATGAGTTTGAAACTATTGTACGCAGAATTACATCAGTGATAACTAATCTTTATTACCTAGGGAAAAAGTGCACGATTGTTTCAGTTTTTATTTTTTTTCTAACTAATATTAACATTCTCTGTAATGTTAACACCATTTAATTTTGGCAAAAAATTGGTTTCGGTACACTTATTACTATCTACAAAACGACATTCGTTTCATTGTGAGACATATGTCAGAATATAATCTAAATGTTTAGTAGTAAACATACTAATAACGCACTAGTAAGCATTTAGGTTATATATCTCAAAATGAAACTAATTTTGTTCAGTAGATAGTAATAAGTGAATCCAAACTAAATTTTTGTATAAAAATTAAACACTTGTTAAGCAGACTTTTATTATTAATATTAAATAAAAACTTTCAGCTTACACAAACGACTACTTTTTCTGTGGGGATAAAGATTCCTTGAACTTCTCACCTCACTTAGTAATCTCTGGTATAATTCTTACTATTTCATATTTACTCATCGTCTAGGAGCTGCTTGTATAATGTGTGCAATTTGACTTCTTTTTTTTTCGTTTTACCTTGATGGGATTAAGGCTGTTGATAAAATATCGATATATCGATATTTTTTTAAAAAATATCGATATTTATGAGTGATATTTTTTAGGACGATATATCGATATATCGATATTGAAATCTGGATATCGGAAGCCGATATTTTTAAAAAAAATAAGTGGTTATTTTCCGTTTTCCTCGTAGAATATTCCAAGTTATTATTTGAGGGAAAACGATTACATGTGTTGCACAAGCAATACATTTTCATAGATAGAATTTTAAGAAACAATGAACGATACGAGCACATGGAGAAGCAGGGCCGCCGTAAGCGGGCGTGCAAGGTAGCATATTATGTAGCGGGCGACCTTTTTTTTTAGCCCAACAGCTACTTCGGGCGGTCGGCGGCGACACTGGGGATGGCAACAATGGGGCCGGCAATCTCACAGTTTTTTGACCCGTTTCGGAAATTTCCTAGATCCACCACTGGCTGTAGTTGGACAGGGGGCGGCATAATCGCTATTGCACGCGGGGGCTCAAACAGCTAACGGCGGGCCTGTGGAGAAGTAAAAAACGAAGGTAAAATAACTCATTCAATATTCATTAGAATTCTTGTCTGGACATTTTGAAAAGTTTTTAAAATTTGTCTTCAATCAATGCAAAAGTATTAGCATTAAAAAACTAATCGTAATGTACCAGGTATGGGTAGGGTTGCCAGATAGCCGGAAAATCCGGGAATGTCCCTGAATTTTGTGTCTGATCTCGTGTTCAGGAATTATGCGTTCCTGTCCCGGAATTTCCGTATACTAGTTTTTTTCTCTAACTCAATTCACCACGGTGCTCATGACGCCAAGCCAAGTATTCCATGCTTGCAGCAGGAGGATGGAATGTCCCTTAAATCAGAGGAATTGAAACACAGGAAAATACTCTTTGAATTTTCTACGACTTTGAAAATTCTAGATGCAGTTAACATTAACTCCCTTTATACAGAGTTCACATATCTCAAACGTGTTTTTCAGGTCCTTCCAAAAGACTTTCCAAACGATAAAATCTGGGCCAATTTCTTTAGAACAAGCGTTTTTTAATGATTTTGAATTTTTTAAAAAAATAGTTGGTTTTGTTTTGTCAATTCCAACAAGCAATGACTTTTACGAGACAAGTTTTAGTCCGTTGAATAATTTATGAAATAAGAGCGAAACAGAACGTTCATGGATTCGATCAAGGCTGAACTGCAAACTCAATCAATTTTGAAGACTCTTGCTGAGAAATTTTATCAGTTTTGCAAAGCAGTGACGGAGAAATATTTATGAAAATGGCAAAATCTAGTAATAAAAGTAGATGATTAAGATCTATTTTGATTGATGTTGATTTAGCAAAAGATAGATGCTAATTTTTTTTATTTGTTGATAAAACCTGATGTTGTCTGCCTAATTTTAATTAATGAGCCTAACAGAAGTGTTCAGTTTTGGTTTAGTATTTTTGAGATTTTGATTGATAATACCCGATGTTGATTTTGTACCAAAGTAAAAAATTCCTAACGAGGTGGTCACTTTTTTTTAAGTTTAGTATTTTTCCTTTTGATACATAATACCTGATGTTGACTTTCTACCATAGTTTAATTAATAAAGTTAAAAGCGGTGCTGTATATACGTTAGATAGCATATTTACCTAAAATAGAATTTTTATTAATTTGCATTTTTGTTCACTCTTTAAACATCCCGCTAAAATACTTTTTAGACCCAGAAATGTCCCGGAAATTATAAGCCTGTATCTGGCACTCCACAGTTAAATATTTCGCGCGAATTGGATACGCTTCTTGTTCCATATCAACAGAAGAATTGAGCTCCAAAATTACGTCACAGCCAGTTTTGTTATATCACTTACGAATTTATTAAGATAAGAAATTGAAAAAAAGAATCTACCACTTTTACAAAGCGCTATGCTAAAAACTTATTATTATAGATTGGTGCCTTTAAAAAACAATTTGTTAACGCCAAGGGAACTGCCTTGACAGTAGCTGCTCTAGGATTTTTCCAAGCTGGGGAAAAACTGAGATTGCCGCCTCTTCAAACGTTGTTGCCAGCCAGACCCCGAGAATCGCCTCCTTGATTGTTGGCCAAGCGCATTGATGTCGCCACTTTGCCTAACGCTTTGTTGGACACGATTTTATCGCCCAGAGCAAGTACCCCGGTTTGCCCCCACCCCTCGCCCTAAATCCTGCATTCCACCTAGAATCTCAGCTTTAAAAAATTGTAAAGCGTTACCCATTTGCGAAGCAATATCAAAGAAGGGGAAATTTTCAATTAATGTAGGGAGTTCTCCATTCATCGTAGAAGAAACAACGGGAAAAACATGAGTTCATGCTCTTGAAAAGTATGTCCAATGAAGTTTCTGACATGAGTTTTGGTGCAAAATTTTACTTCATTCACCGCCGTAGTTTGGAACTTTTTTTGATCTGAAACTCTTTTAAATGACTATGACGTTCTCTCATCATAATTCTATGCAACATCCAGTTGTCCTAGAAATTGGTAATTTGGTACATATACTTGGTTTCATCCCCATAGTATAAGAAAAGTTCCTGTGTTTTGTCAATGCCAATCTAAAAGCTGAAACGTCTTAGAGAAAATTTGTAGGTTAATTGCTTTCATCTTGATGAGGCTATATGCCTTGAATTTCAGTTTTGCACAAAGATCAGGAGCATAAAAAACACAATTAATTTTACTTTGTTACTACATTTGATTTGGAAGTTATTGGTAGTCCTACACCGATGGTAACAATGCAGACACGGCGAAGCTCGCACAGAACGAATCGGACTCGAGCCCGTTGTTGTACATGAGCGTGCGTTGTCGAGGAAAGTATTTTGACATGAAAATTAGATGTAAGCAGGAATATTGATAAATTCGGATACACAATCTTTGCTAAGGTGCAAACATTTGGTCCAAAAAAGTAAGAAGACTCAGAATAAGCTACCAACCTACAAAAAGAAATTAAATTCCATATAAAACAATACTTGTAAAAAAAGTGACTTGGTCATTATGCAAACTCTGATAATAGAACATCAACCTAAATAAATGCCTCTACAATGATGCATTATTGAGCTTTTAAACTCACAAAAGCCAAGATTTTCCTCGATGCTCTTTTTGGATTCACAAGTCTTCGAGTAAATCATAAACATTCTGCCTTTCCTTTTAGTAAAGTAGTAGTATAATGGCTAAATCACAATTTAAAAAAAAGATTTATCCGTAACGTCATGAAAAACTATTTTTTTTTTCAGAAAATCATAACTTGATTCAGAAATTATCATTAAATAGCCACAAGACTTCGCCCTTTTTTAAAATGATTTGTTTTTGTAATATTGTTTTTATATAATAGGGTCGATATATCGATACTTTTTCTTCGATATATCGAATCCGATATAAATATTTTTTAAAATATCGATATATCGAAAATCCGATATTTTTTAAAATATCAACAGCCCTAATGCACAGCAAGCAATTTTCTCTGTTAAACCGCTAAATGTGAAAATAATTTATAGGTTTTTGACGAATTGTGGTTGGTACTGTATGTACCACTTGGTAGAAATAGTTTTTATAATTAGTGTAAGGAAAATCATTGTCGTCTCTTCTAATGTGCAGTTATCAATCGATTGAGAAAAAAATTAACCGTTCTCAGTTAAGCAAATGACTGTAAATTTATTTATTCCTATCTGAATGCAAATCGCCTGCGAGAACAGATAGCTATTACCAATGGGAACATAAAACTTGATCCTGTTTTATTTCTTGTACTATATTTATCTTGAGATCAAGGCTGCGAGTACATTAAGGAAACAGTACCGTTAATTTCTGTTAGGGAACACAAAACAAAGAATGTGCAGTGCTGGAAAGTAGAATCACGGGGATAAAATGAGTAATTCTGGAGAAAACGGCTATTTTACAAGGTGTTATAATGTCATCCTATGAGTTTATCGACATTACTGCACTCGGAGAATGTTTCATACTGCGTTAGATTAATTTTAAATATCAATAATTAAATGACCTTTTGAAACATGAATCATAATTGATTTCTGCAGTTAAAACCGAATTACCATCATCGTATTGTGATTCTGAAATGAAGAGTTCTCTGTTTCTAATCCACTACCGGCATCAATTCCGTGGTCTACGTATTCCTTGAGAGTAAAATTCATTCCGTTGTCAGTTGTTTCTGGCATTCTCTGGGTTATCTACGTGTTACATACTCCATTATCTTCTCATCACAGTGTATTTGAAATTATTCACAAGTTTCTAAAAGTTAGAAATTTTCTCTCGGAAGTATAAATTGCTCGTTGTCGTTCACCAGCCTGAATTTCTACTTTCTTCATACTTCTACAAGTATTAAAACCACTCGCCTATCGCTAAACGATGGAAAGATGTATTTAAATACCAGCAAGTGTTGCTCAATTCGCAAAGGCATCACACACGGGACCGGGGACCAGTGGCGTAACAATAGGGTGGCAGGACGGGCAAAATACCATAGGCCCCGAGCCGTAGGGGGCCCCGGTTGCCACTGGAAGGGAAAAAAAAATGTCGGCCATAAATTTGGGACCAGTTTAATTGGCCATGGGTCTCAAAGTATAGTTACACTATTGCCTGGGAGCTACTATGGGAGATGGTATGAGCCTAGACCTCTTTGTACCGACTATACATATTGCGGTTTTTAGAAAGCTGTCCGCAGTCACATAGGTAACAGTGGGGCGGTTCCAAATCTCTGCCTCATAAAGTACACATTTGACTAAAAGAAAAAGGAATTCTCACACACATAACATGTTTTCACGCTCCGTAGACAGATGGTGACACTATAATACCTCACAGTGTAGAGCTGAAGGCAGAGTGTGAAGACGCGGACATTTAAAGGTGCGTTCCCAAGGCGTGTGGTAGACAGCACGCGCCTTTCATCTTCTACCGCCTGGCGGTGGGTCGAGGCGCGCCGTCCTGCTAGCATTATGTGGCAAAGATGAGTGGCATTCCCTACCACGCGCCGAGGGATGCGCAGTGGGAACGGAGCTTAAGTCTGCCACTTGGTTGATGAACGCACCCTCTCGGAGAACTCCTGGCCAAAGAAGTCATACAACAAAAAAGAAGATATTAAAATTTGCTCGGTTACATCATAATGTTGCCGACTTATGCATATACTTGTTACATAATTATCTAAATCAAAATTCTTAATTTAATACCGAGCGTGGTGGTGTAACGGATAGCGTTCTGGCCTCGCATTCGGGAGGACGGCGGTTCGAATCCCCGTCCGGGCATCCAGATTTGGGTTTTCCATGGTTTCCCCAAATCACTCCAAGGCGAATGCCGGGATGCTTCCTTCAAAAGGCCATGGCCGAATTCCTTCCCATTCCTTGCCCCCATCCTTTCCCGTCTCTAAAGACCACGTTGTTAAAAAGGGACGTTAAACTGTTACAAAAAAAAAAAAACAAACTTAATTTAATTTTAAATCTGTCCTTGTAATTGAACGTTGGATTATGAAAAACGTGGATAGTTATTATTCTCGAATCATAAACATCAAAATACGCAGTTAAAACATTGTGAAACTTAACATCTTTAAACACATTTCGACCAGTACTTCGCAACCTCAAGTGCATTCGATGTTGTTTGAAACACATCATCTTTGTTGCGGGATGATGTGCACATCGGGCACTCGAAAAAATGTTTAATTGTTTGGTACTCACCACACTCGCATTTAATACTGGCAGTATGAGTATAACCTCATTTCACGAGATTCTCCTTGGACCTGCCAACTCGGTGTTCGCAATCGATTCAAGGACAGCCAGAACATAGATAATGATACTGCTGAATAAACAGAAGAAAATCCCGGTGAACACTTAAGTAACATAAAGACAATCTCATGTGGCAAAGTTGTATGATATGCGTAGGTAACAGAGAATAGGTTTGCTGGATGTAGAATTTTGTGTACTTTTATTGATGGAAAAAATAGAGGCTGGAATTAAACCAGACGCTCGCAGAAAAATTTTATCGGGAGGGCATGGATCATTTGCTGGACTGTGTTCATGTAATATAATTCTCATCGTTTACGTCGGAACTCTGCGGGTGAAGTTGAATCTCACTGCATTTGCTTAAATTGTAGTTCGTTAAATTTTTGGGGATGAAGAAAAGTGATATAAATCATGTTTGTATAATGTTTTTTAGAAACAGAAAAACTCCTTTCTGCTTTTTTTCCGCGTCTTCCTCTACGCCTCGTCTATGTTGAAGTGATCAGAGGCTGGAAAGGTCTGGGACAAGAAACGGGAAAGAATTCGGCCAAGGTCTTTTAAAGGATGGTTAAATCATGGAAAATCCAAATCTGGACGTCCGGACGGGAATTCGAACACGCGTACTCCCGAATGCGAGGCCAGAAGCTTAGCGCTCAGCCACCACGCTCGGTTGATGTGTCCATTTTAAAATTTCCTTCATACTGTCAAATTACCGACAGTATTGTCTTTGGTGAAAGAAATGGTTTGCAGACAAAGCTTTTTAAATATAAGCGAAACATTAAGTTGCTCGTTTCTGCAGTGTGCTCTTATCATAAGCGGCTACCAGTGCGTAGTAGTATTTGGGTTTCAAAAGGCGAAAGTCGTACACATTATTATTTTCTCTTTTGATAGCATATAATTGGCAACTATATTCTCATTTTACGAAAAACAAAAAAATATGAACTCCATCTTAATACCAGCTTTGTCATGTCTCTGAAGATTAATGTCGAAATTCGTGAACGATTGATTATTTATTTGGCAAATCCTTTAGCGAATAATGTTTGGAATTCACTATTTAGACCATGCAGGATCAAATTTTGGTCCAGATTTCTACAGTGTCCCGTAATCTCTATTAGAGATAACCTGCATGATTAATTACAGTAGATAATGACGGATTATTTCTCAATTCGTCATGCAAATGCTATGTCAGCAATTGGCAGTTATCTGTTCTCGCAGGCGATTTGCATTTACAAACAAATAAATATTGCACCGTAATTTTTATAGTAATCATCAGAGTAAACCTTCCACACAGATAATTTTGCTAGTAATAACCCTACTTACCTATCGCTATACGAGGGAAGGAAGTATTCACAGCGCAGTGACCATTGGAACGACTGAGTAGCGCAGCTTAGAATCGAATATGGTACTGCCTGGAATCAAACCAAAAGGATCACTAGAAGGCCTTGTATTTACAGCGGAGGAAAAAGCCAGTGCCCTTACTGATGTCTACGAGGATAACACTACTGTCAGCAGAGTCCAAAACATTCGAGAGACTATTACTAAGACGACTTACGGTCCACATTCAACGCCTGTACATCTTTCCGGCTGAACAATTTGGTTTCCGCGCCAGGCACGCAGAAACTCACCAGCTGGTAAGGGTCGTAGAAGCTGCAACCGACTCTTTCAACCGCCGTAGGTATTGTGGAATGGTCTCATTAGATGTTGCAAAGGCATTCTATACTATATGACATGAAGGCCTGCTTCTGAAAATGAATACAACAGGAATCCCTAGGCGGTATAATGAACTAATACGTAGCTACCTGAGCCACAGGTCATTTACAGTAAGAGTAGAGAAATCACGGTCAACAAGAAGAAGAGTGCTCGCAGGTGTACCGCAAGGTTCAGTTCTGGGCCCAATTCACCAGTGACATTACCAGTCCTTACTTTGTATTTACGGCATTATATGCTGATGATACGGCTTACTTTACGTTATCGTGGAGTCCGCAGTTGATAGCAAGGCGACCCCAGTCAGCATTAGAACAGCTCGAGGAATTGGCGTGTGAAGATAAATGCAGTAATAATATTCCATAAAAGGAATCACTTGGAGACAACACGTAAACGACGTCAAGGCAAAAGTAGAAAAAATACTTTTTGTATTATATCACATCTTAAAAACAAATTCATCACTACCAGCACGTTGTGGGATACAAATTTACAAAGCGTTGGTGAGCCCCATAATGGAATACGCTTGCCCCGCGCGGGGGATGCGGCTGCAACACACAGGAAAAAGTTGCATACTCTACAAAACAGAGCAATTAAAAGAGCGCTGCACTTGCCATACAGATCCCCACAGGAGACATCCATATCCTTGCTAACATACCCAAAATATTAGACAGATTCGCAGCGTCAGCTCAAGACTTCTATACAAAGAGCGGAACGTCATGTAATGAAGTTAGATGTAACATACGAGAAACGCAAAAGTCAATAAATAGCAGAGCCATCTTCCAACTGTAATTATAGGGGATATATGTTACTAACAATAGTGACAGGTACCTGTACACAAATTCATTTAATATCTTCGGCGTGGCAGCAGATTACGTTCTTCTCTCAATACACGACCGAGTTAGGAGGAGAGCAAAATCTTCCTCCTATCTAAAATAAGGGAGGATGGGAGTTAAATCTAGTTTGGCCACCCTGACTGCGGTTTTGCGTGGTTTCCCGCAGTCCCCCCAGGAGAATGCTGGGATGGTTCCTTTTGAAGGCCACGGCCGATCTTCCATCCCCTTCCCTCTCCCATCTTGTTAAGTCGGCTGAAATGGGTCCTCGAGACTCTCCAGCAGCCCCCCTCCTAGGCTTTACCTGGGAGGAATGAAACCTAAAAAAGGTGGTGTAACAATAGGGTGGCAGGACGGGCAAAATGCCAGGGGCCACACATGAAGGAAAGAAATGTCGCCCACAAAGTGGGTGCCCCGATGAATTTGCCACGGGTTTCAGCGGTATAGTTCCCCCACTGCCTATTAGCAACAACGAGAGAAGGCCCAGACCCCTTTATACTGACTGTCCAATTGCGGTTTTTAGTCAGTTGTTTACAATCACATAGGCGAACGTTGGGACGGTTCCAAATCTCTGTCTCATGAAGTACCCTTTTCACACACACACACAAAAAAAGAATTCTCACACACATAACATATTTTCACGCTGCGAAGTCAGGTGGAAACACTTCACTACCATCACTAGGCAGACGCTGAAGGCACCTACACTTAAATCTGGCACTTGGTCAATGAAAGTGCCTTCTCAGAGATTTCCCGGCCAAGGATGACATACTATAAAAAAAAGTATTTCTATTTTCTCGGTTACTAGATAATGGTCACCACTTAAGCATATATTAACTTATTATGTTATTTACAAATTCGGAATTCGTAAATTAATTTTGATCCGTAGTTGTAATTCGATGTTAACTTATGGAAAACGTAGAGAAACTACCTAATAAACAGATGAAAATGTCGGTGGAAACTTCAGTTATCCAAAAGAAATCATATGTCTCAATCTTGTTTGATATGCATAGCTAACTGGGGATAGTCTTTGCTAAATGCAGAACGTTGTGTTGTTGTTGTTGATTTTTTTTTATTTTTACGTAAAATTATAAAATGGAGAGGCTGAAATTACATACAGAGTTTCAGAGAAAATTCTTTTCGAATAATATGAGTCAGTTTCCGAGTTTTCTTTCTTTGCTTTACTGCTCTGAGTCTGTAGATGAGTTAATCAAGTTTCGGTACCCTTTGTAAATCTTATACAGAAACACAAAAGCCTCCGTCTGACTTTAAATTCCGTTCATATTGTAAAATTACCAACAATTTTTTTTTGTATTTTTATTTTTTTACCATATATTCTTGAAAAAAATATGGTATGCAGGCGAGACTTTTGAAATACAAGACCGTTGGCTATTTCCTCAAGGCAGCTACAAAATGCTTAGTAGTATTTGGGTTGGATGGTGCGCAGGTATAAAATGGTAAGCAGTGTCCTGTGTGTACAATTCTCTCTCTTCGTAGCGGCCGAATTGACTGGTGGCAGTTACTATATTTTCATTCTACAAAAGAGAAGAGTATGAACTCTAGCTTAACACTAGTTTTCGCATGTCTTTGAAAATTAATGACGAAATTCTTAGACGAATAATTCCTTATCAGGCATATCCTATAGCGAATACGTACGTTTCTGATATTGCATTCTGGGCCAATCAGATTATAATTCTAGTCTAGAAGTCTAGATTTTCCAAAGTGGCCAGAAATCATTCTTAGCGGATGCCTGCGTGATCAATTAAAATTCGTCATGGCAGACTATTCCTTAACTCAACTAAAAATTTTTTAATTCCACATCCGTCATTTCGTTATAATCATGGCGGTTCTCGCGCATTATTCACCTCATGAACAATGAGAATCTCATGATAACACAGAGATGCCAAATTACTTCGATTCGCTATATATTCGTTTGAACAGTATAAACGTTTTACTCCACATTTTCGAATGGCGATTCGGAATTGATGCCGCTTGATTAAATGTTTATTCGCTTATCTGCTGACAGAATTTGAAGGAGACAGGAACGTACGAATTAATTTTTCAGTCTAAAATGTTAACTCGTGTCATTACTATATTCACTGTACTATCTAGATAAGCGTGCTTTGACAAAGTTTTAAGTACAAAGAGCCTTTTACGTACAGCAAAATTTCTGTGATTTTTCTATATTTGCCTATCGATGCGTACAACATTACCTAACTTTTTTTTACCATTAATTTCAGAGTTCGTCCTCATCGTTGCATTACAGTTAACGGAAACGGAGATGATGTTCGACGAGTGGTATAAATGTCTGGAGTAGAAAGTATCATATTAGCTTGTATCAACATCAATTAAATGGTAGATGACATTTCGCGCATTAGTTTTTTTTCATTGGTTCTATCACAGGTGCAATATGCAATATGTAGTGGTTCAAGAGAGTAAGCGTCTAATATGTCTCGGTATTTCTAGATTTCTAATTCGCTGTTACGTGAAAAGAATACAACATTGAGTGTCGTTGTTCTTCATATTTGGTTAATACTTTATCATTCTTACAAAATTTAGAACGCGGTTACGATAGATGCGTTAGGACGGAGAAACGAATTAATGTAGTATTAGATCATAAAATCAGGGATAGTCATTTTCAATTAGCAATCATCTTAATCCTATTTGAAATATTTAATTCCTTCTGATGGTTGTCTGGATAAGCGAATGTTGTAATGCAATTGTATGTATTACTATACTGATGGGGGTTTAAGGGATTAGGAGAGACTATATTAGCTTCTTCCAACCAAATGCCAACCTCTAGTTCACGTGCTGAACCCTGTTTGCATGGACGAGGCTCTGCCGACTGAAAGATTCCTGGTATAAGGAGTCACCTATTGATTGCCTACGGCTTCCTAAACGAGGGCGTAAGAGCGGGGAGTGGTCCAGGACATCCCCCTTCTAGGGCGTTGGAGACGGTCCCCAAGTTGGATGAATCAGAAACCATCAACGGCATGGGGATGCAAAAGACAACGGACGCCACAGCATTAAAGACCCTAAGGGTGTCCCGAGCCCATGTAATCGTCGCAAATTAAGTATAGAATGATGGCTTCTTCCTGGGTGAAATATCCCGGAGGTACAAAAATCCACTAATCGGATCTCCGGATATGGAATGCTCAGGGAAATCGGAACTGATAGAAACATCTGCGCTTCTGAGCGTGGAATGTTAGCAGTCTGAATAGAGCAAGTAGATTAGGAAACCTAAAAAGAGAGATGGAATGACTTAAGATATATATCGTTGGGGTTTGTGAGATTAAGTGGAAGGATGTACAGGATTTCTGGTCTGGGAAACACAGAATAAAAACACAAAAGCCGTCAATTGAGTCAGTGGTGTAAGATTTGTAATGAACCAGAAAGTAGGGAAACAGGTGGTTATAATGAACAGTTCAGAGACAAGATGATTTTGATGAGGGTAGAAACTAGGCCCGCTCCAACCATGTTAGTACTGTACAAGTGTATATGCCAACATTACAGGAAGACGATGAAGAAATAGAGAAAATATACGCGAAAATTGAAGAATGAATCCATTGTGTAAGGGGGATCGGAATGAGATATTGGAACGAAAAGAGGGGAATATTATACAATGTTTAGGTCTAGGAGAAAGAAAGAGGTGAGGAAAAAGGCTGTTAGAATTTTGTGACAAATATAGAGTCGTCTTTAAGAATGATGCATGAAGGAAACGTGCAGGAGAAACAGCTAGATGAACGGATTGGTGACTGAGTGGTTAAGGAGTCTGACTGGGGATTTTCGTAGGCCCTTGACCCGACCTTCATCTCTGGCACAGCTTGGTGTGTAATGTGAAGTTCGCCAAAATGCGTCCGTGGTTCGGATTCCACGTTGAACTGTAGGTCCCATGTACACTGTAGGGTTGCCGCGTTAGGTTAATGCGGCTACGACAAGGGCGAAATGCACAGCCGCTAGACACCCTGTCTCCAGTTCATTTGACCACACGGAATTATAATTATATCTAGATTACATCATGGTAAAACAGAGATTCAGGAATCAAGATCTAGACTGTAAAGCATATCCCACAAAAACAATTCTTGTTAAAATGAGCAAGTCTCGTGATCATGTAGTGACAAAAAGTTATGAGATCTTCTCTCGTACACCAAGTAGGATGAAGCTTCCGGTGGTAGATTCCTGAGACAGCTGTTGAAGATGCGATCATGACCAGTTGCTTCATCTGGGTGAAGTGTGGCTAGGCAGCTTGCAACCTCTTGCGGAGTGATGGTGTCAATTTCTTCCTCGACGTTTCCTTCTTCAGCCGGCAGATAGGTGTTTAGGCAGCGATGTAGTACTTCTACTTGCAATTGGTATAGTTCCTCTTCTGATGGCTGAAAGTTCCTCTCGAAGGAATCTGCTAGGGCGTTTGCCTTATCGGCCGGGCGATACTGGGTCCCGTTCGCCGTGTAGGAGCGAGAGTCGAGATCGCTGCCTAGTGAATATCTTGGTCTCTGCCTACAGCGTCCCATCACCTGGGGTCGGCATCGAAACACGAACCTCCCATTCTCTGCTCCGGTGTTCCGCCAGCGACACTTTCAATTCTCTCTGGACTCGGTTTAGCAGTCTTCACGTGTCGATGTTACTCATCAACTTCCACTCCTTACCTATATTTTTGGGCGCATATCTGTTATGAGGTGAGGTGGGAGCTGGTGCGAAGTGTTCTTGGTGAGAAACCTCTTCGAAGTCGTCGCTGCTGATACCTCCTTGACAGTGTGCTCGAAGAAGGACGGAACATAGCCTGTATCCTCTGCCGGGCGGTCTGGTAGTGCTGCTGAGACTAGCTGACGGTATCTGCCCCAGTCGGTCTTTCCGAAGTCCGGTTTTGTTGTGCATTTCGGATTAGGTCGGAGTCTATCTCCACGATGACTGTTCAGCGTGGATGCCGTGACGAATCCGGTGATTCCGTTAGTGACTGCCACGTCGAGAACATCCGGACGTCCGCGGTGAGCTGGGTAGTAAGTGGGTTCTTCGGGTTACACACACAAGTATTGTGTCTGTTGGTGACTCTCTGTAGTATGTTGCCAAAAGGATTAGTAACTCTACCGTTCCAATCTGTGTGTTTCGCGTTGAGATCGCTTCATATGAACAACTTGCCTCTAATGTTGGCCAAGGTATTAAAATCAGCCTCTGCCGTTTCCCTTCTAGGAGGCTGATAGGTAGAAACTATGGTCAGTGGTCTTCTGGTCGTGGCCACCTCAATGCCGATAGCTTCAATATACTGCAGGCGTAGAATGTAGAACTCGTGGTGTGGAATGCTTCTCTTGACTTACATAGCCACACCACCTTTCGCAGTTGGACGATCATATCTATAACAGCAGTAGTTGGCTACTGAAACTTTCAGCCCCGGTTTTAGGTGGGTTTCGGTGACAAGACATAGATCTACGTCTTGTTCCCTAATGAACTGCCGGAATTCCACGGTCTGACCACGAATGCCATTGGCATTCCATACGCAGAAAGAGAGGCTATTGAATTGGGGTCATCTATCCATAATGATGATTACAGCTGCAGTTGGGTGTAGCTAGAGCTGTCTTCACTGCGGCGCAGATGTCCGTGGTCATCTGGTCTAGCCACTTGGTTAGGCTGACCAGCATATTTAGAACAGTCTCCAACATTTTGCTCAGTCCTTCAGATTCCCCCTGAACTGGAGTTGCTGAGGGTGGCCAATGTCGTGCAGGAGGTCTTCGAGTTTTGATGTTCTTGTTGGTCGACAAGATTGGAGTCAGAAGTTGCAGCAGTAACCGAATGTGGACCCGCGACTTCTGAGAAGAGGCGGCCATCAGACTCACTGGATTTTCTGTGCTTCTGGGACTTCAGATGCTTCCTAGTCATCCTAGTGAGCTTCGTCTGTTCTTTGCCATTCGGTGGAGAGGAGTTATTTGTTTGTTGAAGCTGGATAGCGGAGACGCTCTGTAAAGTTTATGCCGGTGGCTGAAGATCCTTCTTGCGATGTTGTTTGGCGGTATCACTATTGGCTGGTAGGCCTCTCTGGCGATCTAGTGCCTTCTTGTACACAGGACAGCCTCTGTAGGACGCAATATGGCCGCCCCCACAGTTCAAGCAGTTAGCTGCGTCGTGTCCTTTTGAATCATGTGGGCAGGCACACTTTACGCAAGCGGGATACATTTTAAAGTATTTGACCACATAACCAAAACGTTGACAATTAATACACTGAGATTGTCCAGCTGTAGCTCTCAGTTTTTCACTTTGAATCTTGAGGTGACAGATGCTCTCCACCTCAAAAATGGGCCTATTCTCAGGGATGTCAGGAAGAACGACAAAGAAGAGAGGCATGGCCTCATTGCTTCCTGGACGGCGTAGCTGAACCACCGTCTGGACATTGAAGCCCATATATTTTAGCTCGAGCTTGATGTCATCCGTGGCCATAGTCCGGGGAATCCCACGGAGTACAACCTTCAGAAGTAGCACTGCTCCAATCGGGAAAGTATAGTAAGGAATGTTGCTAGCTTGCAACTTCTCGGTGGCTGCTGTGAAGTCTTCAACGGTTGTGAATGTGATTTTTTTTTTGTCCCCTCCAGCCGAATTGGCTGAGAACGGGTTTTTCACGACGTCACCCACTTTGTCGTGCAGAGTTTTATAATTCTCTTCAAACTGCACAACAATTGGTGGGATATGCGCACTTCTGGTAATCTCTGGTGAATCGTCCTGTATTGGTTAGAAAGGATTGGTGGTTTCCATCCTTTCCGTGTCAAGGGTTGGTGGTGGCCTCGCTGTACAGCGAGGGAAGACAAAGCCCTCGTCGCCTGGTTCCACACTTTTCTGGTAAGTGTGGTTATACTCATTGCTCTCGGGATGCTGGGAACGACGCCCTCTTACTCCATTCCGCCCGGAGACCGAGGCTGCAGTATTATCAGTGGTTTCCATGGTCTTCTTATTTTGTGCCTTAACATTCTCTGGTTTCTTGGCTGTACCTATTTTCGACACTGCTAGACTGACTCCACTAGATTTGCTCACCTCATTATTTCTGTAGTTGACGGCAGGTGGCTGTTTATTGTATGTCCTCTCTGATGGAGCAGTGGGACGCTTTCTCGGAGTTAATTCTTAACTCACCGAGTACACATCACCGTGTATACGCTGAAGGTTAAACACAGTGGCTGGTGTAGCGTTTTAATCCATTGCCACATCCTTATCCGTCGTCGCACTTGTCACAACGACCGCCGGCATTGAGACGCTCGACGCGCGCGGCGCGGAAGTGCAAGGCAGGCTTTCCTCGTCACCCATCCGTGCTGAGCGTGGTCGAGCTTAATACTATCGAGTTATTCAACTTCGACACAACACGTAATTTCGTGTCATTTTCGAAAACAATAACTATCTATAACAATCACACATTCAGTCAACATGCACACACGTAATAATCACCAATTCTCAAGTTACTCTGATCGGAATCACTATCGCACCTTCCAAGGCTAACAACGTTTGCTTAAACATTAGACAGTAAAAGTAATCGTGTTGATAAAGGTAAACTTATTTATTCTTCTAGAATTCTAATTCGACTGCGAGAACAAGTAGCTATGCGGTAAATGGGCATGTAACATTTGGCTCTGTTTCTCTCCTTGTATTATTTGTTATCTGACAGCCAGAAGTACGAGTACGTGAAGGAAACAATAGTGCTAATTATTTTTAGGGAAGAAACAACAAATAATGTTCAACGCTGGAAAATAGAATATCGGTTATAAAACTGGTAATTCTGGAGAAAAAGTTATTTAACATAGGGTGAAATTTTCATCCAGTGAGTGTATGTATATTACTACACTCTGAGAAAGATCTAATCGACCTTTTGAAATTTAAATTATAATTGACTTCAACATTTATTTATAAAATACCATTTCCATACTATAATTTTTAAATGCTCTATTCCGTGTTTTAAATAGATTACACAATCTTTTCTGTTGTCTGAGAGTAAAATTTATTCCGTCGTCAGTTGTTTCTGGCGTTCTAGACACATTCTGGAACATGTTCGTATTACTTCCTCCATTATCTTCTCATCACAATGTATTTAAAATCTTTCACAACTTTCTTAAGATTCCATGTTTTCTCTTGCAATTATAAATAACTTATTATTACTCTCCAGGGTGAATTTCTAGTTTCCGTATAGTTGTCCAGTTCGTAACGTTGCCTGGCGGTTGGAAAACGATTGCAATAGGCATTTAATAAAGTTTCGTTTACGCAAGACAACATTGCCAACTTGAGTATATGTTTATTACATTATTCCCAAGTTTTAATTTAATAATTTAAGTTTGATCTGTTCTTGTAATTCGATGTTGACTTATGAAACGGCGGAAGAAACAAAAGAAAATATCGGTGATCGCTCTAGTTATCTAAGGCCAACACCATGTCCCAATATTATTTGATATACGTAGGTAACTGCGAGTAGTTCTTTGTTAAATTCAGAATTTTGTGGACTTCTTTGCATAGGATCTAGAGAGATTGAATACAGACGTTCAGAGTAAAAACTTATTGATAGATATGGGTTAGGTTTGGAGTGTGGTTAAGTCAAAACATTTACTTCATCTGTGTCGGTGCTCTGGGTTTGTAATTGATTCTCGTTGTGTTTATGTAAACTGTAGTCTGTTATATTTTTGATTTTCGATATGATTTGTGTAATATTTTTTATAATCTGGTTTAACAAATTACCAACAATATTGTCTTTTGTGCCATATATTCCTGAAAGCGATTTTGTATGTAGACGAGGGAGGCTTTTGAGAAACAAGTGACTTTCTAGTAGTGGGCCACTTAACTTGGTTGGTAGTTTTGGCGGCTGCATGATTGTGAAGGTATAAATTATCAAGCACTGTCTTTTTTTAAATTTTTTGCTTATGGATTTATGCCTCGTCAGCGTCGGGTAATTATAAGCGGGAAAGGCTAGAGGGCAAGGAGATGGGCCTTGGGCCTTTATAAAAGAACTATTCCGGCATTCGCCTGGAGTGATTTCGGGAAACAATGTAAAACCTAAATCAGGATAGGCTGACGGGGATTCGAACCCGCGTCCTTCCGAAAGCCAGGACAGTGTGATCACTCACCCACCACGACAGGTTAAACATTACTCGGCGCATTATAATTTTTTCTCTTGGTAGCTTTTTAATTGACTGATGGCAGCGACTATATTCCCATTCTATAAAAGAGAAAATTATGAACACTAGCTTTTTTATGTCTCTGAAAATTAATGATGAACTTCTTTAACGATTAATTCCTTGTTTGCAGAGCCTAGAACGAATAATGGACGGAACTGGCGTTTTGGATCACTACTGTAGAAGTATTTCCAATAGTGTCCCGAAATTTTTCTTGGCGAATGTCAGTGTGATTAGTTAAAATAGGCCACGGCGGATTATTTCTCATTCAATACAATCAAAATTTTAATTTGACATCGCTCTTTTTTTTTTTTTTTTTGACCATGTCGACTCAACCGTATTATTCACCGCATGAGTAATGAAAATCTCACAATAATACAGGAGTGCAAATGTTATTTAAATCTCTAGATATAATTTCAACGTAATAATTGTGTTACTCTGCGTTATAGGTTCCCAAACTAGGGGATGCCTCCCTTCCAGGGGGGTGGGGATGCTAGGTAGCTTCACCACTCCAGTGGACGATACCTCTGTTCTAGTCCGTTGGAACTACTATGTCTCCTTTACCACTTCTTAAGAGTTAAAAATGTCGATTATAACATCACATACTTGTGAGTTTCTTCCGAGATGTCATTGTTGGTAGTGAGAATAGACATCTATGTTTTTAATAATAAACTTGTGGAATGGAAAGGGGTGGGAGCGTGGTAACTTTCAGTTTGAAGGTAAGGGGGTGTGATAAGAAGAACTCTACATAATCTCAATGCGGTTCAGAATTGATACCACGATATGAAATGTTTATTCCACAGTATTTTACAGTACTTGAAGGAGATAGGAATAAAAGAACTAAAAGTTTTGTTGTCCTTATTCTCTTTCTAACTAGAATTCTCTTTTTAACTATCTTATTCTCTGTGGTATCTGGAATTCCATGCTCCGGCAAAGCGTAATGATTATTTTCCTCAATACGAAATTGCTGTGCTTTTCTGTAGTTGCCTATCGATATGTACAACTTGATCAAACCTTTTTCCTATTAATTTCAGCTTATCCTTGTCGTTGCATTACTCGTAAACTGCTGCAATATGTCTGGTGTAGAAAGTATCATCATCATTAATCAAATGTGAGGTAATATTTCAGGCGCAAATTTCTCGCATTATTTTCTTTCCAGTGGTTATATTACAGATACTGTACACAGCATATATGGATTTACAAGAGGAATTTATTCTAGCCATCTCTAAATAGACAAACCAAACTCATGCTCATATATTAATTCATCTCATACTTTAATCTGTTTCCCGAGCGTGGTGAACGGTTAACGTTCTGCCTCACATTCTGGAGGACGCGGGTTCGAATCCCCGTCAGGGCATGCAGATTTGGGTTTTCCATAGTTTCCCAAATCACTCCAGGCGAATGCCGGGATGCTTCCTTCAAAAAGGCCATGGTAGAATTCCTTCCCGTTCCTTGTCCCCAGTCCCATCCCGCCTTTAAAGTCCTTGGCCGTCGACGAGGCGTAAAACAATTAGTAAAAAAAAAGTTAATCTGTTTCATTTGAGGACACAAACTGCAACTCTAATTGTAGTCAACATTTAAATAAACACTGAAATTTTTACCTGACTACTTTTACAATGAAATTAAGAATATTCGAGAAAAATTTAAAATAATGATAACTGCCTCTGCTCTCTGATTGTAACGGTAACCGTATTGTAACCGTCCCAGTTTCAAGCTCTCTGCAACAAAAACAAAATCTTGTGAATCCAAAGAATGCACGCTTTGCCAAAGATGATCCTTTACGGGTCACTAAAACATGTGGCCGAAACCATGATTCGTACAAATGGGCTATGTATTACCGATTCCATTCAAGCCCCTTCCATTCCAGCATTACTGCCGTCTCAGTCTTTTCCTTAATCCATTTTTTTTTTGGGAACAGTCTGATCTACTCGGCGTATTGTCTTATCTTCAATACTTCCTTGGTATCAAATATGCATCTAATTTTTTTTAGTCTCGTATCTATTTTGTACTCAGTTAAACGCAGCGCGAGTAATGTGTGACATAGAAATAAGCAAGCAGTTCCTCTTTTGATGTTACCGAACATTCCTGGCGTGTGTACCGCTGCACTAGCGATAAGATCAGTGGCTGCTAACCGACACAGAGAGAAACTCCGCCACACGACCAAAAGTTTTATTGGCGTGCATTTTCACATTGCGGATATGTTTTGTGCACTGCGTTTGAGACGAGTTGCCTCATGTTGCTCACCATCTTCATTTCTAACAGCCGAAAAAACTAGAAAAATGATAAAAATAAGTAAAAAATTATAAAGTTTCCTGAAAGTTATCAAACTGGTACAAATATATTCTGTCTATTAAAAACGAAAGCATTTTAGTAAATCGTCACCAATCGCTTGGTTGTTCCGGCTGCGTAATGTAACACTAACTTACGTTCTATGTTTAAGGTTCCAAATATCAGTGAGGAAGTTCACAAGAAAGTTTTGAATTTAATTTTGGTAACTCAAGAGTATGTTCAAATTATTCTTTTTGGTTTGTTTTTACAATTTATTTGCGCGGAAAACTATAGGAAGCAATGATACTTGAGATAACGAAAAATGAAATAATATAAATTAGCACTAAAAGCAATTGAATTTTATAAGGCATTACATGAATTTCAAGCTAGGGCAATGGAACAAGTGGCGCATTTTATACCCCTGAACAAGCTTTATTAATTCAAGAAAATAGTATGTTTAAAAGTCAATTTAAAAAAATTTCTGTTTACTGAGGCGATGCTTCTTTGGAGATTCATGAACAGCACTCAAACGTTCAGTTTCTGTCGAAGATGGGGTTATGTATCAGTGATGTAATTTACGGACTTGCCAGAAATATCGAAATTCTTTGCTATAAATGAGCAAGTTTTATGTTTCTTCTTCACAACGGGAAATGTTCCTAAAATGTTTGAAGTGATTGCTACAACGACTTTGCTGTCTAATGTACGGAAAAACTAGACAAACGCCTACATTATTTCTGTCTTCATTCTTTTCCCCTCTCCTTGTTAAAAATGGACTATGTTAATATGCACAAGGACATGCGACCCTTATTATTACTAGATACACTAGTTATTGCTGCTTAGAAGTCTAACAGTGAAATAATGATTATAAGAAAAAACTGCAATGTTTCCAGAAAGAAAAGCCATTTTACTGTATTACTGTTTATTAAAGGTGTATACAAAATTTCTTATATTTTCTGCTGAAAAAATTGTAGTATATTTTCTCTTTTACCTTACTAGACTTTTTATAAGAGAAAATATTGTTTAAGAGAGTTGTATAATCTACTGGAATCTATAGGTAAGTCTTCAAATTTCGAGTTTACCACGTACCAGTTATGTTACTTTTTAATATTGTTGTGACTGTATAGAAGTTTGCTATTACAGCAAGCGGTATTGAAAATTGCATACCAAACAGCACGAAGTCTGTCTTGACGGACATAGGCTCTGTAGGTCGCTTTTCAAGATTCTTGCAGGCGTAGAAGATGAGTCATGAAACTGCTGCAGGTAGGCAGCCAACCTAGCACTCTGCCACAGCGGTAGGCCGCGTAGCACGGTAAGGCGTAACTCTCGCTGAGCTTTACTGCGCGTCCATGTTACAGCCTATTTGAATGTCGAACAGGATGCTCTTTGTAAAGGGAGCTCTGTGTCCAGTAAACTCTCAAACGGCTGGAAACAGTACTGGGTGCAAGATGGTCCAATATTTTACATACATTCCCATTAATTTGCACCAAGTTAAGATTTATTAACATAAGAAAATTGTATATTGAAAACTCGATGTACGCAAGGAGAGGAATTCTTTATCCAGCTTAATGGTGATCATTAGGGTTCGGATCTTTATGAAAACGAAGGGTTGCAAATATGATCTTAAAAGCGGATAGTGATGCTGGACTCATGTAGACAGCATAATTTGTTTCCGTGCACTCACTGCACCATTCGGGAATTAAATTTTAAATCGTTTTCTTGAAATTACTTTAATTTCTCACAATTACAGGAAAGAACTCTTTCGTCTGTACTAAAATATTCCTTTCCAAATTCCTTTACGCAACTCCATAACTTGCAGTTTTAGAAAATTTGTTTCCGGCATTGCGGTACTCACAGATCCTCTGGCGATTTAACACATGCTGAGGATTACTTTCAACAGTATTGGTGACAGTGAGATATTGATTACACGCGTATCGATACAGGCATACTGCTGTTGCATTGTCGAGTGTAAAAGTGAGGCGTAACATTAACGTTAATAGAGTGACTGTAATGTATAACTTTAATTCTTGACTGCTCAGTTCTGATCGATTTTACTCCAATGTATAATATGAATACAGTTGTGTGAATAATTATCTTAATTTCTTCGCATCTATAACTTCTAGTGAATTCGCTGTTCTCG
This sequence comes from Vandiemenella viatica, assembly GCA_031002005.1. NCBI lineage: Eukaryota > Metazoa > Arthropoda > Insecta > Orthoptera > Morabidae > Vandiemenella > Vandiemenella viatica. Next base: position 158,401,006 of record CM061919.1, on the reverse strand, counting down.
ATCTCGGTGACAACGTTAATTGCAGGATGCGATGTTTTGCTGATGATGCACTATTTATAGGGAAGTGAGGTGCTCAGACGATTGCTTGGAAATTTAGCGCGATCTGGATGTTATTTCGGAATGGTGCCATAAATGGCAGCTTACACTTAATGCAAAAAGTGCAAGACAATGCAAATAAGTAATAAAAAACCCCTTTTGCTCACGAGTACAATGTTAACAATTCAGATGTTGACACGGTAGATTCCCTGAAGTACCTAGGCGTAACAGTACAAAGTAACATGGAATGGGACTTGCACATAACTTCCGTCGTAGCCAAAGCTAATTCAAAACTAAGTTTTATAGGTCATATTTTGAGAAATTGTAATGCTCATACAAAGGAAATAGCGTACAAAACACTAGTGCGTCCGCATTTGGAATACTGTTGTGGAATTTGGGATCCGTATCGCAAGGGATTGATTGACACGTTAGAGAAAGTACAGAGGAGAGTCGCTCGATTCGTGACCGCTAGTTACAGTCCTTACGTTAGTGTCACAGAGCTGATACACGGGTTGGGCTGTATTGTTTGGCGAACAGACGACGTCGTTTTCGTTTGAATTGTTGGAGAATATGCGAAAATCTTTAATTTACGAGTGCAACGAAATACTTCTTCCGCCATCCTATTTAGGTCGCAATTACAGGAGGAATAAGATTCGAGAAATAAGATGCCGTATTGATACATTTATGTATTCTTTCTTTCCTCGTTCTGTTCTGGACTGGAAGGCACTGAAGTAGTATTGGTGCTTAGCACCCACTGCCACCCACAGTAATTGTGAATTGCAGAGTATAGATGTAGATGTAGATTGACAATTATCAGAATTTTCCTCAAAATATGACCATAAATTATCTTAATATGTTCAAAACTAGGTAAATGGTCTGAATGTGCGTTTACGTGCTATATAAAATAATTTAAACACAATCAGAAACGTTCAATTAGTGTTTAATTCAGCACTGCAGCTAAAAAAGAAGTCAGGAAAAAATATGCCTAGTCATGAAGATCCAAACCGTATTGATTATACTCCTCTGATGCAAACATATGAACAGGATGGTGTTATTCGAGTTCCATATACCTTTGTTTTAAATGATCTTCCTTTTGCGAACTGTATATTGCTGACGACCTAATATTAAAAGCATTTTATTAAAAAAATTTAATATATGATTTATTAAATGAAAAATGTTATTCTCCCTCATTTTTTGGTTAAAATGTGTATTTAACAGATTTTTAACAATTTAATTTACCGCAGTATACGCTGATGGTAATTGAATCGACGTCTACTAAAAACAAGTATTTTATAAGGAGACGATATTTTTGATCCACTAATCCGGAAGTTACGACTACAATAGTTGTTTGAATCTTGTAATTAGGTAGCTTAATTAAATTCATTTCAATCTGTGGCGGAACGCAACCTTGGGTTGTGTCTTGCGGTAGCTAACAGGTAGTATAAGCTTGGGATAGGTATTATTCCGCTGGGAGGTGGAGTGTAAATTGAGTCAGTTAACATTAAGGACAGCCGGTCCTGGCAGTGTATATGCATGGTT
>CM061919.1:158358586-158398431 GCA_031002005.1 Vandiemenella viatica | reverse complement strand
TAATACTTGAAGGGCGGATCAAGAAAAACAATGGTACTACTACGGCGTTTGTTGATTTAGGAAAAGGTTTTGATAATGTTAGGTGGGACAAGATGATATATTTTTTTTATAGAAGTCGCGCCTGAAATACTGAAATAGAAGAATATAATCTTTATAAGAATCATGTAGCTATTATAAAAGTAGAGAATCATGAGAGACAAGCTTCAGTTAAAAAGGATTTGAGACAAGGTTGCAGTCTATCCCCATTAATATTCAACTTGTATGTAGAAGAAACAATAAATGGAGTGAAAGAAAGTTTTGAATGTGGCATAAGTGTTCAAGGAGAAAAAAAAATCAGTATGCTACGACTTGCTGATGACATTGTCTTGTTAGCAGAACTGGCTGGGAATATTGTGAAGTTACTAAATGTCATGAACAAAATACTGGAGGAAGATTTTGGGCCAAATATAAAAAAAGCAAGACAAAGGTGATGAAATGTAGTAGAAATGATACCAATAATAGTAGATTAAATAGGGTCACATGCGATAGAAGAAGTAAGTGAATTTTTCTACTTAGGAAGTAAAATTACAACCTATGGCCGAAGCAGGAATGATGTTAAAAGCAGAATAGCACTAGCAAAAAGTGATTTCATAAAAAAAGAGAACTCTTTTAGTTTCACATAGTAATCTAGGACTCAGAAAGAACTTTTTAAATCTCTATGTGTGGTGCACTGCACTTTATGGCAGCGAAGTATGGATTTTAGGAATACAATAAAGAATGAAAATTGAGGCATTTGAAATGTGGTGCTATAGAAGAATGCTGAAAATTAAGTGGACAGATTAAGTACGAAATGAACAAGTTTTGGAAATGATGGGTGAGGAGACAAATTTGTGTAATAGTCTTAAAAGAAGAAACTGGATGGTAGGTCATATTTTGAGATATGCAAGTTTGGTTAACTTGTTAGTGGAGGGAACAGTCCAAGGAAAGAACTGTAGAAGAAGACAGAAATTAAAATATATGAAGGAGAGGCTAGCGCAAGATAAGAGGGGTTGGAGGATTGCATCAAACCAGTCGAGAGCCTGATGACAAAGTAAAACCTCTCCCACATTGAGTTGTGAGTATTCCACTCCGGAAGCGAGCCTTATTGCCTCTCAGGAAAGCAACATTGTCGTACTGGCCTTCTGTGCTAGAGTCAATGTCCAGAAATTTGGTAATGACTCTAGAACACCGTCTCCATGCAGTAAATCACAGGTCATCCCACGTCAATATAGGGGAGCAATCCAGCGATAAAGAAGGCTGTTGCACCCCCACACACCTTATTAGACATGTGGCCTGTTGCCAAAATACCTTTACGTTTTGGTTAATCTGGGATTATTTCCGATACACTGCAGCGTAAGAAATACTAACGAGATGAAGATTGTGTATGTGTGGTTACCTATCTACAGGTTTCCTTCGCCACATCTACAATTTCCCGTAATTTTGTCATGTAGTTAGTTCTCTATGAACGAAATGATTATTTCTTTCTTTTCTGTATCACGTTCTGAAAATCACCAATCTCTTGACACAGATGTGCAATTATTTGCAAACTTAGGAATTTAGCATCTTTTAATCCCGTGAGCAGATAAATCTGTTTAGTTCACTCTAAGATAAGTTGTTCCCGGAAGAAAGTATCGAAATATAATAAAATTTGGTAATGAACTTCGAGATTAGTAGGAATGAAAAATAATTTAAGTGTCAGTATAAAATTACTAGTTTTAACGCTCGTCAAAAATGGTAGTAGTAGTAATTTATTCTGTAAAAGCTTGTAAGGAAAAACAAATAACGATTAATTATTATGTTTTTTGTTATTCATTTTCGTGATGTGAGTAAACTTTCATCGATTAGATTCTCGGGACATTTTGCTATGATATTTTTAAATAAGTACATTTGATTTTAAATGCAAAAAATCATTATTATAAAGAAAAGTTCCTAACTAACTAAAGTATAATTTCAAACCGAATAACTATATTTTATTTGATTAATATATTTAGTGATTACCTATGTTCGTGTAAACTTTCTCTGAGTTTGTTAAAATCATCCCTGTTTGTTACCTTCTGTCAAAACAATTCTTAGTTTAAGTTGTCACTTGATTCGAGTATGTGCTACTTAGAATACAGCTTAAACATCGGAGGTTCTTCTCCTTATATGAATTTCTGCATCTACTCGTTATAAACAAACAAAAAGCAACGTGTAAATTTAGACGAACATTTTTGTTATCTCTACCTAGCATTTAAATTTTTTTTATTTCTGCTACATAACACACACTTGCATTTTAGCTGGCATAGCAGTTACACTTATTTTAAAAATAAAATGCAAATAAAATCAAATGCAGTTATTTATTTCAGATTTCCTGCTTAGCCAAGCAGCGCTGTGGTGATGGCCAGTACAACTAAAGGTCGGGCCACACTTGACCAACACCGGGGCGCAACGACACTTTTCGTATTATTGTCGGTCACTCGATTGAAGTGAGTTCAAACGACACCGCATGCCGTCCGACACACGGCCGACACTCGGCTCCGATTAGTTTAGTTTACTTTTTGATGTTGCGCCCCGGTGTCAGTCTGGTGGAAATAGTGAGTTGTTCAGAAAGTTTGGATCCTTTACAACAGCAACAGTGCGTTTTCAGCATGGTGGATGTGGAAAAACTTATAGAGGAAGTTAGAAAATATCCGGTACTGTATGACCAAACTAAAGAGAAATACAGAAATCTGGATTATAAAGATAAAATCTGGGAAAACATTTCAACCACGCTGGAAGCAAAAGGTAAGTCAAAAATCTGTGGATAATACACTAATCATAGAATTTGAAAAAAATTATCTGTAACTTCTAGATAAAAGTTATTATCGTTGAGCATGTTAGAGAAAAAAGCAAATGAGAAAATATATATTTAAAAAACAGTATTCAAGTTATACAGAAACACAAAATTAAGTATTTTGTGTTCTCCTTGATTTACTTAAAATTTTAATTTGTTATCGTACGAAATACATTTTTTCTTCCATAAACAGCAGTAAACCAATGTTACTTCTATTTCAAAATGTGATGAGGATTTCGTAAATAAATGAATTTAATAATACAGTACAATTTATTACACTCAATTTGCATACATTTATTATTTTTAATCTTAACATCTTCAAATTGCCAGTACAGTTTCAGCTTGCCAGTCCACGCTTCCCTCAGGGGAATTCAGAAAATATTTAATCTGTTCTCGCACATCAAATGCTGCCTCTGAAGACCTTCCACGTAGGCGGGGCAACTGACTGAGATTTGATAACCTGTCACTGTTGATATCACTTGTGTCTTGTTTCTCAACGTGTTCAAAAATAATGTGGCCTTCATTTTTTCGAATAAAGTTGTGCAAGACACATGCAGCCAATACAATCAATGTTATGTTTTCCGGCTTTCCCTGAAGCCTTCTTGTGAATATTCGAAATTTTTGCTGCAAAATGCCAAATGCATTTTCAGACACCCTCCTTGCCCTGCTCAAGCGGTAGTTATATATTTTTTTATCATTTGTCAAGTCTTTTCCAGGATATGGTCTCATAATATAAGTTTTGAGCGGAAAAGCTTCATCAGCTACAATAACCATTGGGAGTTCAATATTAGTTCCAGGTAGAGCTCGTTTCTTAGGTACTTTTAATGTGCCATTTTGTAATTCTCTTTCAAAATTAGAATTTGAGAAAATACCTCCATCAGAGTTTCTGCCATAGGCACCTACATCTACCACAATAAAGTTGTACCAAGGATCAACGAGAGCCAGAAGCACGATTGAATAACTGTTTTTGTAGTTCCAGTAGAGACTTCCCGACAATTTTGGAGCTTGTATTGTGACATGTTTTCCATCTAACGCCCCAATACAATTAGGAAACCTTCCCCAAAACTCAGTGGCTATAGCATTCCATTTGTCCTTATTTGGTATTGGCATCACCTCCATCAAAAGAAGATCTACAATTACTTTGCAGGTGCTTTGAACAATAGCAGCAACTGTTGATTTGCCTAATCTGTAATTAAAGGAAATAGTCTTGAAGGAATCTCCTGTAGCAAGAAACCTGAAACACACGTTACAAATATTTATAAGTTCTGAAAAATGTCTATGATGTGAAATTAAAAATTTAGGTATTTTAAATGCAATTTATGGCTACAAATCAATATCTCATTTACTTTCTTTTTACTTTAGGAGGAATAGAAGAATGCAAAAAAATGGACTTCCGTTAGAGATCAGCTCAGAAGGACTCTACAAAAGAGAAGAACAGCATCTGGACAGTCAGCTGTTCGGTACAGAAAATATAAATTTGAAGACATCCTTCAGTTTCAAATACCTCATATTGCGGAACGTGACACTCTCTCGAATGTGAGAGTTTCAGAGAAGCACGCAGAAGAAGACGATGAAACAGTAGACACCCAGGTGGAGTTTATCGAACAAACGTATGAGACTTCCGCAAACATTAATGCGGAACATGAAGCTGAGATACCCACAGAGACTTTGAACAATAATATTTCACAGTCCGTTACGGCATCTTCAGCTGCTTCGTCTTCATGCGTAAAAAAGATAAGTTTCTCCGACCTGCGTCATTTAAACGAAATTATTGTGAAAGAAAGACAGTAGATTCCCCAGCAAGCCAGATTATGGCATATATACTAGCTGAAAAGGAAGAAGAAAAGAAAAAAACGAATGAGGGCAACAATTCAAGATTCTGTAATGCATCCAGTTGATGCATTCTTGTGTGGGATTGCACCAGCACTTAAGTCATTAAATCCTGTACTTCTAAATCAAGCGAAAGGTCGAATTTTTTCTGTGGTGCAGGAATTTGAGATGAAACAGCTCATGAGTTGCCACGAGCAAGCTGATAGTATTCCAAATACGTTAGCATTTACATCCTCTTCACCTCAATCTCTCTCATCAAACACAACCCCATACCCTTCACCTCATTTTATTGAAACAATAAACATGAATTAACCTGTTACATATTTCTAGATTCACAACAAACAATATTAAAAGTTCTGAAAACTATTTTTTAAATAATTATAATCTGTTTATGTATATTAGTAGACTCACAAAAAAGTGATATTAAAAGTTATGGAAAAAAATTTTAAACTATGAATGTATATTTAAGATGTATAATAATTATTAAAATTTCTGGAGCAATAAATTAACTCACCTCAAACATACGGCCAATCGTTGTTTTGGAGTTATTGATGGTCTCAAAAAAGTGTCCTTCTGCCTCAAATTCACTTCCAGTTTCATTAAAAGAGTGTGAAAACTTAACTGTGACATCCTAAAATATTCATAAAATTTTATCTCATCGTCTATCAAATGAGGTAACAAAGTGAAAAATTCTCCTTCTTCACGTCTTGACTTCCAGGCGTCATGGATCCACTTTCTTTTCATTCTGCTTAGTAACCACTCCTCATGCTCCTCCTGTAGCGCGAGTGCTATGATCCCCAACTCGCTGTTATTAAAACTTTTGAACATAATCTTAAACAACCACTAAAGGAGACTGACTATAAGAACACGTCCGTCACGCGGCCGAGCTACGGTCAAGTGTGGACGCGAGGGGGGCGAGCCGACACTCGGCCGTGTCACGTCTCGGGTGCGCTGCGCCCCGGTGTCGGTAAAGTGTGGCCCGACCTTAACACGTTGGGCACCATCGGAACCGCCAAAGGTTGCCGAAATATCGAGATCACGTCCAATACCCATGCGTAACGCATTTTATTAAAGTTGATTCAGCTGTGCATCATCCACTAATTTCTGCCTACAGCTCTCCATGCGTTTCACCCAGTATTCGTAGTTATTTTCAGCGCTGTACTCATGCCACTACGACACCAGAGAACATCACGAGAAAACCGGTCATTTATCATTTATTGCTCAATACGTGCCTTCTTGGGAGAACTGCAACATCTTACCGAAGCTATCTTGGAGAGAACAGGATTACTGCTTGGATGCAGGAATATGGAAACATGTTTTATCTGTTTTTATCTTCCCCGTTTTTGCAATGGTGTAAATGACTCGCTTTGTCATTTTGTTCTTATATGGTGTTTATTTAATACGTGTCTGAAAAATATGGTTATACATACTACTGTATTTTCTTATCTCTCGGTCTTTATTCCCTATGAGCCCTCACAAAAACTCACACACGCAAGCATACACAGAGAGAGAGAAAGAAAGAGAGAAAAACAGAAATTTAAAGAGCAACACTTTCATGCAAACGGACGTTTTTCTTCGTCATAACTTTCTACGCAGTGCCACGGGCAGATATTCTGTATGCGACGTGGATAGGGAGATTACTGGTAGTTGCCACTGGCGAGTGTACATACGAAATACGTCCGGGAAGTTCTTAGCTTGTTAAATTGCGCGGAAAGCGAATATGTGCGGCACACACTGTACTCTAGCTACAAGCACGAGTTATTTTGTGTTTGCCTTTTTAGTTGGATTTCTGTTGTATATGCGTGTGTATTAACTACGTGCAACGACTTTCTCCGCTCACAAAATGAGCGAGCAGAGGATTGCTGCTGTGTTAAAACCGAAAAATATTTAACGCCGGAACACGAGATGTTAAAAACAGCTTTGGTTTGTTGCGTACTGTAACCCAAATGCGATCGAAGGAATGTTACAGCCTCTACAAAGCATGGTATTTTTCGCTGTTCTTTTCTTTTGAGGTACCGGTAACTATGAATTTCTCTCACAATGAAGGAGAGACAACAATATATGACTTCTGGAGGTAATCAGACTGTCAGGAAGAAAATTCTTATTGATTGCAGATAACTATTGCTTCATTGCGATAAGCAGAGTTGCATGGCGGCTAATGGTTAAGGTGTCTGACTAGAGATGTAAAGGTCCCCGATTCGAATCTCTGTTTCGGCTGGGATTTTCAGAGGTGCTTAACCCGACCTTCAGCTTGGCACAGCTTGCTGTGTAATGTAAGTAAGTCAGAAAGCTTCCGTGGTTCGGATTCGAAGTTTTTTTTTTATTATTTATTTGTGTTGGCTTTCGGCATGGTCGGCCATACTGCCAGGTTCTTTACATTTAAGTTTACATTGGTTTATGTTTAATGTTTCAGTTAAATTACAATTTCTTATCCTTTATTTTACAATGGTTCATAAGTCCCATGAGAGATGGGTTACAAATTCTTTATAAAATATATCACGTTATTGCCTTTTCAATTGCACCGTGTGCGTCGTCGCCAAAAGCCCAGGGACCGCTTTTTGTATCTTTCCACCACAATTGAATATTCATGAAATAGTTCCTGTGATTGCCTTATCTATTTGGATCCTTTGGTGTGAATAGTATTGCGTACTTGTATTTGTAACTATTCTCATTGGGTGTTGCTTTAATGTGTATGTTCTAGCTAATGTGGAGTATTTTTGAAGGGTTAGTGTATCTACTTAGTTTATGACTGTTGGTCTAGGATTGGCTGGTCCACTTTGTCTTATATTTTAATATTTCCTCCTTTAAAAAAGGACGTTATGGTTCTGTATATTGAGTGGTTGTTGGAAGAGAGCAGGATGGCTAAATTAGTTGGGAAGGGGATCTTGCACCTTGTGAGTTCCTTCAGCATTTTGTTTTGGATGTTGGTGTATTTTTTGCAGGAGAATAACAGGTGGTTAAACCGTCGGTCCCCTGTACTCGGTAGGATTACCAGCTTACATTAGGCGTCTACAATGAGGGCGGACTGCGCATCCAATTAAAATCCTGTCACCAGGTCATTGCAACCACACGAGCATTTTTTTTTTTTAAATGTGACGAGCACTGTAATCAGAGTCGACTGGCCAGTGTATTAAGTTGTATTATTCCCATCGGACATATTTTTGTTCTCAAATTTAAAATAGTTTTTCAAAATTGTAATTTTAAATCTACTGGTGAGGTTAAAAAGAGCTTACCGGAAAGGTGTGCAGTATACATTATTTTCCCTCGTGTTTCCTGTTAGAATTTGACTCAGCATCTGGAGGCTAAACTTAGCCTTTGAAAACCTCATTATTTAAAGAGAGACCTACAAAGTAAAGAAAATAAAATGGAAGAATATAAAACGGTAACAAATACTGCATGAGGTAAGATACCATTCAGCTACTATTTTTTTTATTTGTTTATGGCTTTACTCTTCGCCGATGTCAACGTCTTTATAAGTGGCAGATTATTGGAGACAAGGAATTCGGAAATGACATTTTAAAAGAAATATCAATGAAAAACAGAAATCACGATGGCCAGACGTCGATTTGAACCCGTGCCCTCCGGAACGATACCGCTCTTTCACCAGGCTCAAAATCGTATCAGCAGTTTTGAAGTTACAGATAAAAAAAGTTTCGTTTTCACAAAAGATTTTAACTTCTTCCTCCTTTGAAAAGACTCATAAAATTTTAAGCCCTTCCCTAAGCTTTAAAACTGTGAAAGAATTATCAAAATATGTTTAGTATTTTTGCGTGATACTAGATAAAACATAAAAATAGACACTGCGCCGTAAAAGACTAACATAATAAAATAAATGTTTTTCGATATATTCCGCTTTTCGCAAAGACAATGTGTTTCTGTATCGTGCACCGTTGTGTATTGTCGAAGTGTAAACCAATACTACACGGCAACCGCACCTCTAAGCAAGTAATTATGGACTGATTCCTTGGTACAATTAAAACAAGCTTACGTATTTAAATTCACTATACACTGTGCTCCAGAAGGAACTTCATTACTTTGAAAGTATATATTAATTTATTCAGATAAATTATAAAATTGGTTAAAGTGCAATTTAATTGTAAAACATCTAACGTTTTACTCACCAGAAGCCTTAGTACCAAATTATGTCACGGCATGAGTCAGCTGTTAAATTTGCTGCTTTTACTGGTGCCACTGTTACGGTTTCACGAAACGAACTCAGAATAATTTTCACACCTACTATGGTAAATATACTTCCCACTGGTTACAATTTATTTTTGGTGTCAGAATATTTTTGAGAGTGATTGATCGTCGTAATATATGAAATCAACAGGTCGGACACGAGTTTCTGATATTGTTGAACTTGTTACGGAAATTTTTATCCGTAGTCGAAAGAGATAAAAGTAGCTTGCGTCTCACAAGACTGTCATTGGAAAATCCACCGTTTTGGCCCTTGCTACGCAAACTGTTACACTTGCAACCAAGAAGATTGACAACGGTGAAAGAAATCACAGATGGAGGTATAATGGTTCAAGGTGACTTTTGTATCGAAATGTTTTATTGTATAAAGGGAAACAAGACATTCCTGAACACAGTACTGTCACCATATCAATGGGTAGGTTAATATCCGCAACTGCATCATTTGGAGCACGTTTGTGACTTCTTTTTTCTGTCAACAAATTGAAGGTGCACTGGCGGAATCGGCTTGAACTCTTGATGCTAATCCGACAGAAACAACTGAAAGAAAATCACTTGCCATGAATGCAGGCTTCAGAAAATGTATCAATATCGATGAACATATACACTAATTTCAAGTACCAGTAACACTGTCTTCAATTTTTTAAAATTATATTAGCGTTAAATTTCTTTCAAGGTTTTAATATTGGTCTAGCCAATTATACTTTCATATCTACTATGAGATTCAATTAAAAGAATTAATGTTTTGTTTTAAAATAGGTAACGATCTCGTACATAATGACGTTAGAACAAAATATTTTCTTCTAATGCATTGCTTCCTTGATACCATTGATATTATACCAAAGTCAATTTTTATATCAGAAAATACTGGTTGATATTTAATCGGCCAGTATGTGTATCTCTGTGTAGGAAACATCTAAATATGGACAGTTATAAATAGCACATAACCATGTTTTTCTCATTATCGTGTATCATAACAAAGCCGATTCTGCATCTCTTGCTTTCCGATTTGGTTGCAGTATCCCCACTTCGGCAGGTTAACTTTTTATTTCCCATTAAAGACGAAACACTATTCAGAGGCTTTTCCGTACCATCCATTTCCCGTCGTTGTCGGGTGGCAAGTGTTACTGACAACACGCCATAAAGGTAGCACATCTTTGTCTTCCACAGATATAACTCTGATTTCGCAGACGGGATTGTTGGTTTGTGATATGTCTGAAAGGTACGCTTTTTCTGTTTGAATATATACGCATGAGATATGTGCTCGTGAAAAGATGAGCTCTATCCATTTCTTCTTTTCCCTTCTACTAGTTTACAGTAAATTGTGTTCGTATTCACATGTGGCCTTTTTAATAACTAGACTCAACGAGTTAAGGCTAACAGGGAATTCATTATGATAAGGAAAAGCTGTCATGTTTACAGAAAGGGAAGGAATTTTACTAGCTTACTATTTATTCATGGTTTAAACAGAAGTTTACTGAAAGAATGAGTCATTTGGTTACTTTTACCTTACGAGAAAAATATTGTTTTTGAAAGTTGCATAATGTATTGGAATCATTAGGTACCACGTATCAGCTATGCTTCTCGTTAATTTAGTTGTGACTATATCGAAGGGTGCTGTAAGAGTGTGCGGTATTGGAAATTGCGTTTGTGATTGCTCGAAGACTCTCTTGAGGGATGTAGTCATTTGCAAGCCAGCCTTTACACGGCGCTTTTTAAGACTCTTGTAGGTTTGGAAGATAAGCCATTAAATTGTTGCAGGTAGGCAGCCAACTTAACACCCTTTCATATATGGAGGCCGCATAGCTCTGCAAGGCGCAACACTGGACCTTACTGAGTGTCCATGTTACAGGCTATTTGAACAGTGCACAGGGATTTAAGACTGAAGGCACTTTGTGAAAGGAGCTTTGTGTCAAGTGAACATTCAGAGGGCCCAAAATAGTAATGGGTGTCAAACAGTCCATTATTTTACATAGTATTCCCATTAATTTGCAACGAATTATATGTCTTCGTGTAGTCAAGGAGAGGAACCCTTAATCAGCTTTATGGTGATTATACCCCTGTGTAGCAAACAGACGTTGAGGGCGGTGTTAACCCAGCTCAGTACATCGTGACTATACATGTTTGTCCTTATAGATGCTACGAAAGAAAAATCACGTCATTTGCCAGAAGGTACCTCGAGAAAATCCAAATCTGGTCGGCCGAACGGGTAATCGAAGCCACGCCAGGCCAGACAATTAACCAGATTTTGACTAGGCTCGGTTGTGATTTGAATTCGCTATTCTTCAAATTCAAGATCTTTCACTGCATCACTGTACACGTTGACAAAAATAATGAAAACTGCGACAGTTGATTTCAGTGAATGATATAACATTCTGCACAGTAAGAATCTACATAAGCAATAATTAAATAACAGTAGAAAAGAGAATCGTATGCGTAGCTACTTTATCAAGACTTCCATTTCACTGTAAATATATAAATAAATAAATGAACTGGTGCATTTATCATTGTGAACAAGCACTAGAAGTAAAATTTCTATTGGCCATACACACTTTTTTCTGTGTATTTTTCTTGATAATTCTTCGAAGAAAAACAAACTATTATTTCGGTGAACTTTATTAATAACGAATCTGTAATCGTATTAACAGAAAAGAGTAGAAAAAAGAAATGCACGTAGGAAGTGCACATATTTTCATTACGAGGGGATCGAACTCTCGACCTTTGCATACTGACACATTCATCAAACCACACAACTATACGGCTGGCTTAGCAAATGTGGCTTTTTTATAAGTATATATACACTATTTAAAACGTCACAGTTTTTAACTCAATTTCTCATAAGCGAAGGCCAACCAGGACTGATGGTATTACTGTGAGATACCAGGAGTGTTATAGTATAAATAGACATTTATCTTTCTCTGATTCAGATTTACACACGAAGGCCTCTCCTTCTAAGTTATTCTCGTAAAAAACGAAAATTAAAAAAAGAAAAACACTTCGCTAGAATATCAGAGATGCTAGATTGCAAATTATAGAGTATCGTATCAAATCTTGGTCTGTGTTTTGTATTCAGTTTTTATATCGAAGAACAACTTGACCAAATTATCTAATAACAGTTCTTACACTCAATATGACGCAAGATTCATCAACAAAACAAATTTTTTGGAACAAATGAAAATTATTTTATCAGATAGATATTTACAGATAGCGAATGCCTGATGCTTGCTTCAAAAGACCATGGCAAAATTCCTTCCCGTTCCTTGTCTGCAGTCGTTTCTTGCCTCATATGACCTCGACGACGACGAGGCGTAAAGCCATATGTAAAAAAAGATTATTATTGTTATTAATATTAATTTTTGTTACTATTTATTATGGATATTAGTATTCTAATTCCGTTGTACTTGGTGATTTTGTATCATATACTTATATAATCAAAGGTTTATAGTAACTGAAATAGAAATTATATTAATTCTCAGGCTTCCGCCGCCATCATTGTTTATAAAAACTGGATTTTGCTCGAATACTTCCGGTTGAAATTCTGCCGAATGAAAGAGGCAGCAGAAATTTTGAAGAATACAAACGATTTCTCTGCGATGCTTGGCGGTAGTTGTTACGAAAACATAAATAGTATCTCTGACGAAAGCTGCACAGTGGTGGCCGAAAGCTAGAATGTCATATAAATAACGCGGCATTCGCGCAAAATCCATTTATTATTAGAAAATATGTTACACGTTTAATATGATCCACGGTCCTCGTGAAGACTCCATCAGTTGTCGAATTAGATTTCTTGGTTAATATTTTTTAATTACTTTGCAAAGTCAAATTGAAGTTATTTCATAAATATTCAACCAGCTTCTTGGTTTTGTCTATTGCACAATTTACATTAAAATATTTTCTAAAAATTATAGGAATTTTATATTATCATTATGAAGTAACCTTGTACTGTATACGGTAATAATGAATGATGTAAATAATCAATAATGCCATCTGACTTTTGATTAGCAGAAATGTATACTGCTACGATCCTAATGTTTTCTTATTTTCAATTTGACATTGAACCATACACAAGTCGCTAACTGTTAAATCATACACATTGGGTTCTGCGCTTGCGCAGAACGTTATGGAGGGTGACCGACTAAAAGCGCACAGGTGACATAAGCGCACAAGGATCTCCTCTACCTTCCTGGAAGGTAGAAGTAGCCAGAAAAAACCCAGATTCGGGCTCTGGTGACTACTGCTATGGAAAGCAAAGAAAACGCTTCTCATAAAGCGGCAGCGACCTGCGCTCTCGGAAACGGTAATAAAAGCACAATACAGTCTAACAGAAGTTTATTCATATTGTTTATTACCCCAGTATCACTTATTATTGTATATTTATTATTACATAAACTTTCAAAAAAATACAAGCTTTCCCGTGATGTAATTGCAACATCCCTACCACTGTTATTATAGCAATTAAAACTTCATTTAGTAGTTATATTGTTTTACTGATTCTAACGGATATAGCAAAACGTAAAAGTTCTGAAAGTTCCTACTATTCATATTATTTCTTCTTCCATAAAAATTTCTGCATAGAGACTCAATTTTTGGCTAGGCACGAAATGGACTTTAAATAGAACTCAAACTTTGCTCAGGTCAAGTACTCTTGTCTATAGGTATGTTCAAAAAAATATTCTCATCTTTTCTTTATCTGTATAGTTATTAAATTCAATATTGATAATTTTCATAATCATTTTTTTTGCATAACACAAATTAATAAATAATACAAAAATTAATGTTTTTTAATTTAATTTAATTTAATTGCAATGGAGCACAGGCTCCGGTGGCAATTTCCCTACACACCCATTTTCCCCCTATCCTGCACCCACCTACATTTGCCCTCTACAAATTTTGTCTTTAAATTCTTTCAAAGTTTTCGGTAAATTATTCATCATTTCTCTTGGTAACTCATTCCAATCCCTGACACCCTTACCTGAAAAAGATAATCTTCCCACACCCTTGTGCCTGAAATCGAGTGCCAGCTTGTGGTCATGGTCATCTTTTCCCTTCCATGCACTACTTTTCATACCTATTGCAATATCTTTCCATGCCTCATCGCCAGTATATGCCCTGTACACTCCCATGACCCTCCTCATCCTCCTCCTGTCTTGCAATGAATCCCATTTCAGCTCCTTTATCATATCCGTCACTGATTGCATTCTGCGATAGTTTCCAGAAACAAATCTAGCAGCGCTTCTTTGCACCCTCTCCAACTCCTGTATTTAATACGTAAAATGAGGGTCCCATACTACACTACCATGTTATACATTCGTATACATACAAGAGTGAATTCTTAATAATATTTGTACATATTTTTAAGATACTACAATTAGGAAGTAGCGATAATGAGTTCTTGCAACGTGATTGCCTTGCCTGGATGCTAACCCTGCACCTGCAGGGCTGTTTAAGTATCCTGTGAACGAATCGCACACAGAAAACCCATCAGCATGTGCGTAACAGTCACCATCTGCTAATGGTCCAAGATTTTCGGTCGGTATTTGTTCATTTCTGTTTATTTTATAATGAAGCACGTAATTTTTTTTTTCGAGGAATGCATCTCTAAATTATGCAAACAGCATCCAACAATAACCAAATTATCAGATTTTTCTGCTATGCCGATCATTTATCATTAAATGAAATATCAAATCAAGCTCGCTAATGACCTTCCTGATTCAGGACCACTGGCGACTGACGTGCTACAGGACGCTGCGTAGGAAGCCCACCTTAACATCGGGACCAGTGCAGGTATCGAGGGCAGGTATAACAGACCCCAACCACCGCGCTTGGGTTGTGCGCCTTTGTCACTGTGCGCTTATGTCACGGAGCATGCGCAGTGAACGCGTAACTCGTAACGCTCAGAAATTTCTCCCTACCAAGATCAAAGCACTACAAAAGCATGCAGCGTAAGAAATATACTCAAATATCCTTCTGGTCACTATTGAATTAAAACATTCTTGAAATATTTGGCACTCATATTTTCTTTAAGTTTAACGACATTGTATCTTATGCCCAATATTGGGGTGACCGATCTTCGCTCGGCAACTTTCGATTTCTGTTCAGTATGCAAGATTCTGAGGAAAGTTTGATTAAATAAATTGTTTTTCTTGAAGGGTTTCTACGCATTTTGAATAGCACAGTTCGTTGCTCTAATCAAAGAGAAGCTTAAAAAACATCAGTAGGCTTACTGGAACCTGAAACTTCTACGAGATGACAATAAAACGGTTTACGAGATGCAAAACACAAGAATCGTTTTTTTTTTATTATTTTTTATTTTTTTATTTTTTAAATAATTGTATTACCTACTTGAAAAGCAAAGCGTTATCTACATATGAAATTTCATCCAAATAGGTAGAGGTAATTCCTAGATCGTCTGGTTTATCACTTCGTAAACCTCCTTTAAATAAAAATATTGGTGTTAATCAGGGTTTAATTAATGGTGCCAGATTTGTGGAAATTCACACAGACGAGTACATCATCAGTGCCAAATTCATTCACTCCTTTAAAACTATACTCATACCTCGCATAAGTCTTACATATTCTGATCAACCGAGCCTTTCCAAATGATAAGAAAACAATTCCAAATACAAGTAATATTATTTATGAACACTAATAAGGCACAAGGTCAGACGCTTCAAAAGGCAGGATTGTATTTATCAGAACCTGTTTTTTCGTATGGACACCTGTACGTGTTTTTTCACGAGTTAGTAAATTCATTAATATTTATTTTTGTGGTAAAGACACATACGGTCAAAAAGTCAACGATGATCACATTATAACTGCTAATATTGTTTTCAAATAATCTTTGTAAAGTAAAGAAGATTGAAAAAAAGGCATCTGACAATGCCAATATTTTTTAAAATATCTACTTTTAAAATGTTTTACAATTAAAAATGTAGTATTTGATGATAACGATTTTTTACAGTAAAATCGATATTTATGACCATCTCTTCAAAATAAAACACCTTTCATAAATAAATACCTCTTTTGTTTATTTACATGTTATTACATTCCTACTTTGTTACTGATCACTGGTTATACAGTAACTATTTAGCTACTAAGAATATTTATACTTACATAAATAAAACCCGTATGCGAGTATGGAAACCAAGTTCCACTTGCAGGCGCTTTCAACACTAGGGACTTCCATTAATTGCATGAGGTGTTTTCTTTTTTAAATTTCTACTTCCCTCCACTCTGGTGAGATCTGGTACCATCCTCCTTCCTCTCAGGTCAGATTTACCTTATAATTTTTAAATGATTTATTTGATATGTTCATGTATTTTGTTTTATGCCCCCCCCCCCCCCCCCCGCTATATTGAGCTCAGAGTGAACCTGCCAACGAACATCAACAATTTCGCCCTGGGAAGAGATGTATTTCTCTGCTTACTATATTGAATACAAAATAACCTAGAATAGCACATGTGGTACGAGGCTTACCCTAGTACTAAAGAAGCTATCCAATGCAACCGCATGTAAGGAGAAGAAGGCTCATAAAGAGGAGGGTGTGAGACGGTTCTTTCGACCGCCACACTTCCATCTCAGTCGCCGTTTGCGCCTATACTTCAAAGCCGACGAATACTACTGGACGTAAGGATAACCGCTGCACCGCGTATCAACCAGAAGAAAAGGATTCGTAGCATCTCGCCGCACTGCCATGAAGCCTGAATGGTGATGGGACTAAGCAAACATTGTATACATAGATCACAACACCTGATCTGTACACATTCCTCTTAAGCTACTACGATATGGTTGCTACCGTCATGAAGATCCTGTTCACTCACAATTCTGCCGGCAGGGACAAGATCAAGTCCTCGTTCACCACTGACGATTATTGTAGGGAATAAATAGCGAGGAATGTACTGTCTCTGAAATGAGAAAATATCAGGAGTGAAATTATTAATAACTGAAAAGGAATGTTACTGCACTTGTATAAACTTTAAATTCTATGTTAAACTAACATCAACTATCAAAATATACCCGTGGTATTCAGATTTGAATTACAAATGATTTACTAAGCTACATGAAATGTACTAATTGCACTTTCTTCTTCTATGAGCACCCTTCCCGCGTCCGGGTGTAGGCGTGTCCCCATAAGGGACGTTTATTCCTCTATGGGAACGTCTGGGAAGATGAACTGTGGGGGGGGGGGGATTTCCCACTGCCTTCCTCATTGTGATAGTGTTA
The DNA here is from genome assembly GCA_031002005.1 of Vandiemenella viatica. NCBI lineage: Eukaryota > Metazoa > Arthropoda > Insecta > Orthoptera > Morabidae > Vandiemenella > Vandiemenella viatica. The sequence continues at coordinate 158,381,354 of CM061919.1, read as the reverse complement.
GTAAGTACTATTGTAGTGTGGATGACTGTGATAGTGTGTATGTGTGCAACGCAGAGTGTTTGTGTTGTGGATGAGCGATAAAAGAAGAAAAAGGGTAAAATAAGGAGCCAGGCCTTTTAGGCCTACTCTTCCGAAAGACGTCGATGCTGGCAGACAGGCTTATCGTCCTCATCCTACGGATGAATCACACACAATCAACAGCGTCATATGCCCTCACTATATAGGTACTTCGGAAATGTGTTGTGATTTAACCAACTTTGGTGCACAATCTGGTGAATAGAAATTTTGCATCATCATCTCTCCTACTCTGCCTTCCAAATTCTGATAGTTAAAGTTTCTTACACCAACAGCATTTAAACCAACTAACCTCGCGTCAGCGCGACACCATCATTGTACCGGTGGGTTACTAATAGTTTTAAATCTATTTATTCAGCCAATTTTTTGAGAGAGCGAATCATTTCCGACACGTTCTATGGCATCCTCGGATGACCTATTCCATTATGTTTTCACCATACTGTTATTTTAACATTTACAGAAAATTGTGAAGGTTTTAAATTTTCTAAGTAAGCAATAATAATGCCTGTTTAAAGCTATGATGAATTTATACTTTTCTTAAAGCCATTCAACTAATAATAGGCTTGTGTCCACTAAGAGTAAATCGGATGGATTGCAGTTTTTAAGGAGATAACAAAATTATTTATTATAAACTATAAAGATTATTATTATGTTTCGAAAATAAATTCGGCAAAATTAGGCATTAAGTCACGTGACCGCGAATGCCAATCAGAAAGCATTACGTCACGCCATGTGAAACTTCATAGTAGTGTTGAAATTTTTGTGGAACAGAACAGGTTAATTGAAAAAAAATTTCTCGTTTGTAGCAATTTTCGTCAAGTTTATACGGCTGTCCTCAATTATATGACCGAGCGTGGTGGTGTAACGGATAGCGTTCTGGCCTCGCATTAGGGAGGACAGCGGTTCGAATCCCCGTCCGGGCATCCAGATTTGGGTTTTCCATGGTTTCCCAAATCACTCCAGGCAAATGCTGGGATGCTTCCTTCAAAGGGCCTCCCATTCCTTGCCCCCCATCCTTTCCCGTCTCTAAAGACCTCGCTGTTAAGAGACGTTAAGCAGCAAAAAAAAAAAAAAAAAAAAAAAAAAAAAAAAAAAAAAAAAAAAAAAAAAAAAAAAAAAAACCATATGTTGAAAGATAAGTGCTATGGAGTCAGGATTTAGCAATGCAAACAGTAGTAATTTGTCCATAATTGACGCCGTGATAGCTCGTAGATTTTTCGTGTAAAATAGTGACTTTTGCTTATCAGAATTCCACAATATCAAAACTTCGTTGTATGTATAGACAATTGTATAAAAAACAATTATTATTTTTTTGATATCTCGCTTGGTTCTCCAGATATCTTGAATGAAAAGTGATGAGCTTAGGCTGATATACATCCTGGTCTAGAAGGGAGATCTAAGCGAGATATAAAAAGCTTTTTTTCTTCACTTCGATACTAGCTTTGGCGTGAACAATGTAATAGAATATGGTTGTTGTTCAGTATTATTAATTCTGTGTCGTATCGTAACTTTTCTGTTGCATCACGTATAAGGTACCTTTCTTTTCGCCTTCATATTTACTTTTACTAGAAAAGTATATTGCAAAAACAGGTGTGATAAGTTTTTAAAGCTATACCACTGCCAATTTCCCTTCTGATCCTGGCTACATTTGAACCTAACATCACCTTTCAGTTAAGATATCTCGAGAACCAAGCGAGATATCAAAAAATGTTGTTATTTATTTGCGATTTACTCGTTGAGCTGTACATGAATCTATCATGAAGTTGTGGTGCCACGGTAATCATAGTTCTGTGTTTATTACATTAAACTAGAAAAATATTTTAAATCATAAAACCAAAACAACTTAAACTCAGCTCATACATTATTATTTTATCAATACTTGAGAAATAGTGATTCTGAAAAATTCATCAGTTTTGCTTTAGACTTAGAAACATGTTGTGTGCAAACACTTACATCAAAATGATCATCACAAAAATAAATTCTTGAATCTTCATATAAACTGTGTGCATCCTTCCGCCTTGCAAGTTTTAGCAACTTTTCCCGTATTTGTTCATTGTTTAAAACATATATAAAAAACGTTATTGGAGTGTTTATAGTTGCACTTTTATACTTGGATGCTATACTTTACTTATGATACGAGGATTTCATTTTTAATGAAAGAAAACGAAAGGAAACTAACATCTGCCATACATAGACACGGTCATACTGTTTTGTTTCGCGTAGAGTGACATCTTTCAAGACGCCATGACAATCTTAAGCGTTTTCGAGGTAAATTTAAATTGGTCTTAAAAAGTGAAAAACACATAATGTACATGAAAAACAATACGTTTCTTGAGTAAAATAGGTAACAAGGTAAACTATTAACCAATTGTTCTAATTAAGCCAATTAGCCAATTCTGAACGAAAAATGCTGAACGAAAGAAACAAGTTATTTCATTTTTCGCATATCAGACAGTGAAACCTTTTTCGCTATTCGCTAAGTGGAAGTTTTAATTTAATTTTGTATAATTCTCATAATTCGATGCTGAAGTATAAAAAGAAGTGATGGTGAAACTATTAATTTAATGGTAACATTTGCATTAAGTCGTCTAATGCGAGTCTTTATGCTGATCCATCTGAAGGTTAATTGAATGATATCGTAAGACTTACACCCAAAAGTTAATGACATCGGTATCTGTCGTCTTAATGTCGTTCCACATGCATAGATGACCAAGAATCGTTATTTTTAAAAGCAGAGTTTGTATGTTATGATAAAGAGAGATGCTGAGAAGAGATGCAGTAAACATTTAGAGTGTGTTCTATTCTGGTATTCTAAATACGAACATAGGTCTCGGTGAGTACGTAAAATTTAGTGTGTTGCCCTTTAGAGCATAGCGAACCAAGTGACGGAGTCTAGTTTCTGTACTCTTTATGTAAACAAACTGAGTCATACGAAAGTGTCTGTAAAGTTGATGATTTCCTTGGGAATAGCGAAGTTCCAACATTATTGTTGTTTGTAACACTGACTTGACTTGACAGTAGGGAGAAACATCAGAAGAGAGCTACTCGTTTCGCGGCTGTTTACCACAATCATTACAACAGCGTCACAGAAATCATACACTAACATTTGTTTGGCAGGCAGACCACAAAGATTTATTGTCAAAAATGCGAGCAACACATTTCATACGCCAGTGTTATAAAATACTTCTTCCACCAATCTATTTAGGTCACAATGACAAGAGAGATAAGATTAGAGAAATTAGGTGTCTTACTGATGTTTATATGAATTCTTATTTCCCCCGGCTATTCGCGACTGGAATGCACAAAGTTAGTCTTGGTACGAAGCACCCTTTGCCACCCACAGTTGTGTGAATTGCAGAACACAGTCGTGGACATGTTTCGAATATTTTTATATGGAAGACAGGACTGTACATTATCGAGGAAGTACACTGTAAAGTGTCCGAATACGTAGAAATCTAAGAGAAGAAGATTATTTATCGTTCGCTTTCATTTTAATGTAGAGTACTTAGTATTGGGAAAAAAAGCGATAGAGAAATTACCAAAATTAATCTGTGATACTAAAATTGCTACATTTGCTAATTACTATAGTTAAAATTTCGAACTAATTTGAGAAATAGATTTGGGTGCATATTTTCTAGTTTATCTGACACTAGCAGTTACCCGCGACTTCGTCCGCGTTGAAGAGTGTTGTAATATAAGATTTTCTTGAGAGGTCTGGTTGCTCAGTGGTCAGGGCGTCCAACTGGAGATGGAAAAGTTTCCAGCTTGGATCCCAGTCTCGGCGAGGATTTTTATAGGTACTTAGCTCGACCTTCACGTCTGGCATAGGTTGTTGTGTGATGTGAAGTGCGCCAGAATGCTCACGTGGTTCTGATTCCACACTGAACTGCGGGTCCTCTATGCCCGGAAGGATTACTGGGTTAGTAAAGCGGCTACGAAAGGGCCTGATTGCGCAGACGTAAAGAAGCCTTGTCACCAGGTCAATATGACCATACAATTAATTTTACAGCTATTTTTATTAGTAACAGTAGTATAAAATATTGCAATAATAACAAAAAATTATTTATGTCCCACAACAATCAAACTTTTAAAAAATATAAATATTCTGTATGTTAAGAGTATTTTCAATTTAATACATCGGTATATACAATATTGTATGACTTATTATTTTCTGAAAAAACGTAAATTTTTTGCACTCGATTGCCGCGAGCAGGCAACATATAATTGATCATGGGAAAAGCAGGGATTATTCAAATGTTTTCCCAGAACTTTTAACGTTTGATCCTGCGATTTATTAACTGTCACTGAAAATGCAATTTTTAATGGGAACTGTAATCTTTTAAATTGAAAGGGAAAATTACTGGGAATAATTGGGATACGTGGAATTAATACGGCTTCCCCTTTAGATGCACCGGTAAGAATTGTCGGCTTCGCAATGTTTCTTCCTAGCTCTGTGATGTGTAATCTGGTGCCATTGCACAATCTTGGGGAGGAGGGGGGTCGAGATTACGCATCAGGAGCACTGGAGCGCCAACTTTAAGCTCGAGTTTGTGAGACGGCACCCCAGATAACTCGAAAGAGTTTAAAATCTCGACGGGGTAGGTAACACCATCGTCAGTTGACATTACTGTATCGATGAAAGAGTATGTTGTCACTTCTCCTGCTATTTCCTCTAATATTTTTTTAAAATTTATTTTAGCAACAGAGTCATTTTTCGGGGCAAGTATTGTCCTCTCACATAACCAGTTTTCGTTTTTGATATTTAGTTGTATGCTCGGGAAACATTAGTAACTCATAATGTTTCAGTTCTCATTCTGGCCCAGGCTACATTTCAACCAAGTCACAAACTCGGCTAATATTGACGCTAGAAAATCAAAGCTTCTATCAGCCTCTCATTAATATATTCACTGTAGGGCCTATTGCATCTTAGTGACGTTATGAATGGCGAAATAAACTTGACTTATTATTTCAGATCGCGATACTAAATGAACTCGAATATGAATACATCTGAACCTACATTTAGTCGCATAAACTATGTCGTCATGTAACAATCATTGAAGTAACGTAATTAAAAATAATATATTAAATTCTTCTAACTGACGGTGTACAATGGAAAGTTCATAATTGTCTACAACTCTAAGACAATTTTTGTTAATATTGCTGGTCAAGCTTACATCGCGATAAAGTGACTGTTACTGCTCGTGATTTAGTAAGGCGTATAATTAAATTAATTGTGATAGTAATATATGCTACACTAATTAGGAATCTTGATATAGAAAATTCTGTTACTACTCGAAATGTAGTTTTAATGCATTTAAGGTGTGTTCGTACCGTTTGATGTTGTAGCGGCAATATTAGCAGAGATAGTGGTTTGAATGAAATGCTGCTTGGACCAGAATATTTTTGTTGTAGAGTAAGGCAGGAGGAATTTAGTTATTATTAGTAATAAATAAACAGCTTTCATAAGCTCCGTGTAAATGAGGTGTATTGTGTTGTAAACGACTTTCAATGTTGCTTCATGAAACAACAATAATTTTCTACATTAGGCCGTTAAATACATTCGTTTCAAGAGAAGATTCAATAGATATTTGCAGAATATTAATAGTAAGTAAGAAGCACTGTTTCGTAAATTATTTGTATAAAAATTATTAATTTGTACAAAAATTTTGAACAGAAAATAAAATAGAGGTAGTTAAGTTTTACTTTTTGGCAAAATAATTTCTAATATTACAGACAGTGTAGGCCTATAGTAACAAAAAAGAAGACACACAGGAAATAAATTTAACCGAGATAGAATGGAATCCGTTACATTTTTATAAATACGACATATCCGGCACGGCAATTTTGCACTCTTAGTGAACCGACTTTCGTGCTGGTATATTTGAAATGTCATACTATTTTATGTTCCCAACTGAAGACATCTCTTTGCAATCTTACAAACAGTACCTACCTACATTTTTTTAAATTTAAGGTTAAGTACAGATTTATATTTCCTGCTTCCAAACCATTATTTGTCAAGTGCATCGGTTTTATGGCTTTTAAACTAAACACAAAATTGCATACGTCAGAAGGTTTTTGCATTTATTTCTGAAAAGTAGTAGTTTGCGATTTATGTAAAAAGCAAAGAGTAAACGTGGCACTGCTGTCCACGAAGTAGGAAACTCTTTGTTGTTTTCGAATTGATATAAATGGCAATTTCTGAAAGAAGTATGCAATTTTGCGGGATAAAATCTATCCTATGTCACTTCGCACACAATTAACTGACTTCATGCCAAATTTCATTTAAATATGTTGAGTTATTAAGGCGTGATTGATTCCAAAAGTACATCCAAACTTTCTCATTTTCTCATTTATAGATATATAGATTATCTGTGAGTGTATCGTTGTATAGATGTGAAAACTTACACATTTACGAAGTCTTGCCTGTGGACGCCGCTGGGCAGAATCAACTGAATTAATAGAAGAGCTGACTAAACATGAGGTGGAATTTCTTCCAAGATACAGACCCTTCTCCACGAAAATAGCGCGGAAATCTTCATGATTCTCTTCAATTTTGCAATAAGAAACAACATAGAAATATGACAATCACATTACATTTAAAGGTAACCACTGTCCGTTTGAGATAACCAGTCTCTTGATTTCTTTACCCAAAGACTGTATATTTTATACTGTGGCTTAAGTGTACACGTAACCACTGGAACAATTTAGAAAACTTGTATGTTTAATTTTGTATTTACAGGATGCAAATTATATATTGTATTTTAAGTTGTAAATACTTTATGTAAAAACGGTATCTTATGAATTTTATATTGTATTTCATTGAAATATTGTATCATATTGTATTATTGTTTTTTATATTATATTTATATTGTATTATATGGTGTTATATTGAGCATGTGTTTTATGATGTCCAGCAGATGAACGTATAACAAATGAAACCAGATGTCAGAACTATTCAAAACCCACATGTATAAATAACCAAATTGTAACCAAGCTGGCTGTATGGTTTGTATCAAACGCCAAATAAATTTATAAAAAAAGTCTTGCTGTGCACGGTAAATGTGAACTAATGGTGGTTAACAAAATCTTATTTCCTCATTTTTCTGAAATATATTACGTTAGTATATCAAACTTTGTAGGTTCCAAAATTGTTAAAATTATACTGGGAGATATAATTTTCACGTTGATTAAAATCAATGATGTGTTTATAAATAAAAATGAAATGCCGTTCGTTGGTAACAGCATCACTTCAGAACGGCTGGACCGATTTGACTAATTTTTCTTTTAAAATGTTTCCAATAGTCCGAATAAAGTTTTGAAAGAAAGAAAAATTGAAATAATGACGGGAAAATTTGGGAAAAACTGAAAGTATTTTTTTTCTATAGACCGATTTGGCCATTTTTTTTTAAAAAAAATGTTCGAAATAGTCCGAATGAGGTTATTAGAGAAATAAAAATTGGAAAAGTTGTCTGAAAATTTTGAAAAACTGAAAGTGCTCTTTTCTATGGACTGATTTGGTTGGTTTTTTTTTTTTTTTTTTTTTTTTTTTTTTTTTTTTTTTTTTTTTTAAATGTTCGTAATATTCGGAATAGGGGTATAAGACGAAGAAAAATTGGAAAAGTTGCCTGGAAAATCTGAAAGTGATTTTTTTCTATGGACCGATTTGACTATTTTTTTTTTAAATGTTCGTATTAGTGCGAATGTTTTTAGAGAAAAATAAATTGGAAACGTTGACGGGAAAAACTGAAAGTGCTTTTTCCTACAGGATTTTTGTATGAACTCCAGACCATAACTCAGGATTCGAACGGCGGATAAGCGTAATTGTATTTTCCTTATGCTCCTGGGATGGAAATATCTCAATTAAATGTTATCCGCGGGAAAAAAACGCACACACACACACAATAAGCTGGTAGATCTGGATATAAATCTGAATATACGCATCCCAGCCTAAATTAAAATAAAATTACCTTTGATTTTTATGTTAGTTTATGTTAGTTTTTGATATTTCCAACAAATGTAATTATTTTATTTCTATTCCACTGATATTACTTGAGGATATGGGCTTGATGATATCAAACAAGTTATTATCTCAATTAGGTATGACAGCGCCCACTCGTTCGATGCACGAATTAAGAGTTGAAACGTGAAAAACAATATTATTGTGATGCACTGTCTAAGGGAAAACATGTGAAGGTATATTTTTATTTAATTTAATATTAATTAAAACAGAAAAGAATATCCAGTTATTTGTGCTTTTGGTTGTTACACAAAATGTATTAATGTAATATCTATGGTTACCAAAGAAGAATGAGGGGATATAATCTGTGGAGAGGTCAGAGAAAAGATGGATGGATTTTGGTAAAGAAGGAGAGGGAGGAAACGTGATGGATAGTTCTGTATGAAGTGTAAAGGTTGTGTATTATAAAGAATGTTGATGTGAATAAAGGTTGATTAACTAATAATTACGAAGACAACAACTAATTCATTAACAAATACCATATACGTAACTGCGAGAAAGAGCTTAAACGGACATACCGCTGTAAATATATATGCATACAACGCTAATGAAAATCGTAATTGATGGGTTGAGACAGAACTTAAAAAAGAAATTAATTTTGATAATAAGTAGTATTTTTTTTTTTTTTTTTTTTTACCATTTCATTCCTCCCAGCAGAAGGCTGGGAGGCGGGCTGCTGGAGAGTCATAGGGGACTCTTTTCAGCCAATCTACTACTACGGGGAGGGAAGGGGGATGGAAGGTCGGCCGTGGCCTTCTAGGGAACCATCCCAGCATTCGCCTAATTGTCTGAGGGAAACCACGGAAAACCTCAGACAGGATGGCCGAACCGAGTTTAACCCCGGTCCTACCGAATGATAGGTAGGAGGCCAATATTGGCCTCCTCCCATCTCGGTGATAAGTAGTATGGGTCGGAAATTTAATTTATTCTAAAAGGAATGGAAATCGCCTGCGAGAACGGTAACTATAAGCGAAGTGGGCACATATGATCAGCCTGTATTTCTTTCCTTATATAGTGACCATGAGTGCAAGTTGTCCTACCTTTCATAATGTACGGTTGCCACGTCTGGGGAACTGCATGCAAATCTACACTGCTACACTTACAAAGAGTGCAGAACAGATGCTTAAGAATGATTAGCCACGCGAGTAACTACACGCCAATAGACCTTCTTCACGAGATCACCAATATGCCTACCATCCAAGTAGATAATTTTTTCACCAGGGTTGATACTATCCGCCCAGAAGTTGACAAACTGGAATCAGTAGGTACAGTACTCCCAATAGAATGGCACAAATTCAAAGTGCCACTTAGCACAATTATGACACCGATATAAAGGATCATCTACCACAGGCGATCCTTAACAAGAACATTCAAGGGTTTCCCATAAAGACTGTTTATAACGGTCAAAGCCGCGTTTTCCCCTAACGCGAACCATAGCGAATCCAAAACAATCTATTCGAAACTAGATAAAGCTACATACAGTAGCGGGGCTACAAAACGCCGTTTAGGCAGTGAAAAAAAAAGTACATTTAGGAAGAAATTCTGTTCATTACTTTTAGAGAACAAACATCAAAGAAAGTGCTATGCTGGAAAGCAGAATCCTAAGGATAAAATTAGTAATCCTAGAGAAAGTGGCTGCTAGACGAGGGGTAAAATTTTCATCGTACGCCGGTAAGTAGGCCTATATCGATATTACTGCACTCGTAGAAACTTTCTTAATATGCGATATTAATTTTTTTTTTTTTTTTGGTAACAGTTTAACGTCCCTTTTTAACAACGTGGTCTTTAGAGACGGGAAAGGATGGGGGCAAGGAATGGGAAGGGATTCGGCCATGGCCTTTTGAAGGAAGCATCCCGGCATTCACCTGGAGTGATTTGGGGAAACCATGGAAAACCCAAATCTGGATGCCCGGACGGGGATTCGAACCGCCGTCCTCCCGAATACGAGGCCAGAACGCTATCCGTTACACCACCACGCTCGGTCCGATATTAATTTTAAATCTCATGAAAATTAATCGACATTTTGACATTTAAACTATTATTGAGTTACACAGTAACATACAAATTTCATTTTTTTACTGTGATTCTTGAATGCAGTTTTCCCTGTTTTCTATTCATCACTACAATTTTTTTCCGTAATCTACGTATTCTTTGGGAGTAAAATACATTCGGTTGTCTATTTTACTCTTTTCTATTTTTTATGGCTTCCTAGACAGCCTCTGGAACACCATGTTAACTGTGCAGGCTAAGTTTTTAGTCACCTTATACTTGTCAATAAATAACGCTACACGCCGATTGCTAAGCGACTGAAATGCCCATTTAAAGCTTTCTGTACATAATATAGAGTTTTCAGCTTGACCATATATTCATAACTTTTTCGCTAAATTGAATTTGTTGATTTAATTCATTATTTGTAAACTACAACTTCTAGAATATTTGTTGGTGGTGTTCGATATTCAACTGCTTCAATTCCGTTGTTAGTTGATTTGACAAAAGTCAGTGACGTAACTGGTAATTAATTTTTACACTACGATTGATTTGGTTCTTTATTAATGAAACCAATTTATTATGATGATAGTATTATACAGCGTGGAGCTTGGTATGTGAGATAAAACGTCTGGGCAATTTTTTCTTTTTTTGTATAGTGGCAAGTCATTTCGCAATTTAGTATCGATGTAACTATTACCATTTTTTTAAATTCCACAATTTCGTTACCATTATTGGAATATTAATTTTTAACGGACCGCTTTTATTAACGTTTTCCGTGTATTCTAACGCACTATATTTCAGAAATCTGAAGAAATAAATAACGTAGTCGAAAAACAATATCAACAAGATCTAAAGGGGTCTTTTAGCGTAGTGGCGAGATCTACAGTGGATATCTCGTAAATGGGTTTTCATCTTACCTGGAATGTGATATGTGGCGCATATCTGTACTGTGTAGGAACGAGTTATGATTTCCCGCCCACTTCCCCGTCACGCAGAGTAATAAGATAAGCCAAATATTTTAAGCATTACCATACGCTTGCAAACTGTCAGTACCTCGTGCAAATCGGATCTGAACTTTTTGCATGATGGTTGACAAAGTGCACAGACAGATGGCGCCAGTTAACAGATTTGTGATAGTGCAGATGGATTAACTTACTCGTCATCCTGAGTACAAAAAATGAAATCGTGGCAGCTAATGAATTCTTACAGAGCGTACGCAGCGAACGGTCTTCCTCAGTGCGAAGATGTGTAGTGAAGATTATTTTACTTCCGAATTTATTGTAAGTCTATTACATATTGTGCTCCATCAAATTTACTATCATGCTAACCAAATACCGAATGGTTAAATTCTTTACCGTCACTGGGAATCGAACGTTATGTATAAAAGCAGGTACTGTTCAGATTCTCAAGTTCCGTCATTGACACTCAACCACCCAGCAACTGATGAGGGTGGTTGAGACTGCCACGACGGCCTTCAACCATAAAGAATACTGTGGACTTGTGCTACTAGATATCTCCCGGGCATTTGACTCGGTATGGCACGCCGGACTGCTACTACGACTCTACGAATTGGGACTTCCGGGACAGCTTGTCAAACTGATAAAATCATACCTGGAAAACCGCTCCTTCAAAGTCAAAATTGGTAACGTCTATTCCACAAGGCGTAGCATTCAGGCAGGAGTACCACAAGGCTCGACCCTAGGACCTCTGCTATACTCCCTATAAACAGCCAATGTACCTTCTCAAAACGGAATTCACACCGCCACATATGCTGATGATACAGCTTACTTCACTCGCTGCCGCAGCAAAGCTATCGTCACCCGTCGTCTGCAGGAGGTACTGCAGAAGACTGAGGCCTGGGCGAGGAGGTGGCGTATCGGAATCAACCATCGAAGACCCAAGCCATCTTACTAACTAAAAGGACAGGACCTCGACAGAGACCTCAATTGGAACCACAACTCAAAATACATAACAACTTAATCCCATGGTCAAACACAGTTCGCTACCTTGGAGTCCTGATTGACTCCAGGTTGACCTGGAGGGCCCACATAAACGACCTCCGCAGAAGAGCTAGCGCGAGACTTCAAGCGTTGTACCCAGTGCTAAACAGGGACAGTAAGCTCTCCGCACCCTTAGGAGTACGGATCTACTGCACCTTAGTAAGACCAATACTTGAATATGCCTGTCCTGTGTGGGGATACACAGCTAAAACAAATCTTGACCGACTTCAAATTATTCAAAATCGAGCGTTGAAGAGAGCACTTCATCTTGACTGCAGATTTCCCACAATTGCCCTTCATGAAGCCACAGGGCTACCAACTTTAAAACAACGATTCAAGGATCTTGCCACCAAATTTTATAATACAGCCCATAAATCCAACAACCCACTAATCAAGGATCTGGGAAATTATCCGGTAGGAATAGGTCCACACATAGGACCTATCTCACTTGTACAATAAATCCCCAAATCATCTGAAAATATCTACGCCAAACGTTAAGACAAATCTAACCTGAAGCAAGTATCCATCTATAAGACTAGGAGTAAATGTCGCAAGACAAACACTCCACCCTACTCTGCCCAAGGAGGAAATGGGCAGTTAATGGCGTTGCTGCTGCTTCTCAATTTTTACACGCTTTATATTAGCTTGATTTGTATGTATGTATGAATGTAACAGAATCTTTCGATTCAATTCTCACCCACTTCCGGATGTCCGAGTTATTTGAAATTTTAAACAGTTATTAAGACCCTCTGACAATACAGTAATTTCATAACAACATCCTATTATTTTCATTACTTTGGCAGTAACAATACAAGAATTGTTGAATGTAACGGAATTTTGCAATTGAATTTTAACCTAATTCTAGATGCGTGAATTGTTTGATATTTCGCACATAAATTGAGAACCGATAACAATACAATAATTTTACAGCTGTGTTCTGATATTCTAATTACTTTGATAGTAAAAATAGAAAAATGGTTGAATGCAATGGAATATGTCATTTCAATATTCACCCATTTCATGACGTCCGAATTGTTTTTGAAGGTTGGCACACGTATTAAGAACCGGTGACAATTCAATAATTTCGTAGCTATATCGTTATATTCTTATGTATGCCATCGACAGTAACAACAGAAAAGCGGTTGAATGGAATGGAGTATTTCAGTTCAATGTTCACCCACGTCCTGTCGTCCGAATTGTTTGTAATTTTGCACAATATTAAGAACCAGTGAAAACACAATAATTTCATATCTAAGTCCTGAAATTCCCATTGTGAATAAAAAGTTAAAATAAAATTATAGTTTAAAAAATAAATACACGACTTTGTAGCAATGTGATTAAAAATAATCTTTAAATGTAAAAAATTTGTTCAACAGCTCTAGGATGTCCCAAAATTCAGTATTACTTTTTTTTTTTTTGAATAAGCTTAATATAAGAATGAAGTCACTAATTAAAAAGTTAACTTTAACGAAAAAAAAATATTACGAACAGCTAGCGGCAAAAAATGTAAGATTTAAATTTAAATTCTTCTCGGGTTTGCCGCCGAATCACATTTTCTACTGTCGAGCTTTCGGCGACCTTCACTGCCGCCATCATCAGGTCTGTTGTGTCTGAAGGAACAACAAAAACTGGACTGAATAGCGGAACTGAACCAGACAGGAACGTTGTCGACTTCCGATTGACTTACTGGTTCCGCAACCGACCAATCGCAGTAACGGAATGGTTACGTCATTGGAGTCAGCCAGTCGGAAGTCGACAACGTTCCTGTCTGGTTCAGTTCCGCTATTCAGTCCAGTTTTTGTTGTTCCTTCAGACACAACAGACCTGATGATGGCGGCAGTGAAAGTCGCCGAAAGCTCGACAGTAGAAAATGTGATTCGGCGGCAAACCCGAGAAGAATTTATATCGAAGATACGCCGAGAAAGACTTATATCTCATATTAAATGTAAGATTACTGATATCTAGCGCTACACACTTTTTTACATTACAGTTAATTTTTTAATCAGTGAATTTATTTGAAAAAGTTATACTGAACTGTTAGACAGCTTAGCGCTGTTAACAAATTTTTATATTTAATGATCATTTTTAACCTTTTAGTTCAGTTTGATACAAAAGCGTGTATTTTGGTTTTTTAACTATATAATTTTTTGTTTTGTTTTCACAGTGCTGGTACGCCTGGGTATTGTTAGATAATCATGCATTCTAATTGCCGCTAATCATCCATACTGTAGTGGTGGGGAGACAGACACAGCACCGTCACTGCCTTTTCTTTGTAGGCAGGTGGAGAGTGGAGGATATTGTCCGAAGACATTGCCACCAGCATTAATTAGATGGTTCAAGACATGTCTGTTGGTTCATCTTCACGGTGGTGTCACATTATTGGCATGACTTCTTATGACTTCCGTCAATAATATGGTTTATTGATGAAGCAGCTTGCATTAGGAAGCTTAAGCTTATGCTTTTGGTATTCGTGTAGTCCGCCTGTTGTCGATGCTGGTGAGTAGCGTACTGCTTCGCCGTCGTAAGTAGCTCTGGACCGGTTACTGCAGGTCGTAGACTTTTGCTGTTGCCGCTGTTGAGCTCCTCTGCATAAGACGTCTTCTGTGTCCGCAACTTCTTGTTTCTGTGGCCGTTGTACGACTGGGTGGTTCTGCTTTCGGTAAGGCTGATTTCAACATGACAGAGACTATTTCTCTGCTGAGGGCTGCTGGTGACAGTTGCAAGATGGCGAGTGGTCTCCACCGGCGAGGCCCTGCAGTCTTGTGAGCTTGTAGTGGTCTCGCGGCGCTGCTGTTGGTGCCTCTTACGTTGTAGCTTCCATGATTTACAACCTCTGCCTTCCCAGACCCGCAGTTGCATCAAGTGGGTTCATCGCGGGGTTTCTTGCAGGCGGCGACTTCATGACCGCATCCACAGCGAACACACCTGGCACGTTCAGTGCATTCGCTGGCGTGGTGCCAGAAGTTCTGGCACTTGAAGCACTGAACCAGTTTACGTCAGGGCGGCTTCACTGCGGTCGTTGGTTTGTCTGTTGTCTGCATGATGGCATCTGACTTCTTCACGGCCGGGAGTCATGATGTCATTTGACTTGGAGTTTTGCTGAAGGATCTGGATGACTGCCGCGAAGTCGTTGGGGCAGGATGGAGGGATCTTCATCCCCTGACGGTCAGGCCAGCTGAACATGGGCAGCTGCATGTTACGCTACAGCAGAGCCAGTAAGTCGCAGTAGTTCCCTACGTAGATGACGGTGATAGGTGTAACTGGGCTTCCCTTAAGGCAGGGAAGTCTGCTGGTGGTGACTCAGGCGAGAACAAAAGTGTCTTCTGCGGTGATGTTTCGCCTTTTCGTGTGGGCGATGGAGTTTCCGTTATCGGCGTCGTCTTGAAGTTTTGGCCGGTCGCTGGATCGAAGGCGAGGGTCTTGAATCTTCTTTTGATGTAATCGACGTACTTCTCCCAGTTGAAGTCGCTGGCCAATGGGGTTATTTATATAGTTTGTGACAAATTGTGCCGTCTAACTCAGTTGGAACAATATGCACAGAGCAAAAATCTCTTGTCTCAAACGACACTTAAGGGTTTGTTAAAACTGTCTCATGAAACTTTGTGTAGGCCTGGTTGGGTAACAGTTTACCATAGCAGCAGCATCTGGTGATCAGCGTGTCGCATGCTTGCTTTTCTGGGATTTAGGGATAACATAAAATCTTTATTTCATTTCGTTCGTAGCAGTCAAGACCAGCTCAGAGCTGTCTCACAGTTAGTAACATAAGGACCGGATGTTCTGCCGAGTCTTATCAACCATAGTCCTTGTGGTATCCGACATTTGCATCTTACCACTGCGTGGTTATGCGTGGGAGATGAACCGGTAGTCAAGGACATGGGAAGCTGCCATCAGCTACCAACTTGCCGCGTTAAGCCTTTCCCCTACCCTTAGGACCTCAATGACATCACTAGTAGCCAGTATTAACACTTGCTTGTCCTAAAATCCTAACTAGCCAATTGGGAGCTAGCTTACCACCCCATCATGGCGACGACACGAGTTCGCTAGTCACGTCCAGGATCTAACTCATGTCACTCCATCCTCCATCCTCCAACTTATTTAGAGATCTATTCCATACTAAGCCTATCGCCGTCATTATGCAACCATATCGTAAATAGTACCAACCGTGCCATCATAACTATATTGCAATCAGTGTGTTTACGAAATAATATCTTTATCTGAAGTGTTTGTAATAGTGTTCTTTCCTTTGCAACGTATTGTTAATAAATAGCCAATTGCTTTATACGCTGTGTGTTTCCTTTCACAACCTGATCACTGAAGTAAGATATAAGATAGTTTTAGATAAATTATGCTAAGTATTCATTCAGACGTATGCCAAAATGCTAACAGAAGAGAGTATAGATATTGACAGAGCTTGTTGACTAACTGCTAGCATCAAATAAGTATTTAGCCTAATTCTCGGCATTACATTGCAAACAGAAAAAGTACACGATTTCTGGCAATGGTCGAGACGGATCCAAAATCCATCTGTTGTAGTTATAAGTCTACCGCTCGGCTATCTCACACGCGACAAGCGATGCTGGTGCCGGATTCTTCTCTGCCGTCAGGTGCACCTCAATGGTAGGCTAGGCAAGTCGTCTTGCCCCGTCTCCGAGGTCTCGAAGACATCCACGGACAGAGAAAACCCACATTTTTTAAATCACGTGTATCCTAATTCTACCAGTATTGGTAGGAGGCGTAGTCGCTGAAATCACGTGTCATTTATTCCATTTGCGGTCCCGGTTCGCTCTTCCGTCGAGTTGCTCGGAAACGTTCGGTCACTGGTCATTTTCCACACGACGCTGTCGCCTCCCTGGTATAGTAACCCCGAACGCTTGAAGCAGTTTTCTAACAGGGCCTGGGAAGGCCCGCTGGCTCCTCGCCCCCTCCTACCTGCTTTGGCGACGGTCTGCCAGGAGCCCTTAAGGGGGCGTCCATTAATGACGAGAGGTGAAATGGTGGGGGGGGGGAGGGAGTCTGGCGAAATCTCACGAAACCTCACCAAGGAGGAGGGGGGGACAACGAAAATCTCACGTGAGGTTTTGAAATTATTACAGCATGGTAGAGATACAAAAAAGGTTCTTCAAATGACGCGAAAGTCGACTTTATCGGGTGTCCACAAATGAATATCGGGGTTTTAATGCTTTATAAGATTTATTACATTATCCTTACAGTTGTAAATGATATGTCAAATGAAAGAGCAACTGAAACAGTTTTGTTCGTTGGCACTAGTGCGCATGTGCGTGAAATGTTTCCGCTGCGATCCGCTAGAATGCGGTAGTAGCAAAGATGGCGACTAGTGAAGAGAAAGCGTTTTGTGTTTTACAGTTTGCAAAGACTGAATCTGTAGTTACTGTGCAGCGTGCGTTCCGCATTAAGTTCGGGCGTGATCCTCCAAGTGACAATAACATCCGTAGATGGTATCATCAGTTTGAAGATACAGGCTGCCTTTGTAAAGGGAAGAGCGCGGGACGACCAAGAGTTAGCGAAGAGACTGTTGAGCGAGTGAGAGAGTCGTTCACTCGTAGCCCAAAGAAATCTGTTCGGAAGGCTAGTCGCGAATTAGAAATTTCTAAGTCGACTGTTTGGAAAGTTTTAAGGAAACGCTTGCAACTACGTCCTTACCGTTTACAGTTGTTACAGGCTCTAAAGCCTGCAGACCATGGTTTACGTGCCAAATTCGCTAACGAAATGTTGTTACATGACGATGAAGATTTTCTACATCATGTTGTCTTCAGTGATGAATCGACCTTTCACCTCAGTGGACATGTTAACACTCATAATGTGCGGATCTGGGGCTCAGAAAATCCTCAAGAGATCGTACAAGTGCAACGAGACTCCCCTAAAATCAATGTTTTTTGTGCCGTATCCCGGCGGAAAGTTTACGGACCTTTCTTTTTTATGAACCGACTGTAACTGGTACTTCTTACCTTGATACACTAGAGCAATGGCTCTTCCCTCAGTTGGAACAATATGAACCAGAGAACTTCATTTTCCAGCAAGATGGTGCGCCACCTCACTGGCATAACGAAGTACGCGGTTGGTTGAACGTAACTGTACCCGACCGCTGGATTGGCCGCAAGGGGCCCAATGACAGAGCTTGCTATGCGTGGCCTCCACGTTCACCTGACCTAACGCCATGCGATTTCTACCTTTGGGGTTTCATCAAGGATCGTGTGTATGTGCCTCCGTTACCAGCCGACCTCCTTGAATTACGACAGAGGATTGAAGCAGCTGTTGCAACAGTTACTGAAGACACACTGCTCAACGTTTGGGAAGAACTCGGCTACAGACTTGATGTGTGCCGTGTGACAAATGGTGCCCACATAGAACACTTGTAAGCTTGTATATAAAACTGTTTGAGTTGCTCTTTCATTTGACATATCATTTATAACTGTAAGGATAATGTAATAAATCTTATAAAGCATTAAAACCCCGATATTCATTTGTGACACCCTGTATTTGGTCCAAAAACCTACCTTAGGGGGGGTATGACCAGCCTTGGAAGCATGAGACCTAAAAAAAAAGGTATCAAGGAGTTGCGAGGTTGATTAGTTGTGGGGGTTCTCCGTCAAAATCTCACGTCATTTTAGAGGGGTTTCCGACCAGATCTCACGAATTCTCACCAGAGAGAGAGAGAGGGGGGGGGGCGGAATTTCGGAAAATCACCTCACGTCATTAATTTACTCCCCCTAACGGGATTTTCGGGAGGGGACGATGCTTTACTTCCCAAGATGCACGCCGAATTTTATCAGTTTTCGCACCGCAGCTATATGCACAATATTTTGTTATACATCGATTGCTAATATATTGTCTCCTCATACCCGAGCAACCTCGCAAATTAATATAATCTATTGTATCGCCCAAGATCTAAAGTACTAAACTAAACTAGGTTATTAATATCAGAATATTTATACATAAATGGAGTATGACGAAATGCGTCATACTACAATACTCATCTATTGCATGTCCTTCAACATGCTGAAGAATTTTTGTAGAGCCACCTGTCCTTATCGTTAAATTCAGGCTCATGGTGTTTCTCAGAATACTAATGTTGCTCCAAAACTTCATAAGCTCAACGTCTAATTGTGTTGTAATGCGGCCGTACAGGCTTTGAGGTGAATGATACATATATCCTTGTAATATGAATGAAAACAGTGAATCTGACTCAGTGATATCGTAAACTTGGATCAATGTGATAGTGCAAGGGTTCTGCGTATTGTTTATGTTTTGGATGAGAGATGAAAGTTGGGAGAGGGTAAAAAAAACCAGATGCTGATTAGTTCAGGAATACTCTCCCAAACTAAACCAAAATGAGTTTTACGTCCCCATGCGAGGGACTAATGAAACAGTGTTGTATACCCTAATTAAATTCGTACTGAGGAAAATTAGGATATACAACGCGGAAGTATACTCCAAAGTTTCGTGAATAGGAATTGTGCTACTGAATCTCTCCTACTCTGCTGGCAAAGAGCAGATGACGAAATTTCTTCCCTAATCAATGATGGTACCTACAGCCAGTTCTGTGCCAGTCGCGGGGCCTAAACGACGTAATCCAACGGAGTGTTTCGATACATAATACTCTGTTAAAATCGTTACCTATTACTGGTATTGTTCCAGTGTCAACTCTAGATTTATCCCAAAGATTGTTATCGGTCTAGGTCACAAGTCGCCAAACCGTATTAAAGTAATACCCAATAAACACACGTCTCTGTATAATACGATAAAATCTTGGATGTGATCCAGGATGCTGAGATGTGCTTGCAATTCCTAACGTGCGTTAGTATCTCCTGATATGAACTCAGTGAAGTTTGACGAGAAACAAGTATAGAGAAGCGCTTATCTCAACCTGATCAAGAGATAAAGTGTACCAATCAGCAATGGATCAATTAATAAAAGAATTTACATGACCGTGTGCTTCAAATATTTGTTTACTTTCAAAGTAATAAGAATTTACCGCTTTGGTTAATGAGTTTAATACGTATGTGACACAAGCCATACTTCTTTTGATTTTTTTTTGGTTATGTAGTATTTATTTTCAAAACTTCCAGTCAGTTTTTTAAAATATAAATTAACTCTTATACATGTTTTAAGGTGACAAGTGTTAAACAAAAGGTGAATGAAGGAGGTGAACTTGCATTAATATTTTTTTCTGGGTGGAGGTTTAGGTTCAAAATTTTGAAACTTTCAGTCAATACCAAGTGACTACCACAGTTTCCACTATCGACGCTGGCTTAGCAATCTTACTGTGAGAAAACAAAAGACGTCTGCCAGATTTGAAGACGTTTGAAATGCTGCCATCTGTCAGTTTACGATGAAAACAAGTCATTTTACAATTTATTTTCGAGAAAATTAAGTAGGACGATAGTAAGTGTCTCATGAGTGGTGATCTCAAAGTAATATCGATGATCCTTGGACAGCAAGTACACAAAGGTTTCATGTTTTTTTTATATGAGTGGGATAGCGGAGACAAGGTAAATCATTGGAAAAAGAAAGAATGGCCAAAGCGATTTTCATTGAAACCTGGAGTAAAGATGTGCACCAAAAACTCTTATCGAGTCGACGAAAGTTCTCCTTCCACCCTTACACATCAAATTAGGCTTGATGAAGCAATTTGTGAAAGCCTTGGTAAATTTGTAGCAAATTTCCAGCCTTGTCAACCGAAAAACTAAAAGAGACTATATCTACGAGTCCAGACATTAGAGAACTTTATAAGGATGGAAATTTTGAAAAAGAAATGGAAGTTGCTGAATAAGAAGCCTGGTTCGCCTTTAAATACGTAGTAACCAAGTTTCTGGGCAAAAAGAAGGATCCTAATTTCAAGGCTATCGTTGAGACAATGCTGCAGAAGTACAAAAATTTAGGCTATTCAGCGATTTTGAAGGTTCATTTCCTACATTTACAATTGGACTACTTCATGAAAATCTGTGTGCGATTAGTGAAGAAATGGGTGAGAGATTCATCAGAACATGAAAGACATGGAAAAGCGTTACCAACGCAGATGGAATATAAATGATGGCGGACTATTACCGGATATTGCATTGAGATGTTTCCAGAAGAGCATATGCACGGAAAAACCTGATACAAAGCATGGCCGGTCCCATGAGACGTCAACACAGCGAATAAAACGGTGAGTGTTCTATTTTCTATTATACATTCTATTTCTATGTTATATTACATTATATTGTTTATTATGGAAGCCACAAAATATTACGTTTTATACGAAACAAATCTATTTCAATATGTCATTCAGTCTCATATTTGTAATATTTTTCGTCATATGCCAAGTCTGGCTCAATGCAAATTGCAAAAAATTATGACGTGATGAAATTGAACTAAGGTCATTTTCAGGTTCGGCGCACTAAGATACATGGGAATCAATCATTAAAGTTTAAAAACAGAACCATCGTAGGCTAGTGTTTTTGGAAGTTGATGCGTGTTGTGAGCGGATTGCTGTTTAGGTGTGAAAACATAAGTCTGTGCCGTGTCTGCCACGTTACGTGCTGGACACTGTAGATATGAACGAAGTTCAAGGATTGTTAACGCAATTTTGTCAGAATAATCAGTTTTATAGGTACCTAAAAGTTACAAACATTTCAGTAAAAATAATGAAAATTACTTCGAGTTACATTAGTTAACAACCATGTGACGGCGCTACTACATATTGTTTTACAGAGACAATTTGTTTTACCAATAAAAAAAATCAATTAACGATAGTTGATTTATTCATAAAATATTAGAAATCGACTGCGAAAACAGTTAACTATATTTAAAATGGGTACATAACATTTGACCGTGTTTTATTCGTTACAGTATTTATCTGGTTACCAATGATAACATTACGTTAAGAAAGTGGTAGTAGTAATTACTTTTAGCGAACAAACATAAAAATACGTAGTGACAGATAGAACAATCTCGGAAATAAAATTAGTAATTCTGGACAAGGAACTATTTAACATGGGCTAATTTTTTTTAACTATATTGGAACAACTTTCATATCAAGCTAGATCAATTTTAAATCTAAAAAATTAAGCCACAAGTGACTTTCACAGTTACATAAAAAAAAAATCGTTTGATGAAATTTTAATACTGAAATATTTAAGTGTTGTGTTCCCTGTTTCCATTTCATTAACGCCATGTTTTCCGTTGTCTACGTGTTTCTCGAGAGTGAAATTCATTTCGTTGTCAGTTGTTACCGGCGTTCTAGTCATACTCTGGGACATCTTTGTATTAAATACTCCATTATGTTCGCACAATAGTATATTTTAAATCATTCACAATTCTCTATATGTTTCAAGTTTTCT
Source organism: Vandiemenella viatica (assembly GCA_031002005.1). Classification (NCBI taxonomy): domain Eukaryota; kingdom Metazoa; phylum Arthropoda; class Insecta; order Orthoptera; family Morabidae; genus Vandiemenella; species Vandiemenella viatica. The sequence continues at coordinate 158,358,933 of CM061919.1, read as the reverse complement.
CTTGCAAGCACAAATAATTCATTGTTACTCCCCGTGGTGAATTCCTACTTTCCTCAGACTGTTCGCCGATTTCAAAACGATTGACAGGTTATGTTTGTTACATTATTCCATAACTTGAATTTCTTATTTTAAGTTTGATTTAATCTTATAATTCAATGTTGACTTATGAAATTCATAGGTGCTGAAACCACTGAATAAACTGAAGAGAATTCCGATGATCGTTTGAGTTATCTAAGGGAAAGTCATCTTTTAATCATGTTTGAAATGCATGGGTAATTACAAATAGTTCTTTGTTAAATGCAGAATTTTTTATACCCCCATTTGAAGCAAAGGGATAGACTAAAATT
>CM061919.1:158333586-158357586 GCA_031002005.1 Vandiemenella viatica | reverse complement strand
GTGAGTCCGTTGTTCCTTTCCGATCCAGTGAATTGGTTCTTTAGCATACGCCGCCTCACTGGCAGGTATATTACGCATTACACAAACAAAATCAACAATTACCATATACCGCACAGATTATAAATTTCACATACGGTTTCCCATTCCACCAACGAAAGGATCTGTAGTTTTACTCAATAGATCCCTGCTATTGCTTTTCAGGTTGTGACTGCAGAGGAACGAGCTGCTATATGGTTGCCGGATCGACGATGAATATGGGCCGAACTTTATGATAAATAGTCGAAGCGAATGTACACAGACGGAAAAAAAAAATCCCAACACCAAGAAAAAATTATTGTAGAGTAATGAAATTTGGACAATGCATTTGTCAAGTTAACATGTTTAATTGATTAAATTTTCAAGATCACAGGTTAATTTAAGCTCAAGAAAATGCATTTCAAATGTGAAATACTGTTAAATTAATAGCCGGTGTAACCTCCAGAATTTTGAATGCAAGCCTGCAAACGTGAATGCATTGTGTCATACAGGTTTCGAATGTCACTTTGTGGTATGGAGTTCCATGCTTGTTGTACTTGTGCTGTCAATACTGGGACGGTCAGTGCTGGCTGTGGATGATGCTGGAGTTGTCGTCCAATGATATCCCATACGTGTTCAATTGGAGACAGATCTGGTGATCTCGCAGGCCAAGGTAACATGTCGACACTCTGTAGAGCACGTTGCGAGACAACAGCGGTATGAGGGCGAGCGTTATCCTGTTGAAAAACTCCCCCTTGAATGCTGTTCATGAATGGCAGCACTACAGGTTGAATTACCAGACTGACGTACAAATTTGCAGTCAGTGTGTTTGGTATAACCACAAGAGTGCTCCTGCTGTCATAGGAAATTGCTCCCCAGACCATGACTCCAGGTGTAGGTCCAGTGTGTCTAGGCCGCAGACAGTTTGGTTGCAGGCGTTCCCCTGGCCTCCTTCTGACCAACACTCGGCCATCACTGGCACCAAGGCAGAACCTGCTTTCATCAGAAAACACAACAGATCTCCACTCCGTCCTCCAATGAGCTCTGGCTTGACACCACTGGAGTCGCAAACGGCGATGGCTTGTAGTCAGTGGAATGCACGCTACAGGGGGCGCCTGGCTCGGAGCTGTCCTTGAAGTAACCGATTTCTAACAGTTCGTTGTGTCACTGTGGTACCAACTGCAGCTCGAATTTCTGCCGCAGACGCAGTACGATGCGCCACAGCTGTACGCCGAATACGGCGGTCTTCCCTCTCAGTAGTGCCACGTGGCCTCCCGGAACCCGGTCTTCTTGAGGCAGTACCATCCCTTGACCACTGCACCCAACAATCATGCACAGTGGATACATTCCGGCCAAGTCTTTCTGCAATATCGCGAAAAGAAAATCCACCTTCTCGTAGCCCTATTACACGACCTCGTTCAAACTCGGTGAGCTGTTGATAATGGCTTCTTCGTCTTCTTAAAGGCATTCTTGGCTAACATCAACTCACTATGTCAAATCTCAGCGGTAAATAACGTTCACAAACTTTACAGCGCGTATTTAAAGCAAACCTGATTTGCAAGCTCTGAGTAGCGCTACTAGCGCCACACTTATGCGCGAAGCGCGAAATTTGAATCGATGTCATCTTTCAGATGTATAAACACGCCTACCAAATTTCGTTTATCTAACACAAGTCTTTCTAGGTGTTGGGATTTTTTTTCCCGTCTGTGTTGTAATATTCTCTTTAGGTGGGGGGCTCTACCTTTTAGACACCCTGTATGGCGTCAGCAATTGAAACTTTTCTATCTTTCTCTATCAATATATCAATATTAAGCCTCGCACATGACATGCCTCAGGGGTTACAAGAATATGAAAGATGGGTAACAAAAGACATGAATTTATTATACAAATTAAAAGACATCCAACTTTGTCATGTGAAATTTGAATATTTTAAACAAGTGTCCAGCTAATCAGGGTAGCTTCTCAGGGGTATTTTCCGGGCTCTTGATATGTTGCACTAAGTCTCACTTTTATAGGCACATACCGTGTCCGCGCACTGTTCACTGCCGGCGACGGGAAATGAACCTCGGGCCCACGGAGGATGGCGGTGGTCTCGCAGTCCCTCCTCTCACCACGACATACAGTCCAGAAGTCTCGTCTCCACTCCACCTCCGAGCAGCATTCCATGTAACAGCATACAAGAACATCCGAGTGGCGGGTCACTATTGTCTGTAGGTTGGCTGTCCCTGTTCTTATTGTCAACAGCGCAGCGGGTGGCTTTACGAACCGGCTCGCGGCTTCCGCACGCCGAAAAATAGCCCTCGCTTTATCTGTCCACACTGCGTCGCTTTGGAAACGTGACTTATTACAGCTTGCCGACCAACCCACCTAAATTAAAATTCCATGGAATTTAAATTTGCTTATAAAGTCTTCTCTGCAACTTTGTTCACAGTTCAGTTCCTGCCCTCTTGATAGCAATACCCTTGATTTGCAAAGCCATAAAACCTTGCAAACTTATAATTTCATAAGATATTTACAACATTCACCCATTTTCAATCAAAATTCCCCTGCGGAAATGTCATGTGAGGACACGTTAAAGGCGCCAAACTGTGAATGTTTACAATACAACTCGCTTCGTGTGCAAAACTCCCCAATGCATCATCCATCCAAAGTGTACCATCCACATAACAGCAGGGTCCAGCCTTAATCTATCATTATACATTATACACACAACATAAAAAAAAAAATATACAACACTAAAATAAAAAAACAATGGTTCACAGTACTTATGATAGTGTCATAAGCACTCACTATAGATTAACAATGGAATGTCTTTAAGTGTTACAGGTCCATCAAAAATAAGAAACTACGGACATTTTTACGTGAGGTTGTCCCTCCACAACTCTTCCTCTACACAGCTGAAGTCTGTTAACCTATAACCTATAATATATGCATTTTATACTATTCCAAAATATTAATTGAGGATACGGAGATCTGAGGGACCATTGTGATCTTCAAAATTTTTACAAAACCTTAGATGAAAACACGTGGCAATATCAATCAGTGCCACTCAATAATCACATAAGATCCAGTTTCTTACAACATAATTACATCAGATTAGAGAGGAATATCATTCGTCAATATCCCCTAATACATATTAAAGCGTAAAATCACAAAACTCATGCTATGAAAACAATTAATCTAAAGACAGATGATCCACCAATCACAACATTTGTACACATACCTTGAATCTAACAGCATTTACTAACACGACTCATCTATTTACAATACAACAGTATTAAAGACAAAACTTCAAACAAGTATTAATATGCGAAGGTAGTTGCCTCTTCACAACTCTTCACAACTCTCACTCCGTTCATTCACCCAGATCAAAGTCAAGGACACACACCTGCCGGCCTCCAGCTCCACTCAAAAGACTAGGGGAGTAGTCTACCTGCCGGTCCCGCTATTCCGAGAAATTCGCACAAACACTGCCGACCCCCCCGCTGTTAGGGACAACATCCGCCCCAGCTGACATTCCCAGATTCGCAACAAGCTACTCTCTCCTGTTTCTTCTCGGCATTCCAAATCCTCAGTAGCCTACTTAACTTTTTGTCACTGCTATAATTTTGCTTATTTTAACATTACGCTACCTCAGTATATCACCAGTCCATTTGAACCGAACATACTTGGGAAATAGTGTAAGTGCGTGTTGTGGGACATTTTACTAATCTATGCGGCCTTTCATATTGAGAGGGTGACGTATAAATCTTCCGGTCTTGTTTTTCTCGCACTCACCTTAGTGTTCCCCTTTTTCATTTACATCTTCATGGGAGTAATTACCAGCACTTCAGGAAAATGAGATAATCATGAATTTTAACAATAAATGACTTCCTTTTCTTCACGGCATCCGTTGTGTACCTTTCTGCGAGAGGCTGCTCTTTATTCAAATAAAACAACAATCTACTTCTGCCGCTTTTTGGCTATTCCAGGGATTGAGCTGCCCAGCTTAATGGGGTGGACTTATTTGCCACATTAGAAGACAGCTGTAGACACTCAGTTCCCACATCAGCCTATCTGCACATAACACATCTGCGCCTTTCTGACGCCGTACCTCTCTCCGACACACTACGTAAACAAAAAGGAAGTTCTCTTTTCATTGACAATACCAACTAATGTGTATTGGTTACTCCCGCTAGCAACATTTCGTTCACAACCTTATCGTAATATTTAATTCTGAATTTAGCCGCTAGATTATTCTCTTTCTTGCAGATGAACACTTTTGATTTTCATTCCCACGCCACTTGAAGCGCATTATTTATAAGCGAGATTATTTTACAGCATGTAGCGTTTTCGCAGCCTATCAAGACATTATTTCTTCTTTGTCACAACTTTTATATTCAGATTTTTTTTCAGTATTTAACAGCGGTAGCGAAGTCAGTCAGGTCAGCAAAACTTACGTGAACTCTCATTACTTCTTCATCAGAACTCACGCATTTCATCTTGAATGTTTGTACACGATTTTCTTACAAAAACTACCGTTTACAGAATAGACTATTGTACTTAAATCCACTATACTACCTGCTTAAGTCTTAATTAAGGGTCATATTTACAACCAATACAAATAACAAGGTATCTTTAAACTCACATCAGTGTCAATTCCATCGAGAAAGCATAATAAGTCTGCTGGTTATGAGTTGACTTTAATCGCCTGGAAACGATTTTCACACCATCGTTCCCTCTCAACCTCAGAAGGGCGAAATCACGGCATTGAGCTCTTATTTTTCCAACCTTGAAATGAAAATACTTCACGCTTATGTTGCGGCATGCTGCTTTTTGAACATGCGTCGTCATGGAACGCATTCCGTGAAAACCATTCATCTTCGGCACCTGTGCCGAAATCTTTTCATTCAGTGGAACACCCGGCAGACCCCTACCGTGAAATATCTGTTCATACAAGACACACTTAGATTTTCGGCCATCTGACAGGTCTAGTATAGAAATCCCAATCACTGAACATGTCTTTGCTGTTTCAATGAAGTGGATGTACTGCAAGTCCATACGTTCACTTCCTACAAGCGTCACCTTCGGCGCATTGACATATCTTAGTGCACATGCTTGCAAGACATTCTCTTTCTGATCCCCTAGGATATGCAGTTCATTTACAACTTGTCTGGAAAAACTCTTCTGCGTCTCACCGAGACTTTTGCATTCTTCTTTACACTCGGCGATACTCTGGCGCACTGATCTGCCCTCCGATATGATTCATCCTTGTTTCAGTGCTTGCTTGTGCATCAGCGACTCGCAGTTCCAATTGGTTTGTTCGCGCTTCCGTCCGTTGCTTCCATTCCAACATCTCTCTTTGCATCTGTGTTGACTGCTCGTTAACGCGATTCACGGCGCTGGACATTCTGATTTGTTCTTCCTGCATCGTTTTCAATATTTTCTTGACTCCCCTGAGTCCTTCAGACACGGTATTCCTTATGTCACCAACCTCCTCTTTTATGAGTACTGCAATTTCTTCTGTGACTTCGGACTTTAGCCGGTCTTGTCCGCTCTTTATCTCCGACATCATCGCGAACAAACGGTCAAATTTGTCTGCTTCGCTCAGTGGATTTTTGGCTGACTCCGGCTGTTGGGCAACCATTTCTCCAGAAAAAGACATGGTACTTTCATCCCCTTTTCTCGTTACGCCCAAGATGTGCGAAACGGGCATCGCTTCTTCGCAATTTGAAGTGCCGTCTTTGATTTCCATGTTAACTTATGTGTTATCTCCCATCAATTGAGAACACATGAGACTTGCAACGCTGATCTGTCTGACATTAATTTTACTTCCACAACAGGACAACAACCACATCATAAAATCTCCAATAAATACCGTCAAACAATAAAACATCTACAAACTATCCATTAGCATAAAGCACATATACCAATTACAACGATGGTCGGACCGCCAGGCATGAAAAACTCAACATCAAGAACAGGAAAGCACTATCAAAATCCAATTGTCTAAGCACCGAAACAAATGCGAACATCAACAAATATCTTAAAACCCACATATATCAGCTATCACATTTTTTTTTTCTGACCGCCAGACATCCTTAACTCCAATTCTACAGCAGTATAACTCAATGAACATGACATTTTTCCAAATAATGTCAACTACTGGAATGAAACTTAACATAGGTCACATCAGTGTAACATGGACATACATTCTATCTCTCTATTCCAATACCTCTGCTCTTACAGTCAAATTTCACAACAAAATACCATTACCATAAAAATAAAAAATACATAGATAAAGTGTGTGAAAACAACCGATAACCAGCTCTGCAGTGTATCACTCAAGTACTTGCAATAATTCATCAATCGACTTCCACTCTCGGACAACACAATGAGCATGACATATTTCAATACACATCAACCAACAGTTCTTCAATGTATGACACATGTACAGCCTGTAACTGCGTCCTTTTCGCCCTTACAAATCCTAGCTGTTACAAGATACAAACATTACACATGATATAAATAATTATTGTACATGCTGGATTGCTGCTGTTACAGCCACACCGGAAAATGCTGAAAACACAGAGAGTTCTACTCACTATTCCGACTTGTTTGCAACATATCAAAACAATCGTGCCCCACGTTGGCGTGCCATATGTAATATTCTCTTTAGGTGGGGTGGCTCTACCTTTTAGACACCCTGTATGGCGTCAGCAATTGAAACTTTTCTCAATATATCAATATTAAGCCTCGCACATGACATGCCTCAGGGGTTACAAGAATATGAAAGATGGGTAACAAAAGACATGAATTTATTATACAAATTAAAAGACATCCAACTTTGTCATGTGAAATTTTACCGATGGTTAGCTCAGTTGAATATTTTAAACAAGTGTCCAGCTAATCAGGGTAGCTTCTCAGGGGTATTTTCCGGGCTCTTGATATGTTGCACTAAGTCTCACTTTTATAGGCACATACCGTGTCCGCGCACTGTTCACTGCCGGCGACGGGAAATGAACCTCGGGCCCACGGAGGATGGCGGTGGTCTCGCAGTCCCTCCTCTCACCACGACATACAGTACCAGAAGTCTCGTCTCCACTCCACCTCCGAGCAGCATTCCATGTAACAGCATACAAGAACATCCGAGTGGCGGGTCACTATTGTCTGTAGGTTGGCTGTCCCTGTTCTTATTGTCAACAGCGCAGCGGGTGGCTTTACGAACCGGCTCGCGGCTTCCGCACGCCGAAAAATAGCCCTCGCTTTATCTGTCCACACTGCGTCGCTTTGGAAACGTGACTTATTACAGTGTATATATCACACAGATTTCCAGAAGTTTCTGTGGTGTATATGTAGACGCAAAATATTCAGATCCCTGTCTTTACATTTACTGCACAGTCATGCTAAACTGTCTGCGTCGTGCTCTGTGTCATGCGAGAAAGAAAAACACCTTTCAGGCATGTTAACGCAACAAGTGGCGCAAGCGTACAGCCGCCATGTACTGCGATGACCACCTGTGACGGTGCAAATTAGGACCAAAGATATTGCACTGTGTCAACCAAGTCTCACTTTCACAAAATTCACACTCGCTCAAAAACATCAAGAAACATCCACATTTAGATTTTTTTTAAGTTTAAGTAACATTTTCAACGAAAGATATTCACGATCTTACGTTTTAACCAGAAAACGCCAGAGCGAACTAAATGCCATTCCACGAAATATAATTCTGAAATTATATGAAACTGGATTAATGTTGTTAGGTACGACTGCATTAAAAGACGATGCAACACACATTGAAGAAACACTAGTAACAAATTATTTTCTCGCATATTATTTATTACTTACTACCAAGCACATCAAAAATGACGGGTTGAACTCCGTGTTCAGACAGTTCATTTCCTTGTAGCTATTTAATTAAATGCAATGGTTATTAAATAACGCTCAAAACCTTAAAATTATGTAATGTGAAACATATTTTTTAGATGACTATAACAGCGATATCTGTAGACAGAGAGTATAATAAAATTTCTACATTGACTGAATATAAACAAACAAAATGCAACTAATAATATAATATGTTAATTTTAATGCAATACATACTTTTTTAAAGTTTTCTGGCAATTCATTTCTTCGCAATTGCTTAAATAAATGGAACTGTTTTTAAATAATGTCCATAACCTTATCTTGCAGTAATATCTCTGGCCGCAATTAATCCTTTAAAGAAGGCAGGGCGCGTTGCGGACACGATGACACAGTGACCAAAGGAGCCTTTTATATAGGCATTTCCTTACTCAACGAGTCTCCATAATTTCCCTAGAGCATGTGTTACAACGTAAAGAAGATTAAGGAAATGCAAACGATGACAGGAAGATTAGTCTGTGGTAATTAGCATAGAACAAATTTGTCAAGGACACAATAACGGAGCTTGGTTCGTAGGCGTTGTAAGACAAAAGATACGCGACAAGACTGCTAGGTATGAGGTATACGCTGTAAATTGACGACGACGTGGTCTGGAGACGTTTTAGAGAGAATTACAATTTGGTAGACGAAGAAGATGTTTTAATTTCGACAGAGGGGAGTCAGTTTGCAATAAATTAGCGAAGCTGTCTTATGTCACAAAGAAAGCACAGAGTCTGGTGGCCTGCAAGTCGGGAAAACGCTTGTTCAAATCCTCGTCCAGTCATACATACATCTGTTTATACGGGGTGTTTCAGGAGGAATGTTAAATATTGAAGAAGGTGGTAGTATGAACAATACTGAGCAAAACATTCATATAAACACGTGTCCGATTTCAATTATTTTTGCTGGAATTTTATGCAAAAAATAAATTTCAGAAAATGATCAAGAGCACACAAATAACATATTGGAGTACTTTATTTATGCAAAAACACACGAATATTTAACAACGGTTTAAATGAAATGTTCGAAAATCCCACCATCGACTTCAATACCCAAATGGAAGCACTTTATTGATGCCACTAAGAACGCCGGGGTTACCTCATTAGATTTTTGTGTACGAGGGATGATTGAAAATCGAATTGCTGTATACAAAGAAAAAGTAAACACAAGAGACGAATTACGCGCTAGCATTGTAAACGCTGCTACCCTCATAACAATTCACCAAGACGTACTCTCATTAGTTACACTTATTGTTGCGAGAGAGCTGCAAAGAGTGTTGAAGTCGATGGTGGGATTTTCTAACATTTAATTTAAACTTTTGTAAAATATGGATTAGTTTTTGCATGAATACAGTACTTCAATAAGCTATTTGTGTGCTCTTGATCATTTTCTGCGGTTTATTTTATGCTTAACATTCCAGCACCTGTATCTCCAAAACGAATGGAAATCTGACACATGTTTACATGAAATGTTTTACTCAATATTGTACACACTTGCATCTACTTCAATATTTACCATTTCTCCTGAATCACCCCGTATAGCTTCCTGAAATCAATCTAAGCGAATGCCGGGATGGTTCTCACAGTTCTGAATTCCCTCCCATTCTCTCCTGTTTCTAATGACCTCGGCCAGTCGTTAAGCTCGAATAAAAAACAAATATAGCAAACAGATGCATGGAACATATGTATGTAGATGGTTAAATTCACAGGAGTCATATCTTCATCGTAATCATAAAACCATATCTTGCAAAAAAATGTCAATTAATTAATCTTTCTTGTTAGGTCTAGTTTTAATCTATTTCGAAACATTTGTACATTTCTGGGGGAGCTTTATTCGTACGCACTACAGTACTTAGTATGATGATTCCTTGCACTTGCAAATTTGTTATTTTTGGAATGTAACGATAATAACGAGTGTGTCTATTTACAACTACAATCAGGACCTAAAAGTTTGTATTTATTAAACAACCATGATTATTTATTAAGGAATGGTGAACTTCAGAAGAACCCATGATTATGTCACCCGCAAACAACCCAACTTCTGTAAACCAACAGCAGAAGCGCTCATTAGAATTAGGAACATCAACAGTCTCAATGCGTTACCCTGTGGCATTCCTATTCTCACTTTCATCTTCTTTGGTAGAGCTTTTCCCAACCCTAAGTCTTTGCTTCGTACCACTTCAGAATTCCTCAATTTTTTGATTCAAAACATTAGGTTCAACTTTATTCACCATCATTCTGTAGCTCACTCTGCACGTACTGTTTACTAGGTTGAAGAAACGCGTATAGAAAACGAGAGATGCCTGCAACTCAGATGTCTAGATAAATCAGCTTTAAGTAGAAAAGCCTCGCTATTGGACAGAGGCCTGAAATCGCAATAATTTGTATTTCGATGGTACTTATGGACAGGGTTACTGAAGGAACAAAATGCAGGGAAAAACAGACTATTTTTAACAATGTCAGCCGATTACAGGTTCACTGTGATAGTATTATTGTGCAACGTTAAAATGACGTCCACTGGCCGATCACTGACCATATTCACGACTATCAAAACGTTAAACCATTGTACCTAATACAGTAAATTTTTTTTTATTTTTGCTGCTACTGGAGAATCCCAGTTCCATATTACTATTTTAAATTTACGTCTCTGGTAAACAACTCAGTATTTCGACATAAAGTTTCTCGACGCTTTGAGAAATTGTGTTAAATATGTATGTATTTTGAACCTCTTGTTTAAAAAGATACTATCATTTAATGTAAAATAATGGAAGTGAAAATGTCTCCCGATACGTTATTAACATTTTTTAATGATTGGTACTGAGGACTAATGGCCATGAAGCTTGTTGCTGTCTCACACTGACGTTACATCAGCAGACGGAGTTTTTGTTTACATTCGGTGACGAAGCTATAGTCTGCCTTGCAGCTGTTGCACACACCGGCGCCAGGTACTTACTTCTGCACATGCTGTCTCAGTTGGGGGGCTGTTGTCGGTGAAGGGCAGGTTTGGCAGCCTGCTACGTGACCATATGACGGTGATGGCAGGGCGCACGCAGCAACAGACGAGCTGATCAGTTGACACACAAACACACACCACTCCGTCCGCACACGTGTTGAACGAAAGCGCACCGCACACATACACACCACAACGCTACCACCCGCGTCTCCGCTGGGCACCCACTACGCATGCGCGACACAAGTGCTGCGCCCTGGTGGCTGCAACCGGAACTGGATGCTGCTTGCAGCCGGAGGCTACCTTGTAGTGCGACGCATTGGAAAGCAGGCAGTTTAATTTGGCCAGGATATCTAGTCTTGTAAGACGGCATCGATTGAAGTTAAATGACAGAAGGAATACGTTTAGTCGTGGCAGGACAGCAGACTGATGAAGACAATGGTGGGCGTTTTTAATGGCATGGATTGAGGGACGGTTTTTGCGAGAAGAATTATAGCTGGTATATGAGAAGGAAGAAGAAGCGGGCACGACAATAAATTAATTAGCTCTTGATTTCAAATTAGGGAGTGGAAAAATTACAATTTTTATGTAACGGAGCCATAGACTGGAATAATTTGTGGTTTCATTTTGGAATTCGCAGAGCATTCTGTTCATTTACGATTTCTCGATGGTACAAGGTGGTTGAAAAAGGACTTTTACAACTGTGACAGTACATATACATTTATTCAGATAGCTTACAGAATCAGTTTACATGTCATTTAGTAGCAAAACACTCCAAGTTTTAGATCAATCATATTGGTACCATGTGACTGCCATTGGTGTTGCGGTAGACATTTCACCGGAAATTAGTTTCTTTTTAACTCGTTTCAGCAAAAGGGGCGTCATTTCTAAAATTGCGGCAAGGATTAGATTTCTGAGCTCTTTTGTGATTGCAGGTAAGGACCCTCATCAAACGGTATAGCTTGAAATGCCATTCTCCAGAACGCACGATGTGCAAATCTTTCACCGAGCGTGGTGGGTGAGCTGTAACGTTCTGGCTTCGCATTCGGGAGGACGCGGGTTCGAATGCCCGTCCGGCTATCCAGATTTAGGTTTTTCATGGTTCCCCCATATCACTCCAGACCAAGGCTGGGATGGTTCTTTCAAGCGGTCATGGCCGAATTCCTTTCCGTTACTTGCTCCAGTCCTTCCCCATCTCTAATGACCCCCACGTCGCAAGGCGTAAAGCCATATAAAAAATTGCAAGGCTTTCTATAATATGTTCAGAAACGATACCAACAACTAGCATCCGAGCTAGTGATTTCTCATGGCCAAGTGAACAATCAATGAAGTTTTGATGGGGCAAATAATTTTCTGCCCTTTTAAGAGTATATCGCCTTGCTCGGTCCGAAAATTACACTGAAATGTTGCCGAAAAATTGACGCCATGAAATTCAAACACACAGCGAACATCAGTGACTACGCATACCGCTAGTGCTTGAGGTGACCAGGTCTGGGACTACGTGAGTAAAATTTGAATGGATTGGTGCATAATGTCGCTTAAACCGATTCGGGATATTATTTGAATAAATTTCTATATTATTACAAAGCCCTTTTAAATAAGTCGGTATTTTTCTCGTGTGATAAAGTTTTGGATTAACGGTGGTATTCAGTGCCTAACAGCTCAACAGACTTTTCGGCATTTAGCTGCAATCTCCCTGAACTCCTTCCATTGCGACTTTTGTTGACACTTAGGTAACCCTTCTTTTATGGTTCATTGTCTCGGAACGCTCAAGTGTTTGCTCAGATACGTGTTTAAACAGAGAGCTCGTACAGTAGCTTACAGCTCTTATCTCGCCAAGCGGAGTCTTCGGAACAATTATACGTTTAGCCCTAATGTGGGAGAGAGAAGAGGCTCTCTGAATAAAATAAAATGGAAATATTAAACTACCAAGATTTTCCCGCTGTTTCGCCCACGGCTGCCTTCTTGTGCAAAGTATGCATAAAAGTTTTTAATGTAATATATTAGTAATATTTATCTTAAATTAAATTCCACGATTTCGATATACTTATTGGAGTGCTAATCTCTGACGTAGTGATTTGATTAATACTGACCGTGTATTCTAGAGCACTGTACTTAAGAATACTGAAGGAACAAATAACCTAACTTGCGTATCAAAAGAAGGAGTGTTACATGGTAGTGTATTAGAACCATTAGCTGTTCACGATATAAATGAGCGGTTGTGTTGATAGTCTGTAGTCAGACGTTAGGTTGTTTCCTGATGACATAATATTCGACAACATTATTACTTTAGGAGAGAACTGTGAACAGCTACATGGGGTTTGGGAAGGTGAATATGGAATGAGGTAAGTGCCAAGAAGCGTTTGATGACTAGTACACGGATAAAAAACTAAAGGTTCTTTATGATTATAAGATGGGGGAAGAATTGCTTGCTGAAGACTTCAAGCTCAACTGTCCCGTCCCTTTGGCTCAGTCGGCTGTGGCACCGTTGTGATGTCCGGCGCTGACACGGTGTTACCTGATTTGACTCCTGGTTGTGGAAGAAATTTTTAGCAGGGCAGAAGAGGTGGTGATGCACAATTCCTAATCACCAGATTGTGCGCCAAAGTCCTGGCTTAAATCCCAAACCTCTCCATTGTGCTTTTGGAAGAGTAGGCCTGATTGGGCCGGAACCTGATTTCACCCTCTTCATCTCTCATTTCATAGTACACAAACAACACTGAATACCGAGCACACACACTATAGCAGTCATTCACTCTTACAGTAACACATATGAACACACACTGGGGAAACCACCCTAGTTTATCTTCTCATGGCGGTTACGTCCTCCATTGCAACCATCTACGCCTGGCATGGGGTATGGCATCTTAAGAAGAAGAAACTCCATTGGACAGGTGGTAGGAAGAGGATTTCAAATCGTTAATTTATTGGAGAGCGTAAAGACGAGTTGCACCAGAGAAGTGAATGAACTGGGTTACAGAACTTTGATAAAACCATTCCTCGAATATGCTGATGTTTTGGATCCACATTTTGGGTATCATATACAGTAATTGGAGAGGGTGCAAAGAAGGGCAGCTAGATTTGTTTGTAGAAATTACCGCAGGGCCCAATATTGAAAATTCAATTTTAGCTGATTTAAAAATATTGTATCAATAACTAAAATTACAAATTGTGTACATAAAATGGGTACTGAAATCTCCCTGTATAAGGCTGTTTTTTCAATAAGCTACGAGGGGTGATACCTGACTTCTCTCTGGCCTCGCATTTGGGAGGACGCGGGATTGAATCCCGGTCCGACCAGCCTTGTTTTTCCAAATCACTCCTGGTGAATTCCGGGATGGTTCCTTCAAAAGGCCATGGCCGAATGCCTTCCAGTTCTTTGTCTCGAATCCTTTCCCCACTCTAGTAACTTCGAGACGTAAAGCAAAGAAAGGAGATCACTGTTGACATAACGCAAAAAACATGGAGGAAGACGGTCACTACGTCATAGGCGCACCTGCGACACTTATGCACCATACCTAGCTCACTTGATTAACGCGTCAGACAGTCACTGGCGTACTTATCTTAATAACTCCAGCGTGATCAGGCAATTAATGGGCGGAAGTCGTTGACGTGTGATGTCCTGTCCAGTCGTAAACTTAGCCGGACTTGGCAGTTGGCCCCGTAGCGTCTGCATACCTAACAACCTCTGCTGCTAAGACTGCATCACGGCTAGTCTAGTTGAAATCAAATAAATCAAACTGTCTGCAAAAGCTATATCACTTTATCCCTTCTGATAAAATCAGTAGATTCTCCGTAAGGTAGCTATAACTGTTACTGAAGAACTAATCAAACGAGTCGTAATTTAAATACCACTTAAGTTTCACCGTTATTGTCGCACACATACGTACTTTCAAGTGATGCGCTGTCTTCTTTTCCATAGCATTAAGGGGTCGGATGCCTTGTGAGTTTCCTCAACCTTTTCCCGTCCACAGTGCCCTCTTTGTTCATTCCTTTGTTCACAAGGTCCCTTATAACTATATCCAACCCACCTTATCCTTTCCCTCTGGATCTCTTTAATCCCATACGCATCTCCCACGCTTTCTTGATTGGATCTTCCTCACCTGATCGTACTCTGATGACTTCACTACACTAGGCACTCCAGCCATTTTTATTATCTCTTCATTTCGAATTCTGTCCCTCAGAGAAAAACCCAATAGCCATCTTTGTATCCTCATTTCCGCCCTCTCCAAAAATGTTGACTCTGTTTTACACAAGGCTCATGTGTCTGACCCACAAAGGGTAACCAGTCTTACCACGGTCGTATACACTTTTAGTTTCAGGTTTTTAGGCATCATTTATCATATATCTTCATTTGCCACATCCAGCTTTTACTCTGGCTTTCACTTCTGGTTCACAGCCACGTTCTGCCCTTATTATTCCTCCCAGATACCTAGATGTATCTACTTGGATCAGCTTCTTTCACTTAGTCCTTAATGTTAATTTCAAACTTTGTTTGTTGCTATGCAATACTTCAGTCTTCTTTGTGTTAATCTTAAGACTCCTTCGGTTCTAGTTTCTCTTCTCACAGTCAGACTCTCTGTTGTAGTTCTTCTTCAGTGATCACTAAATTATCTGAAAAAAAAAAACAATAGCTCCCATCTTCCATTATCCCTGATATGCTCACTAATGGCATCCATTATCAGCACAAACAGAAATGGGTTTATTGCTGAACCCTGATGTAAGCCTAAGCCGACTTTCATGTTAAATGCTTTATTGTTTCCATAATGTATGCACACAGATCTTAAAGAGCCATCATACATTTCCCTTATCGTACTGGCCATCTTTTCCGTCACGTACTCCTTACTCCTTTTAACTTACGTACTGCATTTCTCTAATAATAAAAATGGTTTCTTCGACGAGAAACAGTTTCTGACAAGTTTTCTGTTCGAATTCCGTCATTACTATTATTTATACAGGGTCCATAATTCGAGCTTCGTTTCTAGTGTGTGTTTGTGACGTATGCCATAAGCGCTTGTCAGTAATCGCAAGTACGTTTTAAGGTTGGGCCACACATTGCCGAATGTCCAATTCGACAGTTTGCCGTGTGTCGGTACACCCCTCTCATTTCGTCATTGTGACTGACGTGTTCCTACTGTCTTCAGTGGTTTTGAACACTTTCGCGTTGTTGTTTCACGGAATAAATGTTCAAGAATTCAAGTTGGGATCACAGCAGCTGATGTATGATGAAACGAAATTTCACGACTATTTTAGAATCACACATTCTACCTCTCACGATCTTCAGATATAGTTGGGAGTGTGTCAGAATAAAAAAGATAATTTTTTGAGGCAATCAGTGACATCAAAACAACTTTTGGCCGTAGAGGACGGTAAATTTCCGAATTTCCTGTATAAGTTGCTTCCCACCCATCTTGCCGAGACAATACCGTGAAAAGTAAATTTAACTATTCGGGGCCATTGCGGGTATGGTGCAGTGGATGACGCGATTCAGTCGAATAGGCCAACCGACGGTACGTTCAAATGTGGCCGGACATTAACGGATAAGAAAACCAGAGTGGATTAAACCACGGGAGAGGCTAGACCATTTCGAAAATTATTATCACTTTGATTTTTTTATTAGTTCTAAATAAACAGAAACACACCCAACCAAGCACACATAAATGTCATGCTTTAAGAAGTTACTAAAGCTTGTTTTAAAGACTTTGCATACAATAGTTAAGTATGAACAAAACTTGTAAATGAAAACACCGTCTGTTAGCAACTGGTTTTTAATTTGTATAGACTCAGGCGCGTTTCGCCATTATGGAATGGGGCATCGTCAGAGAGAATTTTGGTTAAGACGGTTACATGTTGGTCAGGGGCAGCTCTATTTCCTCTTTTGTACAACCAGATCTGTTGCTGTGGTTCCATCTATGTGAAGGTCATTATATCACTGTTTTTAAAACTGTCAAAGTTTTTACCTTGTTTTTGTGACCTTCACAAAGATAATAGGAATAGTGTGGAACTACAGTAATAGATCTGGTTGTACAAATAAAGTTGCTCCCAACCAACATCTAACTTTATTAACTAAAATTCTCACTGACGATACCCCATTCTATAATAGCGAAACGTGTGTGAGTCTATATAAATTAAGAAACCAGTTGGTAACAGACTGTGTTTTCATTCACAATTCTTTAACAAGCAACTGCGGAAGGATGGCCAATATACCAAACACTGAATGAAACTATTCAGAAAAATTTCTTTACCTCTCTCTATGCATTTCTGATTGAACGGAAGAGATAATCGTGTACATGATAGCACTTGATTTCAGACGTGAGGTAGTGGTAAAATTTGCTTTCGTACGTGAGGGAGTGAGTGGATGGAATAAATTACCCAGAGAAATTCTGAATAATTTGAAAAAATGTAAGAGTTTAAGATAAAAATTCCCCTAAATTTTAATGTTTATGAGCTGGGAAATTTCCACGCTGCTCCATCGCAATTCAATATAAAAAAAGATGCATCTATGGAGGTTAAACCGTTAGTTCTTAAGATTTAGTCACGTTTTCTGGGACTTTAGAGTTGTTACCATCTCAGTAGTGTTTGCTCCGTTCTTTACATGAATAATGAGCCGATCGTTACCAATTACTTTACGTTTAGCCTGTTTCTCTGTCGATAGACTGCAGGACTAAAAGGAGAATCACCAGAGTATTAAAAATGTAGCAAAATAAATAATTCGTATGGCATCATTGACAGGAATATCCCAGTGGCTATCTTAACATAACCGGGTAACCCTATCGACTAAAAAGGACCTAGCGTTTAATTTGGAATCCTAAAAACAGAAGCTTTCTTGCGTAGTAAATATTTCGTTAGTAGCTACCGTTTAAGCCCACCAAAATTGATGGTTTGAACGCAGACCATTAATACGTTCAATGAATCACAGTATAAATGTGATTTCAAATTTATTTTCTTACCATAATAGCGCCCAGAAAATTTAATGAAACCATCTACAAATATAATCAAAGAAAAAGCAACTAACAAATAAATCAAAAAAGCTACTAATATGTTAGTGCATGTATGATTGTTTAGTAATAGCGACTCCTTCGGATGTAAACACGCCGTATGACGTCGTCGCATGATTTTCAGTGAGTATTAAAGCAATTAAGCTATAACATTTATGATACGTTTTAGGCATATTCATGAAACAAATAGATGTTCACATGTATATATACAAATATAGATAACGATCCGCGATCTAATTCAAATCGATGTATACTTATTGTTTTAGATTAGTTTAAATGACAGTTGCTTAGATGCACAAAATGTCAAGTGCACATGCGCAGAACGTCGCGGCGCATGCGCACTCGACACGTAACGCCCACAGACGATCAACTTGGTTGACAACAAGGTTGTCAACTTGGTTGTCAGCGTTTGCCACAGACGAAACGAAATGTTGGCGACCAAGTTGTAAACATCACATTCGAGTATGTGTCATCATTGGGTTTTATTTGTTGAGTGTTTTCTATTTCTGGATTTTATTACTGTTTCTAAGTATTTTGGTTATAGTACTGCATTATTATTGAAAAAAATGAGTGAGGGAGCATTCCAGTTTTTAGTTTTAAGAGAGTTGCGTGACGATAATGTGTCTCCAGCTTGTCACAAAGGCACGATATTTAAAACCGCTTCCGGAATTCTAATTCCAATTTAATAAGCGAACAATATGTCATTGTAACTGGCGATGTCCAAAACTTTTTAAGAACGGGAAGTAAAATTTTCAATGAATTGGATAAATTGCAACCATTTATTGAAAATGATACGAACATGAGGATTGTATTAATGTGAATAAACGATTGTTCACTTTTTTTTTTTTTTTTTTTTTTTTTTGTTTGCATTACGCCTCGCCGACGTCAAGATCATGAGGCAAGAAAGAACAGAAGGCAAGGAACGGGAAGGAATTCGGCAATGGCAATGGTGATTTGCAGAAACCATGGAAAACCCTAATTTTGATGGGCGGATGGGGATTCAAACCCGCGTCTTCTCGAATGAAAGGACAGAAGGTCACCGCTCACCTAGCAAGCTCGGTCAGCTGTCCGAAACCATGATGTTTTTAGTTAGAGGGTGGAGTGTCGTGGTTTTAAAATTTCTCACCTCTACATCGCCACACTATCATCGAGACTTTTAGTGTAACGTAGGAATTTCAGTGATCTGAAGTACCATTAACTTAGCACGTACTCCTCTTCGGCTCCGGCTCTAGTTCTTTAGCTCAGTTTCACGTTTTTCAATTCCCTCCGGTAACAAGTTCTAAAATTTCTGACTGTATTGTTATAATAAATGTCAGAATACGTATTTATCTCAATTTGTTGGCAAAGAACTAAATAGTTTTGGTCACTCATTTTTCTTTTTGTTGCAATCCTGAAAAATTTCTTTTCACAGCTTCGGCAGTTCTTTTAAAGTATTTAAAAATTCAACCCAAATTTGAATGTTCGGTACACTTTCCATGTTTAATAGACAGTTATTGACCTCAAAAAACCATAATATAAATATCAACTGATCAAATGAGAACGTAGTCACCAAAAACAATAACATAGACGGAACAGCTCCAAGTTTACAACTGATGTTGAGAACATTGTCGTCAACTTCCCCACAGACGCTACAACAAGGTCTCCAACATTAGACTCCGCCCACCAAATATCAAAACTGTTTGATCCTACTTCAACCAAAACCTCAACCTGAATCTCAACCATCAACCTGCCCACAGACGTTCAACTTAGTCTTCAACACGGCAAGTAGACGACAAGGTTGACAACCAAGTTGATCGTCTGTGGGCCCCAAGGCTGGCCGTCCAGTGGACGCGTATTCTAGCCAAAAATGTTCCGTGAATACGCTTGTACTCGTATATGCGCGAACGGAGTTGGCGCGAAGACACCCCGTCCACTGAAAGCAGATTCGCGCGTCTTTGTCGCCAGTTCTCCGTTGTACCCAACAACCTATTCCATTTCTTCTTGATGTCAGTGAATATAACATTAGAAAATAGAACAATAATTCCTTAATACATATTCATTAGGTTTTAATTAAGAAAATAAAAGGAAATTTATTTTTGTTTAGTCCCTAGATCGGCAAATTTATATTCTCACATCCTATCATTGGCGACATGGTCTACTTTTTTTAATTAATTTTAATCTTATACCGCATTAGCTCTCTAACTTTATCTTGTACATTTACTGGTACACTAAAAATAGTTTCATGTTACGAGAAAAAATAATTGCTTGAAAATGGGACACAAAAAAATTAATTCGAAAGGGCGGCTGAAACAATTTCCAGCTAAATTCGTTTAAACTAGTGGCCTTATATAAGCTAGGTGAAATGAACTACGCCGTAAATAATCTTTATAAATTGACGGTATTTTGTTCGTAATATTATGTAATCTGTTAAGTACTTTTGTAATTTTATCGATACGACAGCAAACATAAACTTAATATGTAATACTATACGCACTGTTACGTTTTAAAGATTAGTCGCCATTAATTACAATCCGCATAATAAATTGAATCTGTGTTTGAGAGAGAGGCGAAGAAATTTATTGCAAATTTTTTCATTATTCCATGGACATGTTGTGTTTTGATGGATTAAAATGGTTTAAATGAACTGAATCAATGTTGTGAGTGTAAGTCTCCTTTCTTACTAAAAAGTAATAATTTCCACTCTTAAAACGTCGTTACGCCACATATGTAAAATTGAAATACTTGACAGTTTAAGTGTTGGTGGGTAGTTTCCTTTAATAACATTGAACCAATTGTAAGATCAATCAAGGAATCGGGAGATATAATAATGAATCCCGCAAAAACAATTTTTGTAATAAAAAAGCCAAGTCTGGTGCTTGTGCAGTGACAAAAAGTTATGAGATCTGGGTGGGGGGATTCACAGGAGGTCAAAATGGAGATACGTGGTTTATGGACGCTCCCTTTTCATTATTTCTCCGCCTCGTAAATACTCGCTTCACCATTCAACGACACGGAACCTGATGGGTTAGGTTTATATGTAATGCTCGGGCCTGGAGTTTGAAAAGACGTTGGTTCAAAATGTCGGACGGTTCGTTCAGATTTCGGTTTTGCGTGGTTTGCCGGAAGCGTTCCGTGAAAAGTCCTTCCCTTGACGTGGCGTATAGTTTGGAAAAAAAAGAACGATAATCACATTATTACAATCAGTCTATACTCCGTTCATCCTCAACTGGCGGTTCAAGATGATTTTCGTCCACTGGCATCGAATTCGTCCGACCGACTGTTCGGCCGAATATGGCCGAATGTGACCGACTAATCTCGAGACAGGTAAAGGCATTGCCACGGTCCACTGTACACAATCTACTCGGCCGAATTAGAGGTGGGCGCCGCGCCGGCGTGACGCCGCCGTGTCTCAGTGGCGCGCGTGTACTTGAGCAACAATTCCCAACAAGACACTACTTTTTTTTTTTAAATCGTTTAATTGGGTGAATAAGTAGGTACTAAGAAGACATAGTTCATTAAAACTAAAATTAAAAAACCCTCTGTATCTGTGTTATATGACTCAAAGTCGAATTACTTTTCGTTGGAAATATTTAGAAGTTTAGCGATGCTGAAATAAACGTGCGACGGGCACTTTCTCTTGCTAATATGGGGCATGATCTGTGTCTTGGTCATGGGTTCCGTCATTTTTTGACAGTGGATGGCATAAATGGAGTTCCAGAAATTGAAATGCTCGTAAAAAAAAAAAAAAAAAAAAAAAAAAAAAAAAAAAAGTAAGAAAGAAGAGTCAATGTAGCGAGATATCGCTTGCTGGAGCAAGAGGTTGATGCCAAAGGAGTAGAACAAGAGTTTCTGGATTCCTTTGATAATGTCGTACAATCCCTAGGTGATTCTAACTATTCTATTTTAGAAAATGATTTGATGGAACCAGTCCAAACAGAAAGATCGGATGAAGTAATTGAAAAGTACTTACCATCTGTATAAGGAAATCTTATGTATATAAATAGACATAGTACGTGTCCCTATATTTCTCTTTGCAGCCACTACTACCTTGCGTAGGCCACTGTCTGTGGTAGAAGCCTCCTTCAGTCTTGTATCATTCACTATGGTGGTTTCTTGTCGGTAGTTGTGGCTGTACGGGAGATTTGGTGGTTGAAATTGGTCATATTTTAACCAAAGTGTTCTAATATTTTTTTGTGATCTTCTAGAATATACTTGATTTCAGCTATTAACAAGTATGAATAATTTATATACAACTTATTTAGTGTATCAATCGATTTTGACAGGACTTTAGCTGGAGGGTTGCTGATTTGGCAGAGAGTAACATAAACTAAAATTTTTGACAAATACGAAACAAGTCGTAGGCACGAACTAGTATTAAAAATATTCCTTCTATCAAAACTGCAACACCAAGTCAGCGTTTTAAAGATGCTGGAAAGTTTGTAAATGTGACCTATCAAACAACATGTTGAAAAAGATTGGACAAGATGAGCTAAAGACTAATCAAAGTGATTAGAATCTCTTAGAGGATCTAGTCAAATTTTTGAAAAAGGTTTCGCTCAGCACTTGAGGTAATGTCGTCTCAAAAGACATGTTGTATTAATGTGGCTCTTCTGTTTCGTTCTGAAATAATTAATATAGTAAATTCTGTCTTAGATGACGAATCGTTGATTATGTTTCAGTTTAAGCGCAACATTAAGAAACTATTCCCTGTTATAAGATCATTGGTAGAACATTACTTTTGTATACTGCTTTGTGGGTCTCAAAGACGTAGATACTGATTTAGAGTCAATACTTCATTTCGTTCCTCATATATCAAGGAAGCAATCACTGACATTGACGTATCAGAACAAACGATGGTGTTGACCCCATCGCTTCTTAAAGCTCCACCAATGATACATGATTGCTGCACAAACTCTTGATGAATAGCATCGTGTTTATGCTAGGTCAGATGGTACTGATTTTTATTTAATTTAATTGCAATGGAGCACAGGCTCCGGTGCCAAAATCCCTACACACCCATCTTCCCCCTATCCTGCGATAGGGATGATCCGATCGATCAAGAATGTTGGAGAGATTTAGCTTCATCAGATCCACCAGAAAATAAAAATGCAAATCTTTTAAGTTATTGGAACAAGAAAAATGCCTTTCCACGTCCTTCTCTTCTTGCCAATCCTTTGCTTTTTACGCCAGCCACAAGCACGCTGAGCGAAAGGGTATTTTTTGTGGATGGATTAGTTATTTCTGCGGAAAAATTTAAATTCTAGACTAAGCTTAAATCACGTAAATAAAATTGTCTTTATTCACAATAACTACAAGGAGTGCAAAAATTTATAAAATTTTGAATAAATAAATTAACATTTTTGTTTCTTATTAATATATATATATATATATATAATAAAAGCGATACATAAAATTGTCACACCGCCACGCCGCCGGCGTTACGCCGCCGCCGACCGAAAATGCTCGGCGCGCCGCCGCCGAGACTTTTGCAGGCGGCGCCCACCTCTAGGCCGAATACAGCCGAATACGGATCGATCCCATTGAAATGGGATTAGTCGGACGTATTCGGCCGAATGGCAAACGCATGTTGCGTTCCTAATAAACTTCATTTTTTTTTTATTCTTTTATTTGATCTTGATTTGTATTTTTTCAAACTCTATCATACACTTTGGTGGCACGCAGTCACTATAAATATTTTAATAAAAATATCTACGGAGAGGACAACGCAGTTATAATAATGGTTTTATTAAAATTTGTTAAGACAATTACTTGAATTTCGTACTGGAATATTCTCAAACGATTATGAGATATCACTCTTGTCGGATTGCATTTAGGAACAGGCTATGTAGGCTGCAACCTATATGAACCCACATCACAAAAACAAAATTTGCTTGCTTCTTATAATTCTTATTTTTGTATCTTTTTTGTTTTCTTGTATGATCATTTATTTTTTACACTGAAATTTTGACTTTTGCGAAATTGGTAACACTGATATAATTTAAATTTGCATTCTTTTTCTTCTATAATTGTTCAGAGCGAAGTTAATAAATTGTATTGAATATCTTAATGATTTTCAACTGTTTTTATTTTATCTCAACAACTCTTTATTCTTCTAGATACGTTATAGTAAAATATTCTACAGTTAAATAATAAATTTCAAATGTTTATTTAAAAATTT
>CM061919.1:158305524-158332586 GCA_031002005.1 Vandiemenella viatica | reverse complement strand
TCTTAGCACAGGTTGGTGTGTCGGTCTAAAGTGTGTCTCTTGCAGACACAAACACAAGGGTTTTAGACCGCGCCAAGAGTTGCTACTTCCTCTTTGTGAGCCTGAAAACCATTCAGGTTCCACTGCAGTATGGGAGCCATCTCACCTATGCAGGACCACCCCCTCCCCGGGTCGGGTGGGTCAGAGTCCGGTGTCTCCTGAGGAACGGGACCAGGATCGTCCACCAGCATTTGTTGTCTTCAGGGTCCGAAGACGATTCTCGTTGGAAGGCCTCGGAGTCAATGCGGAATTTTTTCTTCCGCTGAGGCCTTCCCCCCTTCTTCTCCCTGCCAGTTGGAGAACTGGGAGGGAAGTAGAAGGGGACTTCAAGAACACAGTGGGGTCCGTGTGTTTAAACTTCGGACCCCGAACCTTCTGCACAGTTTGCCATCCGCTACTAGCTGATGGCGTTGTTACAGCTTCATCCTTTTCGTATTGTAGCCAACGATACCACGGCTGTGGCTACTGTAGCGGAAGGCTGTGCCTCTGCTGGTGGGACTGCTGGACCTGCTGTCTTGCTGGTCGAGGTTGCAGACGCGCTGCTACCGACGTCCGCGGTCTTAGGTGTTATGACCTTTGTGGCTTTGGCGCCACAATTGCATTGACATGAGCACGTTGTACTTGTGCCCATGTCTGCAAAGGACGTCTGTGTGGCAACGCTTTCCTTCTTGACGGGAGTAGACAAGGTTTTGGCGAAGACGGGAGGCGCAAGGGCCTTAAACCTCTTCTTCGCTTCGCCATAAGGTAGTCGTTCCTTGGTCTTTAACTCCTGTATCTTCTTTTCATCGAGATACAATCGACACTCCCTGCTCCAGGCTGGATGTGATCCGGAGCAGTTTGACACACACCTGCGGGAGGGTACAACTACTACCTGGCTCGTGTGCAGCCTTTCCACATTTCCCACAGGTGGGGTTGCCCTTACACGTCATTGTCGTATGCCCGAACCGTTGGCACTTAAAACAGCGCATAGGGTCCGGGACATACTGACGGATATTTAGATTTAAATAGCCGGCCTTTATGGCTTTGGGCAACGTTGGAGTGTCGAACGTCAAGACGAAGGTGGCAGTCTTCTCAAGATTGCCGTTAACCCTTCGTTTGATCTGCCTTACCTCGACCACGTGATCTGTTGACCACTCCTTAAGGAGTTCCTCGGTCTCAATATCGATAAGGTCGCGGCATGTGACCACGCCCTTACTCGAATTAAGAGTTTTGTGGAGTTCGCACTTAACTGCGAACTCCCCGAGCTTCTCAGACTTAAGGAGAAGGACAGCCTGCTTATGGGTAGATGTTTCCAAAAGCAGGGTCCCGTTCCTCAACTTCTTGACTGATTTAAGGGTCCCAGCAAGACCCTCCAACCCTTTTTGTATATAAAAGGGGGACACCTTCTCGAAGGATCCCTCCTTCCTGGACATTATTATGAAGGCATTGTCAATTACAAAGTCCTTCCTGTTACTGTACTCATTTTCTGGAGGAGGGCTTTCAACCCTCGCCCGCTTTTTGGAACTGGGTGTATTTTTATTAGCCTGCGACACACCCGGGCCGCAGGGGTTTTTGTTTTTGTTTGTGAGGAGTAATTTTTGATCCCACGAGCAAAACAGGTTTATAAAGGAATGCTGCTACAACAGGGGTGCGCAGGTGCCCCTGAGGTCGCACGTTAGCGGGTGGTTTGCCTCACCACTGATCCACCTCCTTGGCACGTGTCCGACCGTGAGGTTGAGGGGTTTTTTATAGAGGTTTGTACCGTCCTCGCGATCCGGGCGATGAAGCCAAGATCCCCGTTCTCCTAGGCACACAACGTTCCACCGCCACGCCCTACGGTGGTCGTTGAAGCATGGTAGGAGTTTACGGTGTGGGAAACTTGCGGCGCTCACAAGTTTCCAGCTCGGGCACCGCGGGTTCGCCAAACCCGTACCTGGCACTTGCGTACCAGGCCCCTGCGGGGCCAGGTTTTAAAATGGGAATTAATGTTGCTTCTTTCCACGAGTCGGGGAAGTGTCCTCCGGTCCAAATGTCGTTAAAAATATCTAGAAGGTACTTTTTAGCATCCTTGCTGAGATGCCTCAGCATCTGGTACTGGATCATATCAGGCCCTGGAGCAGTGTCATTTGCGCTGTTCAACGCACTCTCCAGCTCCCAAGATGTGAATGGGCAGTTGTAGGCCTCTGAATTCGACGAATCGCAGCACAGCGGGCGCCTCTCGGCAGCGACTCTACGTCGCTGAAACCGAGGGTCAAAGTTATCGGACGAAGTGATGGCGGCGAAGTTCTCCGCCATCAGCTGCGCTATGCTTCGTTCGTCAGTAATAATACGTCCATGATCCAGTAACCCAGATACTGGTGCGCGGGAGTACCTTCCAGATATACGGCGAATGGACTCCCATACTTTCGACGAAGGTGTGGAACGATTGATAGTGCTCACAAAGTTCTGCCATGACCTCTTCTTACTCTCCTTAATAACACGGCGCGCCTTAGCTCTTGCTATACGGAACGCTGCCAGGTTGTCGGATGTAGGATACAACCTAAAACGCCGCAACGCCCGTCTGCGACCCTGAATAGCGGAACGACATTCGTCGTTCCACCAGGGGACGGGCGTCCTTCGCAGCGTTCCGGAGCTTTTCGGCATGGAAACGTCAGCTGCACGGTGAATCACTTCCGTGAAGTGATTCACCTTCTCTTGTATACTGCCTACAAGTTGCAGTTGTACAGAGCGGCAATAGAGTTGCCAATCTGCACAACTGACGTTCCATTTGCGCCGGTTATTTCCTCCCCCACGATCGCACTCGACGTGCAACCAAATAGGGAAGTGGTCGCTTCCATGTAGGTCGCGATCCACCTCCCATAGCACGGAGTCTGCGATTGAGGGAGAACACAAGGAAAGGTCAATGGCAGAAGACGTACCGGTAGCAGTGGTGAAATGAGTCATTTGCCCTGTATTCAGGATACAAATTTCCTCCTGCTCCATCAATCTACCAATCACTCGGCCCCGGGGGCAATCGGTGGTGGAACCCCACAACGCACTGTGGGCGTTGAAATCTCCCAAAAGGAGAAAGGGCCGAGTGAGTTGTCGTGTAATGCCAACCAGGTCGTCGTAGTCGACGGACAAACTGGGTGGCAGATAGACAGAGCATACGGTCAGTTGTATTGGACCGTGTATTTTCACCGCTACTACTTGTAGATGAGAGGTGAGAGCGACGGGTTCGGAGTGGACAGTGTTCCGAACAAACACGGCCACTCCGCCCCTCGCTCGATCACCCTCGGTATCGTCCTTTCGGAATATGTCATAACCTCTTAGCACAGGCTGATGTTGTGGTCTAAAGTGTGTCTCCTGGAGACAGAGACACAATAGATTAGACCGTGCTAAGAGCTGGACTTCCTCTTTGTGAGCCTGGAAACCGTTTACGTTCCACTGAAGTATGGGAGCCATTCTACCTATTTAAAACCACCACCCCCCCCGGATCGGGTGGGTCTTCCTTCTCTGATAGCTGAGGAACGGAAAAAGGTACGTCCACCAGCATGATATCGTCTTCGGTGTCCGAAGACGATTTTCGTTGTGAGGCCTCGGGGTCTTGCGGATTTTTCATCCGCCGAGGCCTGTCCCTCCTCTTCTCCTTTCCAGAAGGGGATCTGGGAGGAGAAGTCGGAGGGGATTTCACAAACATAGCGGGGTCCGTCAGCTTAAATTTCGGACCCCTTACCTTTTGCACTGTTTGCCATCCGCTACCGGCAGATGGCGTTGCCGTTTTCACTTCTTTTGTAGAAGCTGTTTCTGCTTTAGGGGCCGCTTCTGCTGTTGCAGAGGGGCCCGCAGCTGTAGCGGATGACAGTGTCTTTGCTGGTGGACTTACGGAACCTGCTGTCGATGTGGTCGATGTTGTCAGAGTATTGCTACCGACGTGCGAGGTCCTAGGTGTAATGACCTTGATGGGTGTGGCACCACATCTGCACTGACATGAGCACATTGGACTTGTGCCCATGTCCGCAACGGACGTCTGGGTAGCAATACTTTCTTTCCTGACGGGAGTTGATAACGTCTTCGCGAAGCTGGTAGCGAAGACTGGTGGAGCCAGAGCCTTATATTTCTTTTTGGCTTCGCCATAAGAAATCCGCTCTTTCGTTTTCAACTCCTGTATCTTTTTTTCCTCCAGATACAAACGACACTCTCTGCTCCAGGCTGGATGTGCCCCGGAGCAGTTCACACACACCTGTGGGAGCGTGCAGCTAGTGCCTGGCTCATGAGCCGCCTTTCCGCACTTCCCACAGGTGGGGTTGCCCTTGCAGGTCGCCGTCGTATGACCGAACCGCTGGCACTTAAAGCAGCGCATTGGGTCCGGTACATACGGGCGAATATTCAGATTCAAATATCCTGCCTTGATGTTTTTGGGCAACGTTGGAGTGTCGAACGTCAGGACGAAGGTGGCTGTCTTCTCAAGACTGCCGTTAACCCTTCGTTTAATCTGACGAACCTCGACCACATGTTCTGTTGACCACTCCTTAAGGAGTTCCTCGGTCTCTAAATCCATAAGGTCCCTGCTGGTAATGACTCCTTTACTTGAATTTAGAGTTTTATGGAGTTCGCACTTCACTGCGAACTCCCCGAGCTTCTCGCACTTAAGGAGTTGGACAGCCTGCCTCTGGGTGGATGTTTCCATAAGCAGTGTTCCATTCCTCAGCTTTTTTACAGATTTGAGGGTACCCGCAATACCCTCTAAACCTTTCTGAACATAGAATGGAGAGACCTTCTCAAAAGATCCCTCCACCCTTGTCATAATAACGAAGGCATTGTCAATGATACAACCCTTGCCGTTACTGTTGTTTACATCCGGGGGAGGGCTTTCAACCCTAGCCCGTTTGTATGAACTGGGTGTGTTTTTATTTACCTGCGACACACCCGGGCCGCAGGGGTTTTTAGGTTTTTTGTGAGTAGGAATTTTGGACCCACGAGAAAAAACCATTTTAAAGAGAAATGCTACTACAACAGGGGTGCGCAGGTGCCCCTGAGGTTGCACGTTAGCGAGTGAATTTCCTCTCCACCCATTCACCTCCTCGGCACGTGGCTGACCTTGAGGTTGAGGGTTTTTTTATAGAGGTTTGTACCGTCCTCGCGATCCGGGCGATGAAGCCAAGATCCCCGTTCTCCTAGGCACACAACGTTCCACCGCCACGCCCTACGGTGGTCGTTGAAGCATGGTAGGAGTTTACGGTGTGGGAAACTTGCGGCGCTCACAAGTTTCCAGCTCGGGCACCGCGGGTTCGCCAAACCCGTACCTGGCACTTGCGTACCAGGCCCCTGCGGGGCACAGCACTACGAGAGATGGACCAAGAAATAGGGGTAACAGTTAATGATATCTTCCATTTATGCCAGTGTACAGCGGAAGGGCTGATACACTGCGCAAAACAGGAAGGGGGACTCGGTGTGAAACGATTGGAGCAGTAACTCACACCTGTGGGAGGATGCAACTTGTACCCGGCTCATGCAGTGATTTTCCACATTTTTTCCACATTTCCCACAGGTGGGTTGTTGTTGTTGTTGTTGTTGTTTTAGGACGCGTCGACGTCGAGGTCATTAGCGCCCTAGCTAAAACACGGAATGACAATGTGGGATAAAAATTGGTGCCGTCTGCATGGCCGAATGTAAAGGGGTTGCCCACACAGACAGCATAATAAAATACGAAAACACTGAATAAAATACTGCCCACATGGCCGACTGTAAAGAGGTCGGCCATGCAAACAGCAGATTTAGGTAAAACATTAAAACAGTAACTATAAAAAGGACATAAATTTACAAACTTATATCACTGGCTGGTTGGCTGTAAACGGGCCAATCAGCTTACGTAAACAATAAACGGACGATCTGGATGGCTGTAAAGGGGCCACCCAGAAGTAAAATTTCGATTTTAATAACAAAAAATAATTAACACCGAACAAGGCAGTACAGGGATTGATGGTTGTAAACAGACCACCAAACCATTCTAAAAACTAGGCCGATCTCCCCAAAATTTTTGGGTAAAGACCGGCCAGATTACAAAATTGTAAAACTTTCACCACATTGTCATTATTTAAAATAAGAGACAGATCATTGTATAATCCAACGTCTGCCCTTAAATCTAAAAACAACACACAATCAATTAAAATGTGGCGTACCGTCAAAGGTACGCCACAAGCATCACATTCCGGTGGGTCCTCCCGGCGGAGAAGAAAGCTGTGCGTCAGGGGACAGTGTCCTATACGGAGGCGAGTAAGGAGAACCTCATCCCTCCTCGCCCGCTGGAAGGAGCTGCTCCACGGCTGAACGGTCGGTTTTACCAGCCGGAGCTTGTTATGCTCAACTTCCAGCCACTGCCCCTGCCAATCATCAAAAACAATTCTCTTCGCCGCCGAGGCAAGGTCTGACTTTGGGACCGGTTCAAAGTCGGTTCTGACCTTGTCGCAGGCTAACTTGGCAGCTTCATCAGCTGCCTCGTTCCCCCTGATTCCCACATGGCCCGGTACCTAGCAGAATAATACCTCCTTTCCACGAGATTGGAGGGAAAGGAGGGCGTCCTGGATGTCCTGGACAAGACGATCTGCTGGATACATATTTCCTATGGCCTGAATACAGCTGAGGGAATCACAGCATATGATGAAACACTTATCGCGATTTACTTTCATATGCTGGAGCGACTTTAGCACGGCATAGCACTCGGCAGTAAAAACGCTGCATCTGCCGTCAAGTTTATATGTGTAAGTCGCTCGAGGGAACACGACGGAGCAGCCAACTCCGTTAGCCTGCTTAGACCCATCCGTAAATACCGGGGTAAAATTATGATGCTCGTTTAAGACATCTGTAAAAATTCTGATAAAAACATTATCTGCGGTACACAGCTTGTTGTGCCGCGATAATTCTAAAATCGTTCTGGGCCTCTTTAAAAGCCAGGGAGGAGATTTACTCCAACCCTGGTGATAAAAGGAAGGAAGCTCGAATCCGTATTGTTCTAAAATTGCCTTTGTACGGTAGCTGAACGGTTTAGTGGCTCTATGCCGATTGGTATAGAGCCGTTCGTAGTTGGGGTGCAGAACTATGTCGTACACGGGACTGCCAGGTGTTATGGCAACGTGTAGGAAGCGTCTTCCCCACGCAGCTAATCGAGGCAATACTACAATAACTTCCTGGCAACAATTTGTCTTTCCCAGGTTTTAAAATGGGAATTAATGTTGCTTCTTTCCACGAGGCGGGAAAGTGTCCTCCGGTCCATATATCATTAAAAATATCCAGAAGGTACCCCTTAGCATCTTTACTAAGATGCCTCAGCATCTGGTACTGGATCAAATCAGGCCCTGGAGCAGTGTCGTTAGTGCTATTCAAAGCCGACTCCAGCTCACAAAATGTAAATGGGCAGTTGTAGGCCTCTGTATTCGACGAATCGAAGCACAGCGGGCGCCTCTCGGCAGCGACTCTTCGTCGCTGAAACCGAGGGTCGAAGTTATCGGACGAAGTGATGGCGGCGAAGTTCTCCGCCATCAGCTGCACTATGCTTCTTTCGTCAGTAATTATGCGTCTGTGATCCAGTAACCCAGATACTGGTGGGCGTGAGTACCTTCCAGATATACGGCGAATGGACTCCCATACTTTCGATGAAGGCGTGGAACGATTTATTGTGCTCACAAAGTTCTGCCAAGACCTCTTCTTGCTCTCCTTAATAACTCGACGCGCCCATAGCTCTGGCAATACGGAACGCTGCTAGGTTGTCAGATGTTGGGCACAACCTAAAACGACGCAACGCCTGTCGGCGACCCTGGATGGCAGAACCACATTCATCGTGCCACCAGGGTACGGGCGTCCTTCACAGCGTTCCGGAGCTCTTCGGCATGGAAACGTCAGCTGCACGGTGAATCACTTCTGTCAAGTGATTAACCTTCTCCTGTATACTGCCACAGGGTTGCAGTTGTACAGCACGGCAGTAGAGCTGCCAATCTGCACAACTGACGTTCCATTTACGTCGGTTATTACCTCCTCCACGCTCACACTCGACGTGCATCAAAATTGGGAAGTGGTCGCTACCATGTAGGTCACGATCCACCTCCCACTGCACGGATCCGCGATTGAGGGGGAACACAAAGAAAGGTCAATGGCAGAAGAAGTACCGGTAGCAGTGGTGAAATGAGTCATTTGCTCTGTATTCAGGATACAAATTTCCTCCTGCTCTATCAATCTACCAACCACTCGGCCCCTGGGGAAATCGGTGGTGGAACCCCACAACGCACTGTGTGCGTTGAAATCTCCCAAAAGGAGAAAGGGCCGAGTGAGTTGTCGTATAATGCCAACCAGGTCGTCGTAGCCGACTGACACACTGGGTGGCAGATAGACAGAGCATACGGTCAGTTGGATTGGACCGTGTATTTTCACCGCTACTGCTTGTAGATCAGAGGTGAGAGCAATAGGTTTGGAGTGGACAGTGTTTCGGACACACACAGCCACTCCCCCTTTCGCTCGTTCACCCTCTGTATCGTCCTTTCTATAGATGTCATACCCTCTTACCACAGGTTCGTGTGCAGGTCTAAAATGTGTCTCCTGAAGACAGAGACACAATGGATTAGGCCGTGCTAAGAGGTGGAATTCCTGTTTGTGAGCCTGAAAGCCGTTTACGTTCCACTGAAGTATGGGAGCCATTCTACCTATTTAAAACCACCCGCCCCGGGTCAGGTGGGTCACTGTCTGATGGGTTCTGAGGAACGGGACCACGTTCTTCGTCCACCAGCATAACGTCATCTTCGGGGTCCGAAGACGACTTTTGTTCTAAGGCCTCGGCGTCATGCGGATCTTTCTTCCGCCGAGGCTTTGTCCCCCTCCTCCCCACGCCAGTTGGGGAACTGGGAGGAGAAGTGGAAGGGGACTTCAAGAACATGGTGTGTTTAAACTTCGGACCCCAAACTTTCTGCACTAACTGACATCCGCTACTGGCAGATGGCGTTGCTGCTGTTACTACCGCTGCAGATGCAGCTTTTGCCATGGGTGCTGCTTCTGCTGTTGCAGAGGCACCCACGGCTGCTGCTTCTGTAGCGGATGGCTGTGCTTTGGCTGGTGGACTTGCTGAACGTGCTGCTGTGGTCGAGTGAGCAGAAGCGCTACTACCGACGACCGCGGTCCTTGGTGTTAGGACCTTAGTGGGCTGCGCACCACACTTGCACTGGCACGAGCATGTCGTGCTCGTGCCCGTGTCTACAACGGTCGACTGCGTAGCAACGCTCTCCTTCCTGACGGGAGTTGACAACGTTTTGGCGAAGCTAGTGGCGAAGACCGGTGGCGCAAGCGCCTTAAACCGCTTCTTCGCCTTGCCAAAGGATATTCTTTCCTTAGTCTTCAACTCCTGTACCTTCTTTTCTTCAAGGTACACTCGACACTCCCTGCTTCAGGCTGGATGTGACCCGGAGCAGTTAATGCACACCTGTGGGAGGGTGCAAGTTGCACCCGGTTCATGCGCCGATGTTCCACATTTTCCACAAGTGGCGTTGCCTTTACAGTTCGCCGTCGTATGCCCGAACCTCTGGCACTTAAAGCAGCGCATCGGGTCCGGAATATACGGGCGAACGTTT
Organism: Vandiemenella viatica; assembly: GCA_031002005.1. Lineage (NCBI taxonomy): Eukaryota > Metazoa > Arthropoda > Insecta > Orthoptera > Morabidae > Vandiemenella > Vandiemenella viatica. Next base: position 158,322,978 of record CM061919.1, on the reverse strand, counting down.
AGGTTTAAGTATCCAGCTTTGATGGCTTTCGGCAACACCTTGAATTAAATCACGAGTACAACTCTTTCAGATATGATTTGGGAAATTGTTGATAAATTCCACTTAACTCAAAAGGTTTCGCTCGTTACTGATAATGCACTAAACATCAGAAGTGTTATTACAAATAACATGAGATGGTAACATTTTCCCTGTTATGCGCACACTTTGAATCTTGTATAAAATGCATAGAAGTTTTTTTCAGAGATTCACGAGAAAGTTAAGACAATTGTATCTTTCTTTAAAGGAAGTGGCAACGCATTAGCGAAATTACTAACTTATTAGAGGAATAATAGTACTAGTGAACCTAAATAGTTGCTGCAGGATTTGCCCGCTGAGATTATTCTTCATCGGTTTCCAACCTTTCTCAGTGGTTAAAGATGATGCTTTCTGTGATTTAATTTAGTACCTCAATCCCATGTATCAATTACCAAGTAGAAAGACAATTTCTAATTATTTATTGCCAGTAGCTTATGAGGCGAAAGTGAAGGAACTATTTGAAAGGAAATGCAATGTACACAGTATATGCCTCACTGCTGACCTATGGACACCTGTTACAAATGAAAGTTACATTGCCGTCACAGGTCATAGCATCAGTGATAAATTTGAACTAGATTCAGTGTTACTAGCTTGTGTCAGGTCCTTGAATTAAATCACGAGTACAACTCTTTCAGATATGATTTGGGAAATTGTTGATAGATTCCACTTAACTCAAAAGGTTTCGCTCGTTACGGATAATGCACCAAACATCAGAAGTGTTATTACAAATAACATGAGATGGTAACATTTTCCCTGTTATGCGCACACTTTGAATCTTGTATAAAATACATAGAAGTTTTTTTCAGAGATTCACGAGAAAGTTAAGACAATTGTATCTTTCTTTAAAAGAAGTGGCAACGAATTAGCGAAATTACTAACTTATTAGAGGAATAATAATACTAGTGAACCTAAATAGTTGCTGCAGGATTTGCCTACCAGGTGGAATTCCAGTTTATGATGTTGGAACGGTATTTATAGTTGCAAGATTCCATAAAGAGCTCTATTGCCCAGTCCAATCCAAACATTCCATCACTGACCACTGGAGAATGGAGAGTCTGCTCTCAGATGTGTGAAGTAGAGGTGGGCGCCGCGCTGGCGTGACGCCGCCGTGTCTCAGTGGCACGCCGCCGCCGCCGACACTTGCTTCGCGGCGTGTACTTGAGCAACAATTCCCAACAAGACACTACTTTTTTTAAAAAAAATCGTTTAATTGGGTGAATAAGTAGGTACTAAGAAGACATAGTTCATTAAAACTAAAATTAAAAAACCCTCTGTATCTGTGTTATATGACTCAAAGTCGAACTACTTTTCGTTGGAAATATTTAGAAGTTTAGCGATGCTGAAATAAACGTGCGACGGGCACTTTCTCTTGCTAATAAGGGGCATGATCTGTGTCTTGGTCATGGGTTCCGTCATTTTTTGACAGTGGATGGCATAAATGGAGTTCCAGAAATTGAAATGCTAGTAAAAAAAAAAAAAAAAGAAAGAAAGAAGAGTCAATGTAGCGAGATGTCGCTTGCTGGAGCAAGAGGTTGATGCCAAAGGAGTAGAACAAGAGTTTCTGGATTCCTTTGATAATGTCGTACAATCCCTAGGTGATTCTAACGATTCTATTTTAGAAAATGATTTGATGGAACCAGTCCAAACAGAAAGATCGGATGAAGTAATTGAAAAGTACTTACCATCTGTATAAGGAAATCTTATGTATATAAATAAACTTAGTACGTGTCCCTATATTTCACTTTGCAGCCACTACTACCTTGCGTAGACCACTGTTATTGTTTGTGGTAGTAGCCTCTTTCAGTCTTGTATCATTCACTATGGTGGTTTCTTGTCGGTAGTTGTGGCTGTACGGGAGATTTGATGGTTGAAATTGGTCATATTTTAACCAAAGTGTTCTAATTTTTTTTGTAATCTTCTAGAATATACTTCGAAATGTTCTATAGTATTATGACACATTTTTCAGCTATTAACAAGTATGAATAATTTATATACAACTTATTTAGTGTATGAATCGATTTTGACAGGACTTTAGCTGGAGGGTTGCTGATTTGGCAGAGAGTAACATAAACTAAAATTTTTGACAAATACGAAACAAGTCGTAGGCACGAACTAGTATTAAAAATATTCCTTCTATCAAAACTGCAACACGAAGTCAGCGTTTTAAAGATGCTGGAAAGTTTGTAAATGTGACCTATCAAACAACATGTTGAAAAAGATTGGACAAGATGAGCTAAAGACTAATCAAAGTGATTAGAATCTCTTAGAGGATCTAGTAAAATTTTTGAAGAAGGTTTCGCTCAGCACTTGAGGTAATGTCGTCTCAAAAGACATGTTGTATTAATGTGGCTCTTCTGTTTCGTTCTGAAATAATTAATATAGTAAATTCTGTCTTAGATGACGAATCGTTGATTATGTTTCAGTTTACGCGCAACATTAAGAAACTATTCCCTGTTATAAGATCATTGGTAGAACTTTACTTTTGTATACTGCTTTGTGGGTCTCAAAGACGTAGATACTTATTTAGAGTCAATACTTCATTTCGTGCCTCATATATCAAGGAAGCAATCACTGACATTGACGTATCAGAACAAACGATGGTGTTGACCCCATCGCTTCTTAAAGCTCCACCAATGATACATGATTGCTGCACAAACTTTTGATGAATAGCATCGTGTTCATGCTAGGTCAGATGGTACTGATTTTTATTTAATTTAATTGCAATGGAGCACAGGCTCCGGTGGCAATATCCCTACACACCCATCTTCCCCCTATCCTGCGATAGGGATGATCCGATCGATCTAGAATGTTGGAGAGATTTAGCTTCATCAGAAAATAAAAATGCAAATCTTTTAAGTTATTGGAACAAGAAAAATGCCTTTCCACGTCCTACTCTTCTTGCCAATCCTTTGCTTTTTGCGCTAGCCACAAGCACGCTGAGCGAAAGGGTTGTTGTTGTTTTTGTGGCTTTAGGGCGCGTCGACAGCGAGGTCATTAGCGCCCTAACAGTGACCAGCTAATACTTTTGCTAAAAGAATATTAAAATACCATCTGCATGGTCGACTGTAAATGGGTCGGCCATACGGACAGCAAATAAAATAATTAAAAAAGAACATGGCTTTAAACGCGCCACTAGGACCTGATAACCATAAAACACCTGGATGGCTGAAAAGTTGCCAAACCGGTTCAAAAAATAATTAAAAACACTACATGTCTCGCTGGCTGTATAGAGGCCAGCGAGACAAAAATTATTAAGATATTAAAATTATAAAAAAATTAAAAACAATGCTAATGGATGTGTGGCTGTAAAGAGGCCACCTATACATCATAAAATTAGGCCAATCTGCCTAAAATTTTAGGCAATAGACTGGCCAATACACAAAATTTAAAAACACTCGCCACACTACTGATCTCGTTGTTAAAAATGAGAGACAGATCGTTGGCCAGGCCAACGCCTGCCCCTAAAACTAAAAACGTTATTGTAATTGCTTTAGGGCGTGTTGACGGCAGGGCCAATAGCGCCCTAAAAATTACCAGCAATTACTGTGGCTTATGAAAGTACTAAAAGACTGTCTGCATGGTCGACTGTAAAGGGGTCGGCCATACAGACAGCAAATAAAATAAGTCATAAAATCAGACGTGGCTTTAAAACGACCACAATGACTTAAAACTGTACAACACCTGTAAGGCTGTAAAGGGGCCAAACAGGTTCAAAAGAGGATAAAAAACACTACATGTCTTGCTGGCTGTGTATTGGCCAGACAGACAAGAATAATAACAATGCAAAAATAAAAACCATGCATAAGGATTGGGTGGCTGTAAAGAGGCCACCCATCAGTCTTAAAATTGGACCGATCTGCCTAAAATTGGTTTCACCCGCCTCGGTTCGGGTGGGTCGTTGGTCATTGCCCGCTGAGGAACGGGATCAGGCTCATCCACCAGCATTGCAGTTTCCTCTGGTTCTGAAGAGTCTGAAGTCTCCGACTCAGCGTCCTCCTCGACTACCTCCTTGCCCTTCTTCCTCGACCTCTTTCCCTTTTTCTCCCTTTTACCAGGTGATCTGGGAGGGGACGAAGAGGGAGATTTAACGAACAGAGTCGGGTCCGTCAGCCTAAACCTCGGACCCCGTGTCTTCAAGTCGCCTTCAGGAACGTTGATAGCAGTTGGTAGTGCTACTGCTTTCACGGCACGTGGTGGTATTGGAGGTGCTGGTAATTTCACTGCTACTGCTGGTGGGTCCTGTTTCACTGCTGCTGGTGTGATCGAGGTCGCAGACGTGTTGCTACCGACGTCCGCGGTCTTAGGCGTTATGACCTTAGCGGGTTTGGCACCGCATTTGCACTGACACGAGCACGTAGTGCTTGTGCCGATGTCTGCAACGAACGTCTGGGTAGCAACACTCTGTTTCCTGACGGGAGCTGAAGCCATCTTAGCAAAACTTGTTGCAAATACTGGGGCGGCAAGTAACTTCGCCTTCTTCTTAGCTTCCCCGTAAGGAATCCGCTCTTTGGTCTTCAGCTCCTGTATCTTGCGTTCTTCAAGATACACTTGACACTCCCTGCTCCAGGCGGGGTGCGAACCGGAGCAGTTGACACAAGCCTGTGGAAGCGTACAACTGACACCCGGCTCGTGTGCGCGCTTCCCGCAGTTTCCACATGTGGGGTTGCCCTTACATGACGCCGTCGTATGTCCGAACCGCTGACACTGGAAACAGCGCATCGGGTCCGGAACATACGGACGGACGTTAAGGTTTAAATATCCGGCCTTGATATTCTTGGGCAATACTGGAGTGTCAAACGTCAGGACGAAGGTGGCAGTCTTTTCAAGATTGCCATTCACCCTTCGTGTGATCTGACGTACCTCGATCACATTCTCTGATTTCCATTCCTTAAGAAGCTCGTCAGTCCCTAAATCCATAACGTCACGGCAGGTGACCACGCCTTTACTGGAATTTAGGGACTTGTGGAGTTCACATTTTACGGCGAACTCCTCGAGCTTCTTACAATTCAGCAGTAGGGTAGCTTGCTTACTGGTGACAGTTTCCAGCAGCAGTGTCCCGTTCCTCAGTTTTTTAACAGTGTTAAGGGTACCAAAAAGACCCTCTAGACCCTTTGAGATATAGAAGGGTGACACCTTTTCAAACGATCCTTCAATTTTCTCCATAATTACAAAAGCGTTCTGTACTGAACAAACTTTTCTGTTACTATCACTGTCAGATGCGGGGGGGCTACCAACCCTCGCCCGTTTCTTTGAACTGGGTGTATTTATATTAGCCTGCGGCACACCCGTACCGCAGGTTGGTTTGGTTTTCTTGTGAGTCTTAATTTTGGTCCCACGAGTATAACCAATTTAAACAGAAATGCTAATACAACAGGGGTGCGCAGGTGCCCCTGAGGTTGCACGCTAGCGAGTGATTTCCCTCATCACTCATTCGCCTCCTCGGCACGTGTCTGACCTTGAGGTTGAGGGGTTTATTATAGAGGTTTGTTCCGTCCTCGCAATCCGGGCGATGAAGCCAAGATCCCCGTTCTCCTAGGCACACAACGTTCCACCGCCACGCCCTGCGGTGGTCGTTGAAGCATGGTAGGAGTTTACGGTGTGGGAAACTTGCGGCGCTCACAAGTTTCCAGCTCGGGCACCGCGGGTTCGCCAAACCCGTACCTGGCACTTGCGTACCAGGCCCCTGCGGGGGAGCGAAAGGGTATTTTTTGTGGATGGATTAGTTATTTCTGCGGAAAAATTTAAATTCTAGACTAAGCTTAAATCACGTAAATAAAATTGTCTTTATTCACAATAACTACAAAGAGTGCAAAAATATATAAAATTTTGAATAAATAAATTAACATTTTTGTTTCTTATTAATATATATATATATCATGAAAGCGATACATAAAATTGACACACCGCCACCGACCGAAAATGCTCGCCGCGCCGCCGCCGAGACTTTTGCAGGCGGCGCCCACCTCTAGTATGAAGTTCAAGTACACCCATGGCCAAAAGTATTGAGCACCCATGAAATTTTTCATGTATGCCATTTATACTGTACATATCAGTAAATAACTATTTTGTCAACATCTAAAAGTTGTTGTTGTTGTTGTTATTTGGGTTTTAGGGCGCGTCGACGACAACATCCAAAAAGGTCGGAAACAATTGTCCACCTGAATGCCACCAATACAACATCTGGTGTAATAAATTTTGTTATTCTAATATTTTTCTGTTTATTAAACAGTTCGCTCTTTGTGGACATATATCACTAATCTAGTGCTCTTTTCCTTTTTAGATCTGTGACATCGTTTATACTGCTGCATTATGCCTAAAAGATATGAACTTAGTTTAGAAAAACGAGTGCAGATAAAGCTATTGCATGAGCAAGGAAAATAGCAGGTGGCGATTTCGAAAATTGTGAAATGTTCTCGCCGATCTGTACAGTATGCTATTGAGCGATTCGCCATGACTGGGTCGCATGTTAATAGGCCCAGAACCGGGCGCAAGAGGATCACAACAGACCGTGATCCTCTTGAAAAAGAGAGTCGTTAAAAAATAGAAAGAAAACTTCTTGAGCCCTCGCTGCTGAGCTGTCTGAAAGTTTTAACAAAGCAATATCTGCTCGCACCACTCATCGACGACTTCAAGAAGCTAGTCTAAAAGGCTGTAAAGCCAGGAAGAAGCCATGGCTCTCTGACAAAAATAGAAAGGAACGGTATGAGTGGGCTCTAAAACACCAAACTTTCACCGAAGAAGATTGGTCAAATATCGTGTGGTCTGACGAATCAAACTTTCAGGTAGGTTTGTCGACGTGCTCTAACAACATATAACAATTTGATTAGAAAACAAAATTTATTAATTAAAATTGATGAAACTATTCGCTACAATATTTACTAACATTTCAGATTTTTGGTACACCGGGTGTGACCTATGTCCGTCGCCGGATGGGTGAGGAATATAACTCAGAATGTGTGGTGCCTACCGCAGAACACGGTGGAGGGAGCATTAAGGTCTGGGGCTGCAGGAGTGGGACAAATGTTCGAATGTGAAGGGCGCATGGATTCCACGAAGTACATAGACGTCCTAGAATCTGCTTTACTGCCCTCTTTTACAACTATTTTTGGCGATACAAACATGGACGGCGTTAAATTCCAGAAAGATAATGCAACCTGCCATAGATCTGTACGCACAATGACTTGGTTTTGGGAAAATAACATCGAGCTCCTGGACTGGCCTGCCCAGTCACCGGACCTGAATCCCATAGAACATTTATGGGGTTTATTGAAGCGCAAAATCAGGCGGCACACAATTAAGTCAAAAGAAGAGTTAAAAGACCGCCTGCACCTCGAGTGGAAGGCCATAAGTGCTGACGAATGTAAAAAGCTAGTGTATGTACTCTCTACCAAAACGAATTTCTGCTGTAATAAGGGCACAAGGTGAGCCCACTAAATATTGATTTTTTGTTGTTTATAAACAAAATACACTCATACAAATTGTTTCTATTTATTTAAATTTATTATTTTTCAAAACAACCTACGTTACCTAGGGTGCTCAATACTTTTAGACATGGGTGTACTAGGACCATTCTGTTAGGTTAGTGGTGTAACATATGCCGCACTTAATGAGGTTAGTTTAATATTTCACCCAAATATAGTGGAATATATTCTAAACGATTGTATTAATTTTGTTTTTTGTTTAATTTACCACGTCCTTAGTATATTAATACGGAATTTTATTTTCCAAGATTATTGTCATCACCCAAGGACTTATTGAAATGTGTACGCACATACTTCAAACTCCTCTAGGTGATGTGGCAAGAAATGTTGCAGCTAACTTGCTAGAAGGCCTCAGATCAAGATTTCAAAACCTAGAAATGAGGAAGTCTATTGCTTTAACAACTGTGCTTGACCCAAGGTTTAATATGGTTTCATTTTAACATGACACACAAGCAGCAGTACAAATAAAAAACTATCTGACTGATCTCGTGTCGCTGAAATTAGGTGAGAGCAGGCAGAGTAGTTTACAGGGCGATTTAAAATATACAAACTAACTAAACACATAACAGCAGCTTTAAATAGATCTTCAATGATAAATAGTAGCCTTTAAACTCACCTAAATCACTGCAACCATTAATAATCCAGCTTGTTAAGGACTAAACATTGTTACGAGACAACTTCATCATTTTTTCGACGCAGTAAAAGACATTTATAACAATAATCAAACATGAGAAACGAAATTTTGCAATAAATAACACATGATTAATAGTTTCAGGCAGTTTAAGAAAATACAAGATTTTACACCCAGTCAAACAAACCAGCAGTTTTAAACAGTAATAACAACACATTTACCTTAGTTCCTGGTATCAGCACATGTTGTAGTCAAAATTTAATTTTTCGTGTACCTTGTGCTGGAATTCCAGGTAGTTCTGTACAGTTAATTGAGTCTGAGAGGATTTAAAAAAATTAATTGCATCTAATTTGACACGCTGTCGACTTACATTAATTATCACAGTCAAAGTAAATAAAGTCGAGGGATAAAAACACTTGTAAAACATATAATAGAGATCACAGTATACGATGCCGAGAACTGTTTTTCGAGATAGGCTGTTGTTGTTGTTTTTGTGGCTTTAGGGCGCGTCGACAGCGAGGTCATTAGCGCCCTAACAGTGACCAGCTAATACTTTTGCTAAAAGAATATTAAAATACCATCTGCATGGTCGACTGTAAATGTGTCGGCCATAAGGACAGCAAATAAAATAATTAAAAAAGAACATGGCTTTAAACGCGCCACTAGGACCTGATAACCATAAAACACCTGGATGGCTGAAAAGTTGCCAAACCGGTTCACAAAATAATTAAAAACACTACATGTCTCGCTGGCTGTATAGAGGCCAGCGAGACAAAAATTATTAAGATATTAAAATTATAAAAAATAAAAACAATGCTAATGGATGTGTGGCTGTAAAGAGGCCACCTATACATCATAAAATTAGGCCAATCTGCCTAAAATTTTAGGCAATAGACTGGCCAATACACAAAATTTAAAAACACTCGCCACACTACTGATCTCGTTGTTAAAAATGAGAGACAGATCGTTGGCCAGGCCAACGCCTGCCCCTAAAACTAAAAACGTTATTGTAATTGCTTTAGGGCGTGTTGACGGCAGGGCCAATAGCGCCCTAAAAATTACCAGCAATTACTGTGGCTTATGAAAGTACTAAAATACTGTCTGCATGGTCGACTGTAAAGGGGTCGGCCATACAGACAGCAAATAAAATAAGTCATAAAATCAGACGTGGCTTTAAAACGACCACAATGACTTAAAACTGTACAACACCTGTAAGGCTGTAAAGGGGCCAAACAGGTTCAAAAGAGGATAAAAAACACTACATGTCTTGCTGGCTGTGTATTGGCCAGACAGACAAGAATAATAACAATACAAAAAATAAAAACCATGCATAAGGATTGGGTGGCTGTAAAGAGGCCACCCATCAGTCTTAAAATTGGACCGATCTGCCTAAAATTGGTTTCACCCGCCTCGGTTCGGGTGGGTCGTTGGTCATTGCCCGCTGAGGAACGGGATCAGGCTCATCCACCAGCATTGCAGTTTCCTCTGGTTCTGAAGAGTCTGACGTCTCCGACTCAGCGTCCTCCTCGACTACCTCCTTGCCCTTCTTCCTCGACCTCTTTCCCTTTTTCTCCCTTTTACCAGGTGATCTGGGAGGGGACGAAGAGGGAGATTTAACGAACAGAGTCGGGTCCGTCAGCCTAAACCTCGGACCCCGTGTCTTCAAGTCGCCTTCAGGAACGTTGATAGCAGTTGGTAGTGCTACTGCTTTCACGGCACGTGGTGGTATTGGAGGTGCTGGTAATTTCACTGCTACTGCTGGTGGGTCCTGTTTCACTGCTGCTGGTGTGATCGAGGTCGCAGACGTGTTGCTACCGACGTCCGCGGTCTTAGGCGTTATGACCTTAGCGGGTTTGGCACCGCATTTGCACTGACACGAGCACGTAGTGCTTGTGCCGATGTCTGCAACGAACGTCTGGGTAGCAACACTCTGTTTCCTGACGGGAGCTGAAGCCATCTTAGCAAAACTTGTTGCAAATACTGGGGCGGCAAGTAACTTCGCCTTCTTCTTAGCTTCCCCGTAAGGAATCCGCTCTTTGGTCTTCAGCTCCTGTATCTTGCGTTCTTCAAGATACACTTGACACTCCCTGCTCCAGGCGGGGTGCGAACCGGAGCAGTTGACACAAGCCTGTGGAAGCGTACAACTGACACCCGGCTCGTGTGCGCCCTTCCCGCAGTTTCCACATGTGGGGTTGCCCTTACATGACGCCGTCGTATGTCCGAACCGCTGACACTGGAAACAGCGCATCGGGTCCGGAACATACGGACGGACGTTAAGGTTTAAATATCCGGCCTTGATATTCTTGGGCAATACTGGAGTGTCAAACGTCAGGACGAAGGTGGCAGTCTTTTCAAGATTGCCATTCACCCTTCGTGTGATCTGACGTACCTCGATCACATTCTCTGATTTCCATTCCTTAAGAAGCTCGTCAGTCCCTAAATCCATAACGTCACGGCAGGTGACCACGCCTTTACTGGAATTTAGGGACTTGTGGAGTTCGCATTTTACGGCGAACTCCCCGAGCTTCTTACAATTCAGCAGTAGGGTAGCTTGCTTACTGGTGACAGTTTCCAGCAGCAGTGTCCCGTTCCTCAGTTTTTTAACAGTGTTAAGGGTACCAAAAAGACCCTCTAGACCCTTTGAGATATAGAAGGGTGACACCTTTTCAAACGATCCTTCAATTTTCTCCATAATTACAAAAGCGTTCTGTACTGAACAAACTTTTCTGTTACTATCACTGTCAGATGCGGGGGGGCTATCAACCCTCACCCGTTTCTTTGAACTGGGTGTATTTATATTAGCCTGCGGCACACCCGTACCGCAGGTTGGTTTGGTTTTCTTGTGAGTCTTAATTTTGGTCCCACGAGTATAACCAATTTAAACAGAAATGCTAATACAACAGGGGTGCGCAGGTGCCCCTGAGGTTGCACGCTAGCGAGTGATTTCCCTCATCACTCATTCGCCTCCTCGGCACGTGTCTGACCTTGAGGTTGAGGGGTTTATTATAGAGGTTTGTTCCATCCTCGCAATCCGGGCGATGAAGCCAAGATCCCCGTTCTCCTAGGCACACAACGTTCCACCGCCACGCCCTACGGTGGTCGTTGAAGCATGGTAGGAGTTTACGGTGTGGGAAACTTGCGGCGCTCACAAGTTTCCAGCTCGGGCACCGCGGGTTCGCCAAACCCGTACCTGGCACTTGCGTACCAGGCCCCTGCGGGGTCGAGATAGGCTTTACTTTCAGAGCAATTCACTGTAAACTTTTTGAAATTTTAAAATCACTAATGGTGACAGTCTAGAAAACATAGGTATTTTAGAAATTTTATTACTATACAACTACACCAGATAAAGAGTAAAGAGAAGATTGGCACGCCATTGTAAAGCTGAGAAACAAGAGAATTCAATGGCAATAATTTTAATACCTAAAACTACATGTCAGTACAAGATGTGGGAGCACTCTTTAGCAAGTTTTTTAGAAGCCTCCAACCCAGAGATGATCTGTTTCGATTTTAATTTTTTATTGACAAACTGTAGAGGTTACGATAAAAAGCATAAAGAAGAAAGTTGTTAACCATCCCCTCCTCTAAACAATATAAAATTCTGAGAGTTGTACGTTACGTATCTTCGCTGCACTACATTCTGGGTGTCACGTGACCCGATAGATTATATTAGGGAATTTTCCCGCATTCCGGCTAGCTGCCGGTGGACAGTCAAGTGGTGTGGACCTGTTGCCCGATGGAGCAAGAAGGTCCGTCTGAGCTTGTGAAAATAGTTCCGGAAACATGCTCTCAGGGTGGCCATCATGAAAATTTTGAAATTGTGCAACCCGCTCCAAGTTGTGAGCATGTAACTTAAAATTTTATCAGGGGTTTAGGCCTGTTTGTCTTCTTCACTTCATAACTTGCAAACTTCTCGAAAAGAATGTCCACTTGCTGATCAACTGTAATAGTGAACTGTTTTGCTTTTCATGATACCAGAATATAGAGATGGTGAAACTTTTGTCAGTGATTTTATTTCCACAGTTTAGAACTGAACCTTTTCTTTCCCAAGGTTAAATAGTGGAAAGTGGCGACCATAGTATTTTACAGTTGATTTTATCCAAGGTGTATTCACGGTTTAATAATTTTGAACAGTTAGAAATTTGTTCGAATCTTTGGAAGAACTTTTCAGAAGCACATAGTTAGTTAAGGGGAAGGCATACTACTACCCCTAGTATGGCTTTGTCCCTTAAATGATCTTTCCCACGAGTGGACTGCACGGCCATATAAACCCCTTTTTACTAATTATAACTGGTGCCAGAAGATATTCTGATTGTTATTAATATAATAAATATCTTTCAAATCATATAAAGTAGTTTCAAAAGTGGTGTCAGATATAACCCCAATATCATATAGTTCAGCTACAGCACTTCCACCCGTAGAAACTGGTCAATGTCCAGCAGTTAAAGCCTAATGACTATGCAAAGCATAAAGCACTTCCAGAAGAATTAATTGCTACGTTGACTGATGAAAATAATTTAATGATAAGCGACGAGGCACATTTCTATCTGGATGCTTATGTAAACAAACAGAACTTTCATTATTGGTCATAACAACTGCATAAACATCCTCTGCATAGTTGTAAGGTTACCATGTGGTGTGGTGTAATGGGAAGTTGTGTCACTAGGCCATAATCCTTTGAAAATAGTGGTTGAACTGTTACGATCAATTCGCAACGTTGTCTGTTGATGCTAAAAAACTACCTGATCCCTGAACATAAAGAGAAATTGTTTAGTGCACAGAAAGATATGGTTCCAGCAGAATGGGGCAAGTACCCATACAGCCAATGAGGTTTATTGGCATTTTGAGAAGCCAGTTTCATGGCTGAGAGATCTCGCATTTTGGCGTTTGCGATTTTTTCTTCTGGGGACTCCTTAAATCAAGAGTTTACACAAGCAAACCACGCACATTGGATGAACTAAATGAAGCCATATTGTATGTAGCGAATCGAGCGGCAAATCCACTACATACGGTGGGTTCTATCAACGAGACTGCTGCCGGTTCAGTTTCAATCAACATTTGCATCATTATGTTGATAGACAACTAGCGGTTTAATATACTTCTACAATTAGCTAGACTGATCGAAGCAGGTAATGCACCTGTTACTCGCTCTTTGAGACAAGAAACAAGGTTACTGCTAAGCAACTGTCCGTTTGCTAGTGCGGCTTAACTAGACAAGTTACTTACTGGAGGAAACGACTCACTATTGAATGCTAATACTTTGATTCTTAACTAATGACAAGGTATTCTTGAAGGAAAACACACCTATCCAGTAAACTCTATAATTTATTCTATCACTTGATGAAAACATACGACATTACATAAATCACACAATAAGACTGAAATCATAATGGCACAACATTTACCTTATACTTCGTTGTAGGCACATATACTCTTTTACGATAATCTAACAGTTACACAAGACCTATCCCTTGAAATGAGTGACTTGAATGACTGACTATAAATCTTTAAGCAACAAGCGTAGGAATATCAGATGGTACGGTGTTACCTTAAATCTTGTAGATGTTTCTTGAGTCGAAGATGGTGGTAGACTCCCTGTTCAACTAGGTACAGAGCGTCGTCTGCTAGCATTAGCGGTGGAGGGGGCATCTCGCCCTATAATTGGCTAGATCCTTCACGTGGTTACTTTTAGAGTTCATAACTGGCGTTCAGCGGTTCAACCTGTACCGCAGGGTGGGGACGGTAAATCTCACACACTCAGTGCTTACGAAAGGGAAACTTGCTACCCACGCATTTCCCAGGCTACACGAGTGAAACTTTCAGCGATCAACCTTGAAGCTCGTGTGCTGTTACAACTTGACTGATAACAAAGCTCGCTTCCTGTCCGGCCGACTGGGAACCTGGCTCGCTCGCCGAGGCCCACAGCTCAATAAAGACGACTGAAATCTAATAAATATTCCTTTCCTCTCCGATTGATAATTCAAAATTAGCGCCATCGCTACAATATGCCAAGAAATCGCCATCCTGCCTCATGCAATTTTAGAGTAGGTGTTCGACAGCTTCAGTGCAAGGTTGGAAGAATGCTTGGTCAAAGATGGACATCATTTAAAGGATATTATCTTCACATCTTAAGCGGATGAAATTGGTTGTTCTAAAATTATTTTCATTAATTTACATGAACATCGTTCTGTAACAAGCAATGAAATATTTTGTATCACTTATTTTTCATGTTGTTTTTACTTTAAAACAATTATATCTTTTTGCTGCACTCTATATATCTAAAGACATGCCTAACAAGTGGATCGTTCAAAAGTATTACAAAATATGTTTTAATTACCCTAACTTTGAATGTTCTGATATAGATATGCTTTGTCTGTAGCTTCATTATCCTCTTTAAAAGCTGTAAAATATTAGCTCTAAATTGGAAAAGATTATCAATCCTATAAACATTACAACCAGTTTTTGAAGTGCAGTAATTTTTCAAAGAAGTGAAAGCATAATTATCACAATTATGTAAAATCAGGCCAAAATTATGATTGGTATTAATGGTAGTACACTAATATTTTAGTACTTCTCAGAAACTTCGAATAAGGGTAATACATACAGACTTTAAAAAAACTAACAATTACATACAGTCTTGTCAAATACCTAGGGTATATTGTTTAAAAACTTAAATTCAATAACAATTCTGTAAGTAAAAGCATTGTGTAAAGCCAGAGGCAGGCATGTGGGAGATGCATACAGCTGACCCGGATGTCACGAGCCAGACAAAGGACTCATAATTCTGAGTCACCTAAATGCACACTAATTATAAAATAGCAGCTGCTTCCTGAATAACAGACAAGCCTTTATATAACTTCAAAGACCCTTTGTGGTCGAACCACGTGTTATTTGAATGGTCCTTGAATCAGGGGAATCAAGGGGTCAGAGTCCTCGTTCAAAATACCTGACCTTCTATAGAAGTGTTGCTGAGCCCGGCAACGAACGCAACACGTGTCCACAAGGCGTGTCTGTTTGGGCTGATTATGAACTCCAGCCGCAGTAGCTAGCCGATGTCACCATTCGAGTTGGGAGCGGCGCAGCGGAATGGTCGCTACCCCTCTCTCAGCTCGCGATAAAGGAAGGAAGACAGTTACTTGCTGTTTTCGTGCCGTCGCTGCCTGCAGACCGGCCCGGCCTTCTGTGTGCGCTGCTGCGTCCGTAGCGGTAAATCGACGTGTCGCACCGACAACCTCCCCCCGCCCCCCCCATCCTTGGCGCTGTGCTGTTTATCCAAAAAAGAAAAGTTTACACCCACGCAGCGCTATCCTTCGCCACCAGAAAACTCTTCTTTCTTTTCTCTTCCTTCTGTGGTTGGGGGCTAGCCCCACCTAGTGTTAGTGTATTTGGACGTCAGAGCCCCGTTCACGTCGGACCAGCTCACGCGTCAAGAGGCAGGCCCACTCTATTCTTACTAGTCTATCGTCCTTTTATCTATAAAGACTACTTGACCTTGATTTTACTGACATAGCTATGGGACGCAAGGGAAAGAAGAAACACAAAGAAAAGCAGTCCACCCCCGCCAATGGCTCCCCCAACAGCTCGCCAAACCGTGCTGGTGAGCCAAAAACACCCGTCGGCGAACAGGGTCTACCCGAGCTCGACATAATGCCCGCCACAGAGAGTAACCAGTCGTTACCTGCTTCGCCACGGGTACCACTGGCTACAAGCACTTCAGTTGCAAATAATGTCGCCAAAAGAAAATATCCCACTGAATCTAATGAAGCCCTCCTTATAAGCAAAGCTGACCCCAAACTACTAAATCATATTAGAGTCCAAGTTGTCTTGGGAAAACACAAAGTAAACATCCCCCCTCCCAAATATAACTACCTCACAGAGGAAAACGCCCTCTGCTTGCGTTTCCAGAAGGCCGAGCACAGAGCCAAATTCCCCCGTCAAACTTCGGAGCAGAATCAGAATACACTCCACTCACTGTCACAGATTATAAACCTAATAACAAAAACCGAGAACAGCAGCCAGCCAAATCTTGTGTAGTTTTACGCATACACGCAAGACATCCTGCAAGCCCTCCAAAACAATGGGGTGCAGCAGGTTTTCCACATAAAAAACGGGGACCACAATCGCATTATGGTTAAGCTCGTCTGGCACGACGTGAAGGAGTACAATGAGCCAATGGCATATTATTATTGCGGGACGGCAATACAGTGTAGAGGCATCAACGGAGAGAAAGAGACATCTGCCTTGCAGAAAATGCCAACAATTCAACCACACTGCCAGCAAATGCAAGGGTAGGGGCAACTTTTCACAAGGTTGCACACACACCAACCATATTCTAGGAACCCCTTACTGCGCCACATGCGACAGTCGTGAGCATTTTACTGGCCAAGTATGCAGCCCCCAACATCCCAAAGAAGTAGCAGCACTTCCCCAACAGCCACAACCTCAAAACCCACCCGAGCCGATCCAAACTAGTGAGGAAACATTTCCATGCCTGCCAACGCGGCAAGCTGACATACAGCCCCCACAAGTACCCCAAGGAAAAAGCTTCTCTCAGGCAGCTAAACCAGTAGAGCAGACCCCACCACACCCTACAAAGTTCCCCCAGCCAGCCAGACCAATACAAGATGTCGCCAAAATTAAATTCGAATTCGAGCAGCGCATAGCGCGACTCGAGGAAAAGGTCGACAGTTTAACAAAAGTTATAGATCGTCTCTCGAAACAAATAGAATCAATTATGCCAGCAACAACAGGCACAACGCAGAACCAACAGCACACACCACCAGCACCAACAAAAAACATAGCAGAAGAGCGTAATGCAAGATCCCCAGGCCACAAAGAATTTACTGAAGTTGCCTTCCCAGAAAACTCCGACACCAACAACAGCGAAGAAGAAAGCAGCGATACAGCAGACAAAACAGAGACTGACAGCAGCGGAACATCTGAACACAACAATGGCTAACCCCATAGGGGCAGCACCATTCACTATAATGCATATCAATATTCGGTCGGTTCGGGACAGGCGCGGGAGCGAAAATCGATATCATCAGTCTCAACGAGACCCGCCTGACACCCGGCAGTAGGCTGAGCGCCTATGGGTACCGAATACTACGGAGGGACGGCGACCGGGGGATGGGGGGTGTCACCATCCTGTACAAATCCACTCTCCCTGCTGTAGAGGTTCGATCAGTACCAGGTCGCTGCAGTCCAGGTGCAGGCTGGACGCTGGCGGCTCACTATACGCAGTATATACTCTTCTCCCAATTCCCCCCC
>CM061919.1:158277945-158304524 GCA_031002005.1 Vandiemenella viatica | reverse complement strand
TAGAAACGTCAGCTGCACGGTGAATCACTTCGGTCAAGTGATTCACCTTCTCCTGTATACTGCCACAGGGTTGCAGTTGTACAGCACGGCAGTAGAGCTGCCAATCTGCACAACTGACGTTCCATTTACGTCGGTTATTTCCTCCTCCACGTTCACACTCAACGTGCATCCAAACAGGGAAGTGGTCACTTCCATGTAGGTCGCGGTCCACCTCCCAATGCACGGAGTCCGCGATGGAGGGGGAGCACAAGGAAAGGTCGATGGCAGAAGACGTACCGGTAGCAGTGGTGAAATGAGTCATTTGCCCTGTATTCAGGATACAAATTTCCTCCTGCTCTATCAATCTACCAACCACTCGGCCCCTGGGGCAATCGGTGGTGGAACCCCACAACGCACTGTGGGCGTTGAAATCTCCCAAAAGGAGAAAGGGCCGAGTGAGTTGTCGTATAATGCCAACCAGGTCGTCGTAGCCGACTGACACACTGGGTGGCAGATAGACAGAGCATACGGTCAGTTGGATTGGACCGTGTATTTTCACCGCTACTGCTTGTAATGTGGAGGTGAGAGCAACGGGTTTGGAGTGGACAGTGTTTCGGACCAACACCGCCACTCCTCCCTTAGCTCGATCACCCTCGGTATCGTCCTTTAGGAATATGTCATATCCTCTTAGCACTGGCTGGCGTAGCGGTCTGAAATGTGTCTCTTGCAGACAGAGACACAAAGGATCAGACCGTGCTAAGAGTTGGACTTCCTCTTTGTGAGCCTGAAAACCGTTTACGTTCCACTAAAGTATGGGAGCCATTCTACCTATTTAAAACCACCCGCCCCGGGTCGGGTGGGTCAGTGTCTGGTGTCTGCTGAGGAACGGGACCAGGGTCTTCGTCCACCAGCATAACGTCATCTTCGGGGTCCGAAGACGACTTTTGTTCTAAGGCCTCGGCGTCTTGCGGATCTTTCTTCCGCCTAGGCCTTCCCCCCTTCTTCTCCCTGCCAGTTGGGGAACTGGGTGGGGAAGTAGAAGGGGACTTCAAAAACACAGTGGGGTCCTTGTGTTTAAACTTCGGACCCCGAACTTTCTGCACTAACTGCCATCCGCTATTGGCAGATGGCGTTGCCGTAACTACATTAGCTGAAGATGATGCTTCTGCTAAGGGTGCTGCTTCTGCATTTGCAGAGGCACCCACAGCTGCAGCTACTTTAGCGGATGGCTGTGCTTTGACTGGTGGACTTGATGACCCTGCTGCTGTAGTGGCCGAGTTAGCAGGAGCGTTTCAACCGACGACCGCGGTCCTTGGTGTTAGGACCTTAGTGGGCTGCGCACCACACTTGCACTGGCACGAGCATGTCGTGCTCGTGTCTGCAACGGTCGTCTGCGTAGCAACGCTCTCCTTCCTGACGGGTGTTGATAACGTTTTGGCGAAGCTAGTGGCGAAGACCGGTGGCGCAAGCGCCTTAAACCGTTTCTTCGCCTCGCCAAAGGATATTCTTTCCTTAGTCTTCAACTCCTGTACCTTCTTTTCTTCAAGGTACACTCGACACTCCCTGCTCCAGGCTGGATGTGACCCGGAGCAGTTAATGCACACCTGTGGGAGGGTGCAAGTTGCACCCGGTTCATGCGCAGATTTTCCACACTTCCCACAAGTGGCGTTGCCTTTACAGTTCGCCGTCGTATGCCCGAACCGCTGGCACTTAAAGCAGCGCATCGGGTCCGGAACATACGGGCGAACATTCATATTTAAATATCCAGCTTTAATGGATTTCGGCAACATCGGAGTGTCGAACGTCAGGACGAAGGTGGCAGTCTACTCAAGATTGCCGTTAACCCTTCGTTTTATCTGCCTAACCTCGACCACATTAAGGAGTTCCTCGGACTCTATATCGATCAGATCTCGACAAGTGATCACTCCTTTACTGGAGTTTAGAGTTTTATGGAGTTCGCATTTCACTGCAAACTCCCCGAGCTTCTCACACTTAAGGAGTGAAACAGCCTGCCTGTGATTAGATGTTTCAAGAAGCAGGGTCCCATTCCTCAGCTTTTTAACGCTTTTTAGGGTACCAGATATTCCCTCTATTCCTTTCTGTATATAGAACGGAGAGATCTTTTCGAAGGATCCCTCCGTTCTTGCCATAATAACAAAGGCGTTGTCTATAATACAACCCTGTCTGTTACTGCCGTCTTGTTCCGGAGGGGGGCTGTCAACCCTCACCCGCTTGTTGGAACTGGGTATATTTTTTTTAACCTGCGGCACACCCGGGCCGCAGGGGTTTTGTTTTTGTTTGTGAGGCTTCGTTTTGATCCCACGAGCAAAAACATTTTAAAGGAAAGCGCTAGTACAACAGGGGTGCGCAGGTGCCCCTGAGGTTGTACGTTAGCGAGTGATCTGCCTCTCACCCATGCACCTCCTCGGCACGTATCCGACCTTGAGGTTGAGGGTTTTTTTTATAGAAGTTTGTACCGTCCTCGCGATCCGGGCGATGAAGCCAAGATCCCCGTTCTCCTAGGCACACAACGTTCCACCGCCACGCCCTACGGTGGTCGTTGAAGCATGGTAGGAGTTTTGGTGTGGGAAACTTGCGGCGCTCACAAGTTTCCAGCTCGGGCACCGCGGGTTCGCCAAACCCGTACCTGGCACTTGCGTACCAGGCCCCTGCGGGGTTCAAGTAGAGGATCAAAAAAAAGCGAAAGAGTTTATCAAAATTTTGAAGATAGTATAAAAGACGAAATTAGTCTAGAGGAAAAAGAACAAATTTTGAAAGAATGTCATAATTCACCAGTAGATGGACATCAGAGCATCACTAGAACTTATGAGAAGATAAAGAGTACAAACAGTGGTCAGGAATGAAGCGAGACATAGAAAATTAAAATTACATATGAAAGAGTGGAACGTGTCAAAAGAATAATATCACTCAGAATAAGACCAAAATTCCGTTAGACATAACTCCTGAATTTGTTTATGAAAAATGTTGTATGGATATAGTGGGTCCGTTAAGCATTACAGGTGAAGGAAATCGGTACATACTAAACTATCAAGACGAATTATCAATGTTCACCTTAGCCGTACCAATTAACTAGCAAGACACGAACACTATTGCTAGAAAATTTGTAAAGGAAATAATACTTAGGTATGGTATTCCGTCTATTATGTTGACAGACCAAGGAGCCAATTTTATGAGCGATGTTTTCAAAAGAGTATGCAAAATATTAAAAATCCAAAAAGTTAAAACTACAGCTTATTACCCAGAAAGTAATAGAGCACTTGAACGAAGTCAAAGAACTTAAGTAGAGTACTTGCGACACTTTATCGCGAAAGAACAAAGAAATTGGGATGAATGGATACAGTATGCCATATTCGTATTTTAATACGACACCTCACAGTGGTACAGGTTTCACCCATCATTAACTTCTGCTTGGTAGGAAAGCCAATATTCCAGGTATATTGCAGAAAGAACAATCAGATATTTGATATTGTTATGATGATTATGTCGAAGAACTAAAAGGTAAATTGTAATCCTTGCAGGAAATAGGCAGAAAATACTTACACAAAAGTAAGGAAACAAATAAGAAGTATGACAGAACTGAAAATGCAAAACTGTTTAAGCCAAGAGACAAAGTGTTACTACATAATGAATCAGTTAGACGAGGTCGTTCAAAGAAACTAGATTCTCAGTGGATAGGACCATATAAAGTTTTAAGAACAGAAGGACTAAATGTAATCCTCAAAACTAAGGGGAATAAAACAATGAAAGAACATGCAAATAGGCTAAGAGAATTTTTTAATTGCAGGACTGGTACCGTTGAAGATTGTTTGGGGGCTTTTATTAGTGATATCGGGAAGCTCACCATTTCAAGATTTCAATATAGAGAAGATCAGTTATTCACCAGGATTGGACTATGATAATTTGGGTAAGGCCAGACTTTACAGCACCATAGGTAGGTTGCAAGTTATGTGAAGTTGGAAGAGACAGTGAAAAAGTTCGTACAGGCAGAAACATATGCTCAGTTGTCAATAGATTTTTGTCGGAGTAAGCTCTTTCATTTGAACATAAGTAATGCAGAGTGTGTCAGAATTGAAAAGCACATAGATAGACATGTAGCCAGAATCAAAGATGCACAGAGTTTAATTTCACGGTTAAAGAGGCATGAATCTCGAACGAAGCGAGGCCTTTTAGACTTCATTGGCGAAATCAGTAAAGTACTTTTTGGAACCTTCAGTTCGAGCAAAGCAACATACTTGAAATCCAAAATTGATCACATGGAAGAAAGGCAGATACAGTTGCTAAAATTGAAAAAAGAACAAGTAGCAGTAGTGAAAACCACTCTAAATGGAATAAATAGTACAATGTCCAGTGTAGTTCAAAATGAAAAGATTCTTGCAAAAGGGATGAAAAAGATCGTACATTCTTGATTATGTAAAAACTAATAACGCAACTATACAGCGTATGGCCACATTGTTATCAATAAATGAGCATTTAGTCCAATTCAATTTGATTTTTGAAGAAATTAAAAGAGATTATGATCTAATAATCACTGCCATTGCAAAAGCACAAAAAGGAATTCTTGAGACACACATTATCAATCCTGTACAGATTTTTAAATATTTGAAACTCATAAGAGATGATCTAAGAGATTTAAAATTCCCAGTTCCACTTACTGAAGCCTACAGATATTTACTTCTTAAGTTAACTGATTTATATGTATTCTTAGCGGGTAATGTCCTTGGATACGTAATTCATGTTCCACTGATAGTTAACAATGTGTTCAATATGTATAAAGTAAACCCATTGCCCATGGAAATAACTACACCAGGAAGTTATGTGTATATTCAGCCTGAAAAGGAATAGTTACTTATTGATGATGCTAAACGTCATTGTGCAAAGTTAGATTCCAATAAATTAGAATGTAAATTGTTAGATCACACTAACAAGATATGTAAACATACATAAATTCTGCTTTCCATGTACGATCATGAAGAATATGAGGCCAAGTTGTTGCAACCAGCCAGGGAAATCTCTGCTAACTGCATAAATAAAGTTTTTCATTTGAACCAGAACCTATGGACACATCTTGGGCACAATGAATGGCTGTATTTAATTCCAAAAGAGGAAGGTATAACAGTGCTGAGTGGAGGTGGTGCCCCCACAGATATTATGTTACAAGGCATAGGTAAAATAAAATCCTACACCTAGTGCAAAGGTTATGAAACAAGAGTTTTCATCCAATCTGAATATGTAATAAGCAGTAATGTATCCAGCAAGGATGTTATCCCAAATACAGATATATACATCGATTGTTGTATAGTAAATAATAAGAAACAAAAGTATCACAATTATTACAACTCAAGCTACCTACGGAACTCGTTGCAATGCAATTAGATGCTCTCAAAGTAGTAGGTCATAAAATAAAAGATCTAGAAGCGGAAATAGAGAAGCAGGAAAGAGAGGCTAAAGAACCTTTCACTTTTTGGTATATCTTTTACAACTTATACAGGATGCATAGTAGTAATTGTTTTAATAATTTTTTGTTGTTGGCGATATTGAAGATATAGAGAATGTTTCAGAGCTACAAAGAAATTTATGGATGACGATTGTTGTGGAAAAGCTTGCATAAGAACGACTATTGTAAACACTTGCAGAGATTCTAGACTTGTGGGTAGTAGAACGTAAATTCAAGTACAGAGGAGGAATGAATAATTTTCACTACAGGAAATAAAATTAGTGAAGAAAGCATTGCCACTGTGGGAGTTCCAAACAAGGAAAAGACTGTAACTAAAGAAGCGATAAAAGATAAACTGATGATTGTATTGTAATATTGTAATGAAAAAGATTACTTTTGTAATGTATCTTAACTGAATATGATTAAGTTTCCAATGAATTGACAACTTCTTAATGAATGTAATCAAAACAATTAACTGAGTTATGTATCCAATGTAAGAAATGTAATTAATATTATACATGTTATAAAGTTAACCAAAGGAAGTAATACGGCAATTGTAGCCTATGTAATTACTGAAATAACTGTAAGAATGTTTTAGAATTAAGACAACTGTAAAATTTAGATAAGGAGGAATGTAACCTAAAATAAGATAATTATGGAAAAAAAGTCTGACTAATGGTAGTAGTAAGAATATAAGATTGTTTTATAAATGTTTTGATAAAAAAAAAATTCATAAAGAAGGTAAGAAAGTCAGATTCACAACAACAAAATTGCTGCAATAAGATGAGTTGCATCCTTTTTCCCGTGGAAAGAGAGATGTCATATACTTGGGGTATATTGTTTAAAAACTTAAATCCAATAACAATTCTGTAAGTAAAAGCATTGCGTAAAGCCAGAGGCAAGCATGTGGGAGATGCATACAGCTGACCCGGATGTCACGAGTCAGACAAAGGACTCATTAATCCGAGCCGCCTAAACGCACACTAATTATAAAATAGCAGCTGCTTCCTGAATAACAGAGAAGCCTTTATATAACTTCAAAGACCCTTTGTGGTCGAACCACGTATTATTTGAATGGTCCTTGAATCAAGGGAACCAAGGGGTAAGAGTCCTATTACAGCCCACCAAGCGAGCAGGCCCACACACCAGAAGAAACAGCAACCCGCGCCAGACAGCTGGTTCCCTTTGCAGCCGCCAACAGGAGCTACAAGCCACCCGCAGCTCTGGCGCTGCAACCACGCCGATCAACGTGAAAGCCAGCTGGGGATAATTGTCCAGCTGCTAACGCAGCTGATAACGACAATGATCCCCAGCCAAAATACGAACCCTTTGCGACTTAACCTAAGGGCGCCCACAGCCAATTTTCCCCCAAAAGAGTAAATAAAACGCGTCCCCAAATTAACCCATCCATAACAGAGAGACACAAGGTAGAGCTACTTCAGGTAGCGGGGCCTCACAAACATGCTGTTGAGGCAGTGACACAAAAAAGCTAGCCGATGTCCAGTCTGCCATCGACGCCGCTTGCAGTCACGCGCGCACAGTAGCATCGCCGTGTGAGCTGGCTTAGGTACTGTCTTGGCTGTTAGCTGTTGGATCCTGACTGGGGAAATAGCTTCTATACTCTCCTAGCCTAACCGTGATTCTTGTGTTTCATTACTTGTCTTTTCTATTGTAAAACTGTACTCTGAACAGTCTAACATTAAAATACTGCTGAGTGGGACTTGTTATATCAAGCTTTGATGTTAGTTGCTATATAAGCCTACATATTCCAACGATCCTTTGGCAAGAGCCTCTCCTTTTCCTGGAATCTCAATATCTCAGCCAGTGCAATACCTGAGTATTCCTAGCTGGGACAGGACAGTCTGTAAGAATTAAAAAAATGTAGGAATAGGAAATGCAGTATGACGCCTTGCGTATTCTACATATTGTAACATGCAATTTACTGCATGAGTTATAAACCAACAATAAGACTCGAGTTTTCGGTCTCCAGGAAAATATGTAGTTTGACAGGGATAAATGTGAGGAGATGTTTGTGTGGACGCCCCTAAGAAATGAACCGATTCGGCAGGCGGCGAAACGCATCACTTGTGCAACCAGGAGAAATCTGCAGGATGTTTCGTTTGTTTGGCAAGAACGCCGGAAGGGCACCTTTAACAACAAGGCTGACCCTACTACAATGTGTTTGCTTTCTATATGTCAACATCAATTGCAGAATGTATCAGCATGAGAGAGAAAAAGATATAGGAACAGACAGAAGTCTCGCATGACATTACTCATTGTCTCAGACAATAAAACAAGAGGGTTTCTGAAGGCGTGAAAAGTGTGGATGAGTGGTATGAGCTTCCTCCAACAGGAGAATGTTTAAGTGAAAATGTTGCTAATATTTACATATGTTCCTTCACATGTCGGGGCATCTCGAGAAAGCGGAGGACAAGGATCATAACTGGTTGGCTACTGCATACAGAGGGCACAGAGCTGAGACAGAGCTGAGGTGACTTGGGACCTAGCTTGGAGAAGAAGAGTCATTCGCAGCCACCTCGCCATTTGGCAGAAGAGTACAGTGCAGAGAACCACAGCGTGCTGTTGCACTGTGTGAACTTAGTATAATTTTGAGGTGAGGATTAATATGACTGACTGTCGATTTTAATGTAAGGTTGTGATAAATGTATCATGTTGTCTGTGGATATTAAAAATTATTGGACAATCATTTAGGTGAACTTTATTCTTACAGAATATTTTGTTATTTTTACTATAAATCTTTCCAGCGATGCTGCAAAACGAGAGATATTCTATAGTTTGTATTTTCATGAAAGCATAGTAATAACTTAATCAAACGATAGTGCTGATAATATTACTCCCAAGGTATATTAACATGCAGGTGTTATTACTGCCGAGATATGTTATTGACGTCTGTTATATACGAGGCGTATTTTTTAAGTAAGTACCGTTTTGTCACACCGTGGCTGCAGCACTACGGTCTGCGTCTCGCATGACATTACTCATTGTCTCAGACAATAAAACAAGAGGGTTTCTGAAGGCGTGAAAAGTGTGGATGAGTGGTATGAGCTTCCTCCAACAGGAGAATGTTTAAGTGAAAATGTTGCTAATATTTATATATGTTCCTTCACATGTCGGGGCATCTCGAGAAAGCGGAGGACAAGGATCATAACTGGTTGGCTACTGCATACAGAGGGCACTTCCTAAAAGACAGAGCTGAGGTGACTTGGGACCTAGCTTGGAGAAGAAGAGTCATTCGCAGCCACCTCGCCATTTGGCAGAAGAGTACAGTGCAGAGAACCACAGCGTGCTGTTGCACTGTGTGAACTTAGTATAATTTTGAGGTGAGGATTAATATGACTGACTGTCGATTTTAATATAAGGTTGTGATAAATGTATCATGTTGTCTGTGGATATTAAAAATTATTGGACAATCATTTAGGTGAACTTTATTCTTACAGAATATTTTGTTATTTTTACTATAAATCTTTTCAGCGATGCTGCAAAACGAAAGATATTCTATAGTTTGTATTTTCATGAAAGCATAGTAATAACTTAATCAAACGATAGTGCTGATAATATTACTCCCAAGGTATATTAACATGCAGGTGTTATTACTGCCGAGATATGTTATTGACGTCTGTTATATACGAGGCGTATTTTTTAAGTAAATACCGTTTTGTCACACCGTGGCTGCAGCACTACGGTCTGCGTCTCGCATGACATTACTCATTGTCTCAGACAATAAAACAAGAGGGTTTCTGAAGGCGTGAAAAGTGTGGATGAGTGGTATGAGCTTCCTCCAACAGGAGAATGTTTAAGTGAAAATGTTGCTAATATTTACATATGTTCCTTCACATGTCGGGGCATCTCGAGAAAGCGGAGGACAAGGATCATAACTGGTTGGCTACTGCATACAGAGGGCACAGAGCTGAGACAGAGCTGAGGTGACTTGGGACCTAGCTTGGAGAAGAAGAGTCATTCGCAGCCACCTCAGCCATTTGGCAGAAGAGTACAGTGCAGAGAACCACAGCGTGCTGTTGCACTGTGTGAACTTAGTATAATTTTGAGGTGAGGATTAATATGACTGACTGTCGATTTTAATATAAGGTTGTGATAAATGTATCATGTTGTCTGTGGATATTAAAAATTATTGGACAATCATTTAGGTGAACTTTATTCTTACAGAATATTTTGTTATTTTTACTATAAATCTTTTCAGCGATGCTGCAAAATGAGAGATATTCTATAGTTTGTATTTGGCTGCAGCACTACGGTCGGCGTTCCGCACATGCGCACTGGGTACCTGCATCTCTTGCCTACGCACTGATGCCATTACAGTCTAATTCTTCCTTGTTTACGTTGTTCACTGTGTTTAAGATCCCTCCGATAATCGTGAGTCCCGCCGACTGTGAAGTACGGGCTGTTATAAGATTTCTTTGTGCTAAAGCCCTAAAACCGATCGATATTCATCGTGAGATCTGTGTAGTTTACGGACAAAACATTATGATTGATGGAATGGTGAGAAAGTAGGTGAGAGCATTTAAAGATGGCCACACAAATGTGCATGATGAACAACGGAGTAGGCGTCCTTCGGTCGTTAATGGAAGTTCGGTGCAGAAAGTGAACAATAAGGTGAGAGAAAACAGACACTTTACGATTTCCTCCTTGAGTGATGAATTTCCTAATGTTTCTCGTAGTGCTTTGTATGGCATTGTGACTGAGCACTTGAATTACCGAAAATGTTAACGGATGTGCACAAAACCAAACGTTTAGGCAGTGCATTGACTTTCCTTGAGCGGTACCACAATGATGGTGAAGATTTCTTAAGCCAAATTGTTATGGGCGATGAGAAATGGGTGGCCTACGTCACACCTGAATCAAAGCAACAGTCCATGGAATGGCGGCATTCAGATTCACCCAAAAAAGTGTAGTTCAAGCAAACGATTTCGGCCCAGAGAATCATGTGCACAGTTTTCTGGGATGTTCCTGCACTTGAAGAAACACCTGGGCGGTCAGCATCTTGAAGACGATAACGAAGTCAAAACAGTTGTGAGTCAAGGGTTAACAAGTCAGGCGGCAGACTTCTATGAGGAGGTTTTTCAAAAACTGGTACTACGTTATGACAAGTGCCTCAATATTGAAGGGAATTATGTAGAAAAGTAGAGTAAGTTACAGGCTTTCATGTAAAAACAAAATTATTGTGATATGTTTAATTTCAAAACGGTGCTTACTTAAAAAAAAAAAAAAATTTCCTCGTACCTAAAAAATTCACCAGGTGGCCTATTACGTATAATGTATATAGCAAATAACTTTTATAATCATTTTCTATAGTACAGTAATCTTTAGCCCAGAACATAACCTTGTTATACACCCATCATCTTTCTAAAGCAATTTAGAAGGGGGCTAGTCTCATATAGTTG
Source organism: Vandiemenella viatica (assembly GCA_031002005.1). Classification (NCBI taxonomy): domain Eukaryota; kingdom Metazoa; phylum Arthropoda; class Insecta; order Orthoptera; family Morabidae; genus Vandiemenella; species Vandiemenella viatica. Next base: position 158,293,670 of record CM061919.1, on the reverse strand, counting down.
TATATTAATTAAATTTTATAACCATTTTCTTAAAAGTAAATTCCTCTTTAGATAGATTCTAAACCATTTTCTAAAAGACATCAAATTCAAATAAGGTTGTTTTTCCTGTCATAATGAATTTTGGTGCATTCATTTTCACTAAGCTGGTAGAGAACGGCAATCATCTTAAGGTGTTTTTGGTGTGATTTTAAAATTTATTTAAGAAGATATTGAAAAAGAGCTGGGAAGATAAAAGTAAGCTTAAATGAGAGAGAGAAAATTTAATAACAATAATACAGGGCAAGTCAAAAGTCCTTGAATACCTTTATAAGTTGGAAGAGTGAAGGGAAAACTGAAAAGTGGTGTTGGGAACAGAGGTTTGATGTGGGGACGCAACTTTTGGAGTGAATGGCATTCATGGCCGCCGTCTTGAAATCCACCATTTTGGATTCAAGTGATTGTTTTTAAATGGGAAGGGGGATGTATGACACATCAAATAACACTCCCTTGAGCTCGGGAATTTAGTGGTGTAATTTGTTTTTGTCTATCTTGTACCATTTAGAAGTCATTAATGTTCAAAATTACCTTGATACTGACTCATGTCTCTCTTTTTTCCAGGTGATCTAAAATGGATCTGACAAGTGAACAGAAGATCGAAATCATCCTTATATCAAGAGAACGCAGCTACCGAACAATAGCAGCCGACTAGAACACACGGCACCCAGACAGAGAACCGGTATCGCACAGCACGGTGGCTCAAGTGATCACCAAATTACGGGAGACGGCGTCTGTTCAAGATAGGGCACGTAGTGGGAGTCCAAGGACTGTAACCAATGAGGAAACTACAACTGCGGTTGTTGCGTCATTTGTGAAAAGTCCTAAACGAAGTACCCGTCGTGTGGCCCTAGCATGTGGAATAAGCCAAATCTCTATTGTCAAGATATTGCACACCAATAAGAGGCATCCTTACAAACTGCAGATGCAACATAAACTTAACGAGGATGACCCTGCTTGGAGTTCTGCCTGTGGGCTACTGAACAGCACAAACTGGATCCTTCATTTGCCAAGGGCATACTGTTCAGCGACGAGGCGTATTTCACTTGGAACGCGGAGATTAATCGACATAATTGTCGATACTGGAGTGACGCAAATCCGACCTGGGTTGCCCCAATTCGAGAACATAGTCCAGCAAAGGTGATGGTGTGGTGTGGCATATTGGACACCTGCATCATTGGGCCATTTTTAATTTACAACACCTTAACTGCACCACAGTATATGATGCTGCTGCAGGACCTTGTGATCCCTTCCACACTGAACACTGATGGCATCTATGGGGACACCTTAAGCGGATAGTGTATGCTGAGAGCATCCGTGATTTGAGAAACGCATTTAACACGCGTGTGACCAAATTTCAGGAGACACTCTCCTACGTGTGCAGTCAGAGTGGTTGCAGCGACTACAAGTGTGCATTGCACGGGATGGACAACATGTAGAACATGTGTTGTGGCAACTTTGACTTCTAAGCTGTACGAGATAGACAAAAACAAATTACACCACTAAATTCCTGAGCTCAAGCGAGTATTATTTGAGGGGGTCCCGGCAAGAAAGTGCCAAGCCACATTTTTGGACAAATGAAACTAACAGTGTCATTTTGTTCAGAGAGTTATACTGCAAATCATGGTGTCAAGTGGTTCTGCAAAAATCTCACGAGATGGCACTGTCTTCAGGTTTCTGTTCTTGCCCGAACGCTTTACATATCTTCCATTTCGGCAAGTCAATGTCGAGCAACACAACGAATTTGATGAAGATGACTTCTAGACAGAAACTGAACTTTTCTACGGAAAACAATGATGAAGAGACAGACGCTAGTACTCACTTTAAATATTTACCACATTCTGAGGACGAATTAACATCAGAAAGTGAAAATCAGGTATTGTTGCTTGGCATTATATTGTTCTCATAGTTCATCATGTGTAATTGTTGGTTGGACAAAGTGTGGATTTCTGTTTTCGAGACACGTTTCTGATACTTATTTACTTGTCTTTATGAAATGATTACAGTATACATTAGTTCACACCATTAAGGTTCTTTAATTTTATGTTATATTGATCAAAATAAGCCAAAAGTAAAATTGTTGCTTGGCACTTTCTTGACCTAAAGATTCGAAATCTATATTCATGAAAAATTTAACAGGTATTCCAATTAGTATAAACATCCGAAGTAATAGATTGTTATTATTAGGTGTTTACAGCAATATGCCTTTAATCTATTCTTCTATATTTCCTTCTGTTAGGATGGCAGTAACTCTGGTCCACAAAGAAAAATAGCATCACATGAGAGATTGCCATTCAGTAGTCCTCCAAAACAACAAAGATCAAGAAAGAGGGTGCTACTCATGAAGAAGGTTCATAGGAATAAAAAAAGAAGAAATGAAGGTCGCGAATATACATCTACTGCAGGTAATCCTGTTCCAGCAGCAACAATGGGAGAAATGTGTAAGTGTCCGTTAAAATGCTTTCAGTTGGATAAAGAAGGACTAAAAAAATGTATTCACTGGATTTTGGGACTTTGGGAGATTTTGATAAGCAAAATGCCTACCTCTTTGGCAGTATTGAAGCATGTTCTGTAAAACGGAGATACAAGAAAAATTCTCCAGTAAATTGGTACAAAAACAATACCTTCATTTTTAAAGTGAAGATTGAAGGAAAGTCAGTGAGAGTTTGTAAAAAATATTTATGAGCATTCATGGCCTACAAAATCACAGAGGCCGTATCAACAATATAATATCGAGAATAAAAATTAAAGATGGAACACCTCCTTCAGATAAACGAGGTAAACATCTCAATAGACCTAATGCTTATACTAGTGATGCAGTTAATGGTGTCCATGCTCACATCAAGTCCATTCCCAAGTACTGCTCTCATTACAGTAGGTCACAAAATCCAGGCAGAGTCTACTTAGGCAGTGATTTGAATATCACACAGTTGTATGAAAATTACTGTCAATACTGCAAGGATGCAAACATACCAGCAGTATCTCAAAGTAAGTACAGAAAAATATTCTGTGAAGAATATAATATTGGCTTTAAATTCCCAGCAGTAGATACGTGTAAAACATGTGACTCCCTCCAGATAAAGATAGAAAATGGGACAGAAGAAGAGAAGTCTGCTACACGCATAAAAAAGGAATTGCACTTGAGTTATGCTGAATCTTTGAAGTCCAAACTAAGTGAATTTTCAGAGTTGTCCAAGCATGATCCTAATATACATGTCATATCTATAGATTTGCAGCAAACATTGCCAACTCCCAAGCTCAGTTCCTCTGTTGCCTTCTACTCCAGAAAACTGTGGACATACAATGTTGGAATACATGACTGTGGTAAAAATATTGGACATATGCTTGTATGGGATGAAAGTATTGCAGGCCGAGGTAGTGATGAGATTGGTAGCTGTATCCTCAAATATTTGAAAACTACACCCATATCTGCAAAAAAACTTATTGTATTTTCTGACAACTGTGGGGGTCAGAATAAGAACTGGAATATAATGGCAGTTTGGAGTTATCTGATCCACACAAAGCGGTTTGAAGAAATTGAGCATTATTTCCTTATTCCTGGACACACTTACTTGCCCTCTGATAGAGACTTTGCTAAAATTGAGAAATATCAGAGGGCACAACCCAACGTATACTCTCCATCACATTGGAGGGAAATAATTGCTTCTTGTGGTCGTAAACACAAGTTCAGTGTCATAAATATGGAAAGTAGTGATTTCTTTGACATAACAGGACTGAAAAATGGGCTGCTTAATACCAATAGGAAACAATGTGTTAGTGGTGTTCAGCTTAAATTCTCAGAGGCTGTATGCTTCAGATTTGAACAAACCAACCCATGGGTTATGAAACTGAAAAACAGAATAAACATTGAGTTTCAAGAGGTATCTACAAGGAAGAAAGGGAACACAAGTACCATGGCTCTAAGACCGAAATACAATGGACCTATTAAAATTAAGAGAATCAAACTGAATGATGTAATGAAGCTATTGGATTATGTTCCACCAATCTACCACGACTTTTATCGCAACTTGCTGCCTGCTGCTGTTAGTGATGAAGATAACGGAGAAGAAGGTGTAGAAGAAATATTTTAGGTCATTGTTCATCTATTTTTGAAATGCAACATTGTCTGTTAAGAAAGAAAGTAAATAAATATTTGTTTGTAAGCACTTATAGTGTTAATAAATTTTTTTTGTCTAGTAGAGGTTACTTTTTTTGTTCAACATAGTGCCAAGCAACATACCATCTTATTTTAAAATATTAGTTTTTATATAATGTAGTTTAAACTATTTATATTATGTCTCATAAAACAAAATAAAATATACCAAAGAAACATATTATGTGTGTTCAACCAAAATTTTATAATTCACATGATTTGAGGATTTGGTCAAACCTTAATATGGCTGTATCTCGAAAGTATAAAAATGTGGCTTGGCACTTTCTTGCCGGGACCCCCTCATTTGATGTGTCATACACCCCCCTTTCAATTTAAAAATAATGACTTGAATCCAAAATGCCGAATTTCAAGATGGCGGCCATGAATGACATTCACTCCAAAAGTTGCGGCCCCACATCAAACATCTGTTCCCACCATCACTTTTCAATTTTCCCTTCACTCTTCCAACTTATGAAGGTGTCCAAGGACTTTTGACTCGCCCTGTATAACATTTCGAAGGTAACTTAAAATCTGAAGTAAGAAAAACGAAGTTTTAGTATCGACATGTGATGGCATCACAATGTGCAAATTTTAGAAATTAATAGCTCTCAAGAATAATTACGAGAAATTTTATCATAAATTAAAAGATTGGAAATAAATTAAACTATGACATACTAAAAATTCAGGAAAATCAGGGTAAAATTAGTACACCACAAGAATATGGGATTTTGGTAATTCACCTGAGAATAGTATTTCCCCGCAGGAATTTACCGTTGTTCTATGGCAATTCAGCAAAAGATTAGTCAAGGCTATAAAAACCCAACCAGCGTTCCCTTGGGGAAGCAGTTGCCAGCAGCAATTGAGCGGTATAGGAGGGTCTTGCACAGGGCTATTACAAATGATTGAAGCGATTTCATAAATTCACTGTAGCTCCATTCATTGACATATGGTCACGACACACTAAAGATACGTAGAAAAACTCATAAAGTTTTGTTTGGCTGAAGCCGCACTTCAGATTTCTGCCGCCAGAGCGCTCGAGATCGCAGTGAAACAAAATGGCGACAGGAGCCGAGAAAGCGTAAGTCGTGCCTGAAATGCACTCACATCAGTCGGTCATAACAGTGCAACGACACTTCAGGACGAAGTTCAACAAAGATCCATGAACTGCTAAATCCATTCGGCGATGGTATGCGCAGTTTAAAGCTCCTGGATGCCTCTGTAAGGGGAAATCAACGGGTCGGCCTGCAGTGAGCGAAGAAACGGTTGACCGCGTGCGGCCAAGTTTCACGCGTAGTCCGCGGAAGTCGACGAAGGAAGCAAGCAAGGAGCTAAACGTACCACAGCCGACGGTTTGCAATATCTTACGGAAAAGGCTAAAGCAGAAGCCTTACCGTTTACAATTGCTACAAGTCCTGACACCCGATGACAAAGTCAGACGCTTTGAATTTTCGGCGCGGTTGCAACAGCTCATGGAAGAGGATGAGTTCTGTGGGAAACTTGTTTTCAGTGATGAAGCAACATTTTTTCTTAATGATGAAGTGAACAGACACAATGTGCGAATCTGGGCGGTAGAGAATCCTCACGCATTCGTGCAGCAAATTCGCAACTCACCAAAAGTTAACGTGTTTTGTGCAATCTCACGGTTTAAAGTTTACAGCCCCCATTTTTCTTCTGCGAAAAAAACGTTACAGGACACGTGTATCTGGACATGCTGGAAAATTGGCTCATGCCACAACTGGAGACCGACAGCGCTGACTTCATCTTTCAACAGGATGGTGCTCCAACGCACTTTCATCATGATGTTCAGCTGTTCTTAAACAGGAGATTGAAAAACCGATGGATCGGTCGTGGTGGAGATCATAATAAGCAATTCATGTCATGGCCTCCACGCTCTCCCGACTTAACCCCATGCGATTTCTTTCTGTGGGGTTATGTGAAAGATTCAGTGTTTAAACCTCCTATACCAAGAAACGTGCCAGAACTGCGAGCTCGCATCAACGATGCTTTCGAACTCATTGATAGGGACATGCTGCGCCGAGTGTGTGAGGAACTTGATTATCAGCTTGATGTCTGCCGATTCACTCAAGGGGCACATATCGAACATTTGTAAATGCCTAAAAAAAACTGAGTTTTTGTATGTGTGTGCAAAGCATTGTGAAAATATCTCAAATAATAAAGTTATTGTAGAGCTGTGAAATCGCTTCAATCATTTGTAATAACCCTGTATAATTCACCGTAAGAACTGTAAGGGGACACAGGAAATCAGTAACAGGAATTAATTTTTATTGAGAATCGGTATGTAAAATTTTGTCTTTGTAAGTTGTGAGCACCAGTTTGCTTCGGAGTTAGATCCAGGCGACACCAGATGTAGTTTCAGATAGCATGAGCGTGGAATGATGAGCTTGCAATTCAGCAGTCCTAGCATAGAAGGTTCTGGATGGATGTTACAGGCAGCCCCACCCTAGGCAGTGGTAGTGCGACGTCAAGTGGTTCCGTTATTCTCATTGGCCCTAGCACGGTTGCATGATGCATTTGCAGCTCTAGCCACTCTTTGTCTTAACGAAACTATAGTGCATGCCATGTTTGTTCTTCATCTTCTTCAGGCAGCCACCCAGTAACGATGTAGTCGATGTAGTCACTTAACACAGGTAAGGCACACAATGCCTCAGTTTGGTCTCCGAATTAGTTTGTTCATCTCTATAAACATTCAATCATTGTTGTAGTTATTTCTAAAGTGTTCGGTTTGCCTTCAAGTCAAGCTCAAGTAGCTCGAAACTGCCCTCAGTGTAACTTTGTGAGGTTGACAAAGCTTCCACGTTGTATTTGTTAGTGGATTTGGCCGCTAGTGATAAGATTTAGCCACCATTATCGATCAGTGTTTGGTTGTGTATTTGGTAATAGAGTTCGGCCTACTTATTGTCATTGTTTAAGTATTATGTAATTGAGTATAGGAAGCATTCATGAGGAGTAAAGCCAGTAATTGTATGTCAACCTTCTAGCAGTTAAATTCAGTTATTAATGTGAAGATGTGTAATTTTCTCTTCAGTTTCAAGTTAGTTGGTGATCAGTCTAAAAGTAGTTAGGCTTTTGATATTAAATGGTTTCACCAATGTTTGTGTCTCAATTTTAACACCGTAGACTAAAATAATCTATGACCCCACATCCTATTGTGTTTTCAGGTTAGTATTGCTTGCTTAGTATTTCTTGTATCAGAAGTATTTGAAAAAAGAGCAGTGATCCACAAAATACTTCACGAAGTAAGCGACATTAATGTTCAGTTGTCTGTGTGTAGGTTTGAATGAAGTATTAATGCAGTTTTGGTAATGTCTGCATAGTAAAATAATTTCCTGGTGTCAGAACTGACTTCAATTCATAGGAATAGTAACTTCAGTTAGCTCCCACTCGCCGCATCTTATTACAAGTGTTGCCAAAGTTGGATCAAACAAGACGTAAATAATAGTAAAACCCATACCCTATATTACGAAATGATTTTCAGAAGTGCGGATAGCAAACATTGGTGCGAATTAATTAGTTGTTACCAACCTCCCATAGTGAAAATTTATGTTTCGTAATTAATTAGTTGGTAAGTCCCAGTTCTATCTTGTTTTGTGTAATTTGGAGACAAACTGTTGTTTAACGCGTATCTGTAACCCTTTAGCGTCTCTTGTCGTTGATTTGATTGTAATTATAATAACTCAATTCTTTAGATCCAAAATATATCGTTTATTTTATATCTTCGGATCTACTAGGTATTACAATGGAATTGGTTATTCTCAGAAGATGCAGGTTAGTTTTTAGGCAATGTTTTTTTCGAGCATTCAATCTACTAGTCTACTCTGATAAGTATCATCTCAAGTCCTAATCTCCATAGCAACTTACAACTCATTGCTTTTTCTCTCTAAGAGTATATATATTATTAGTTTTTTATCTACTCTCAGAGATCAAAATTATAATTTTCTTATGCAAATATTTCTGTTCTGTCACATGCCTCCTCTAGTTTATCATGGCTTTACTTAAAAAGACATTGATAAACTTCTAAGAATAACCTTGCATATCAATCTTCTGAGATCCCCATCTCTCTTATTCCTAGTAGAATTGTTTATAAAACATTTTACAACACATTCTCTTCTTAATACTAATAAAATAATGAAATGAACTAAAAAACATGTCTGCATATTCACACAAATTCAAGTCCTGTCACGGTAGTATCGTGAAATATCCCATGATGTAAACATACATACATACAACAATTAACAAAATTCTAGTTTTACATCACATTACTATGACATCTTAGTAAAATATAGCTGACCATAATTTTTTCATACATTTTTTACTCCATAAGGAAAAAGGTACCTGGACCTAAAAATTATTATAGTTTTAAATTCTTCATACCCTTGTGTCGGAAAAGTACTCCAAGAGGAAATATTGGGAATAATATTATCATGTTTTACTTCGTTTTGTAAGAAGTGGTCAGTAACAATAAATATTAAAAATGTTACTTGAAGGAAATAGTCACTAGTGAACGGTACCTGAAACTTGAAAATTATTTTTATGGCATTAAACTATTGGACATTCTTCGCTTCCTTTGTTTTGTAAAAAGTGGTTTTGAACTTAACTTTTTTCCTGTTCAAGTAGTGGGTTTGTGAGTAAATCATCAGTTTCTTTCTCACTTTTTTCCTTCTCAGGAAGTCATTCCGTGGTTCTTTATACAATGCTTCTTTTTTACTATGCAGTTTCTGCTGTGCCAATTTGGCCTGCAACTCTTTCACCTCATGTGGTGGTAATGTGTATTTAAGTACATTCACCTTGGACCCATTATCAGTAAGTTTTACCGCTGTCACTCCTATGTGTGAAACTAGAGGGGTGGTGTTTGATTTTTGTATTTCCCCAACATCCATTATACTGTCATTAGTAGGCACAGTGGTCAAAAGTGGCACACATTCCTCTAGAAAAACTTCCAGATTTTCACTTGTTTTGTAATCATTACACTTAATGGCAATCTCCTGGAATAATTCAACAAGATCATTGTTGGATGATTCAGAAGCATCATTTTCTGGTATGTAGCTAGTATTGGATGATAATGATGTGGTTGTATTATATGTACAAATTGTTAGTGGCAAAATGGAGTCCTTGGTATCAATTGTCTTTTGTATAGGTTTACTATCTCCTAATGTTCCCTCAAACTTAGTGTGAACATCAGATAGTTTTAATGAAGTCGGTTGCTCAATATGAGCAGTACCAGGCAATGTGATTGATGTTGTTGTTGTTATTGAGGTTTAAGGGCGCGTCGACGACGAGGTCATTAGCGCCCTAACAAAAACCTGGCGTGACAACGTGGCAAAATTGCCGCTGTGTGGCCGACTGTAAAGGGGTCGGCCACAGAGACAGCACAATAAAATACTAACATACTAACTAAAAACCGTCTGCGTGGTCGACTGTAAAGAGATCGGCCACACAGACGGCAAAATAAAATATAAAACTGTGACTAGAATATAAAATTACATACAATAACTGGTTGACTGTAGAAAGGCCAACCAGTTAAAAAACGAGTTAGCTGGCTGGCTGTAAAAGGGCCAGCCATATATGCAGTGTCACAAGTATTATCAGTACTTGGATTGGTGGTTGTAAACGGCCACCAATCCATTCTAAAACCTAGGCCGATCTGCCCAAAATTTTTGGGACAAGACCGGCCAAGCTGCAAAACTTTAAAACCTTAGCCACGTTGTCACGGTCATCGTTTAAAATAAGGGACAGATCGTTGGCTAAGCTGACGTCTGCCCTTATATCTAAAAATAATACACATTCGGATAAAATGTGGCGTACCGTCAAAGGTACGCCACAAGCATCACACTCCGGAGGGTCCTCTCGGCGGAGAAGGAAACCATGTGTCAGAGGACAGTGCCCTATTCGGAGGCGAGTAAGGAGAACCTCATCCCTCCTCGCCCGCTGGAAGGAGCTGCTCCACGGCTGCACGGTCGGTTTGACCAGCCGGAGCTTGTTATGCTCAACTTCCAGCCACTGCCTCTGCCAAACATCAAAAACAAATCTCTTCGCCGTTGAGGCAAGGTCTGACTTTATGACCGGTTCAAAGTCGGTTCTGACCTTGTCGCAGGCTAACTTGGCAGCTACATCAGCTGCCTTGTTCCCCCTGATTCCCACATGGCCCGGTACCCAGCAGAATAATACCTCCTTTCCACGAGATTGGAGGGAAAGGAGGGCGTCCTGGATGTCCTGGACTAGACTATCTGCTGGATACATATTTCCAATGGCCTGAATACAGCTCAGGGAATCACAGCATATGATGAAACACTTATCGCGATTTACTTTCATATGCTGGAACACTTTAGCACGGCGTAGCATTCGGCAGTAAAAATGCTGCACCTGCCATCAAGTTTATATGTGTAAGTCGCTGGAGGGAACACGACGGAGCAGCCAACTCCGTCAGCCTGCTTAGACCCATCCGTATACACCGGGGTAAAAGTGTGATGCTCATTTAGAAACGTTTCTAAAAACATTATTAAAAACACTGTCAGCGGTACACACTTTGTTGTACCGAGACAGGTCTAAAATTATTCTGGGCCTCTTTAAAAGCCAGGGAGGAAGATTTACTCCATCCCTGGTGATAGAAAGATGGAAGCTCTAATCCGTATTGTTCTAAAATAGCGTTTGTACGGTAGCTGAACGGTTTAGTGGCTCTATGCCGGTTGGTATAGAGCCGCTCGTAGTTGGGATGGAGCACTATGTCGTGCACGGGACTGCCAGGTGTTATGGCAACGTGCAGGTAGTGTCGCACCATGAGGAGTTGCCTGCGGATGGTAAGCGGCGGCTCGCCCGAGTCAGCACAAATGCTGACAATAGGACTAGTGCGATATGCACCCGTGGCGAGCCGAATTCCAGCATGGTGGACACTATCCAATATACGGAGATAGCTGTCCCGTGCCGAACCATACACAATACAACCGTATTCCAGCCGCGACCGTACAAAGGCTCTGTAAAACTGTAGCAGGCAGGAGCGATCAGCGCCCCATGACCTGCCCACACAAATATTTTAAAACATTTAAAGCTTTAGAGGCTCTGGCTTTCACAACTTTAAGATGTGGCAGCCAGGTCAACTTACTGTCTAAAATTTGGCCCAGAAACCGGACAGATTCCGTAAAACATCAAACAGTGTTCCTCAGGGTAAGGTGGGGCTCCGGTAAGAGACTCCTGTTGCCGAGTAAAAAGTACACACCGGGTTTTCTCGGCAGAGAAACGAAAACCGGTGTGTACTGACCATTCATCCAGCCTGTTCAGCGTGAGTTGCAGCTGCCGCTCTGCGCTTCTCAGGCTGGACGATGCAATAAAAATTAAAAAAATCGTCCACATATAAGGAGGACCGTATGGGACTCCTTATAACAAATTAAAAATGCTATTTATCGCAATAGCGAAAAGAGTCACACTTAAAACTGAACCTTGAGCAACACCGTTTTCCTGAATAAAAACATCAGACACTTCACTACCGACTCGGTACCGAAAGCAACGACCAGATAAAAAATGATTTTAAAAAACGGGGTAGGTTTCCCCTAAAACCCCATTCATGTAATTGTTTTAAAAATCAGATGCCGCCAGGTAGTATCGTAGGCCTTTTCAAGGTTCGAAAAAAACACCCACGAGGTGTTGGCTGCGGATGAACGCATCCTGTATTGCCGCTTCCAGGAGGATCAGGTTGTCCAAGGTGGAACGGAACTTCCTGAATCCACACTGAAAGCGGCTCAGGAGATTACGGGATTCAAGACACCAGACGAGGCGGCGATTAACCATCCTCTATAGTGTCTTCCCCACGCAGCTAGTCAAGGCAATACTACGATAACTACCTGGCAACAATTTGTCCTTGCCAGGCTTTAAAATAGGGATAAGCGTTGCTTCTTTCCACGAGTCGGGGAAGTGTCCTCCGGTCCAAATGTCGTTAAAAATATCTAGAAGGTACCTTTTAGCATCCTTAGCTGAGATGCCTCAGCATCTGGTACTGGATCAAATCAGGCCCTGGAGCAGTGTCATTTGCGCTGTTCAACGCTGACTCCAGCTCCCAAGATGTGAAATGGGCAGTTGTAGGCCTCTGAATTCGACGAATCGAAGCACAGCGGGCGCCTCTCGGCAGCGACTCTACGTCGCTGAAACCGAGGGTCAAAGTTATCGGACGAAGTGATGGCGGCGAAGTTCTCCGCCATCAGCTGCGCTATGCTTCGTTCGTCAGTAATAATACGTCCATGATCCAGTAACCCAGATACTGGTGCGCGGGAGTACCTTCCAGATATACGGCGAATGGACTCCCATACTTTCGACGAAGGGTGTGGAACGATTGATAGTGCTCACAAAGTTCTGCCATGACCTCTTCTTACTCTCCTTAATAACACGGCGCGCCTTAGCTCTTGCTATACGGAACGCTGCCAGGTTGTCGGATGTAGGATACAACCTAAAACGCCGCAACGCCCGTCTGCGACCCTGAATAGCGGAACGACATTCGTCGTTCCACCAGGGGACGGGCGTCCTTCGCAGCGTTCCGGAGCTCTTCGGCATGGAAACGTCAGCTGCACGGTGAATCACTTCTGTGAAGTGATTCACCATCTCTGTATACTACCACAGGGCTGCAGTCGTACAGAACGGCAGTAGAGCTGCCAATCTGCACGACTGACGTTCCATTTGCGCTCGGTTACTACTATCCCTCCCTCACACTCGACGTGCATCCAAATAGGGATGTGGTCGCTACCATGTAGGTCGCGATCCACGTCCCACTGCACGGAGTCCGGCAATTTGAGGGGGAACACAAGGAAAGGTCAATGGCAGAAGACGTACCGGTAGCAGTGGTGAAATGAGTCATTTGCCCTGTATTCAGGATACAAATTTCCTCCTGCTCCATCAATCTACCAATCACTCGCCCCGGGGGCAATCGGTGGTGGAACCCCACAACGCACTGTGGGCGTTGAAATCTCCCAAAAGGAGAAAGGGCCGAGTGAGTTGTCGTGTAATGCCAACCAGGTCGTCGTAGTCGACGGACAAACTGGGTGGCAGATAGACAGAGCATACGGTCAGTTGGATTGGACCGTGTATTTTCACCGCTACTGCTTGTAGATGAGAGGTGAGAGCGAAGGGTTCGGAGTGGACAGTGTTCCGAACAAACACGGCCACTCCGCCCCTCGCTCGATCACCCTCGGTATCGTCCTTTCGGGAATATGTCATAACCTCTTAGCACAGGCTGATGTTGTGGTCTAAAGTGTGTCTCCTGGAGACAGAGACACAATGGATTAGACCGTGCTAAGAGCTGGACTTCCTCTTTGTGAGCCTGGAAAGCCGTTTACGTTCCACTTGAAGTATGGGAGCCATTCTACCTATTTAAAACCACCACCCCCCCCCCGGATCGGGTGGGTCTTCCTTCTCTGATAGCTGAGGAACGGAACAAGGTACGTCCACCAGCATGATATCGTCTTCGGTGTCCGAAGACGATTTTCGTTGTGAGGCCTCGGGGTCTTGCGGATTTTTCATCCGCCGAGGCCTGTCCCTCCTCTTCTCCTTTCCAGAAGGGGATCTGGGAGGAGAAGTCGGAGGGGATTTCACAAACATAGCGGGGTCCGTCAGCTTAAATTTCGGACCCTTACCTTTTGCACTGTTTGCCATCCGCTACCGGCAGATGGCTTTGCCGTTTCTAACTTCTCTTGCAGATACAGGTTTCTGTTTAGGGGCCGCTTCTGCTGTTGCAGAGGGGCCCACTGCTGTAGCGGATGGCAGTGGTCTTTGCTGGTGGACTTACGGAACCTGCTGTCGATGTGGTCGATGTTGTCAGAGTATTGCTACCGACGTGCGAGGTCCTAGGTGTAATGACCTTGATGGTGTGGCACCACATCTGCACTGACATGAGCACATTGGACTTGTGCCCATGTCCGCAACGGACGTCTGGGTAGCAATACTTTCTTTCCTGACGGGAGTTGATAACGTCTTCGCGAAGCTGGTAGCGAAGACTGGTGGAGCCAGAGCCTTATATTTCTTTTTGGCTTCGCCATAAGAAATCCGCTCTTTCGTTTCAACTCCTGTATCTTTTTTTCCTCCAGATACAATCGACACTCTCTGCTCCAGGCTGGATGTGCCCCGGAGCAGTTCACACACACCTGTGGGAGCGTGCAGCTAGTGTCTGGCTCATGAGCCGCCTTTCCGCACTTCCCACAGGTGGGGTTGCCCTTGCAGGTCGCCGTCGTAATGACCGAACCGCTGGCACTTAAAGCAGCGCATGGGTCCGGTACATACGGGCGAATATTCAAGATTCAAATATCCGGCCTTGATGTTTTTGGGCAACGTTGGAGTGTCGAACGTCAGGACGAAGGTGGCTGTCTTCTCAAGACTGCCGTTAACCCTTCGTTTAATCTGACGAACCTCGACCACATGTTCGGTTGACCACTCCTTAAGGAGTTCCTCGGTCTCTAAAATCCATAAGGTTCCCTGCTGGTGAATGACTCCTTTACTTGAATTTAGAGTTTATGGAGTTCGCACTTCACTGCGAACTCCCGAAGCTTCTTCGCACTTAAGGTTGACAGCCTGCCTCTGGGTGGATGTTTCCATAGCAGTGTTCCATTCCTCAGCTTTTTTACAGATTTTAGGTTACCCGCAATACCCTCTAAACCTTTTTGAACATAGAATGGAGAGACCTTCTCAAAAGATCCTCCACCCTTGTCATAATAACGAAGGCATTGTCATAATACAACCCTTGCCGTTACTGTTTTTACATCCGGGGGAGGGCTTTCAACCCTAGCCCGTTGTAGGAACTGGGTGTGTTTTTATTAACCTGCGACACACCCGGGCCGCAGGGGTTTTTAGGTTTTTTGGTGGAAGGAATTTTGGATCCCACGAGAAAAAACCACTTTAAAAAGGAAGTGCTTTTACAACAGGGTGCGCAGGTGCCCTGAGGTTGCACGTTAAGCGGGTGGTTCGCCTCACCACTCATCCACCTCCTCGCACCGTGTCCGACCTTGAGGTTGAGGGGTTTTTTTATAGAGGTTTGTTCCGTCCTCGCGATCCGGGCGATGAAGCCAAGATCCCCGTTCTCCTAGGCACACAACGTTCCACCGCCACGCCCTACGGTGGTCGTTGAAGCATGGTAGGAGTTTACGGTGTGGGAAACTTGCGGCGCTCACAAGGTTTCCAGCTCGGGCACCGCGGGTTCGCCAAACCCGTACCTGGCACTTGCGTACCAGGCCCCTGCGTGGGGCAATGTGATGAAAGTGTCTGCCTTTTATCAAAAAACCTCTTTCCCACTGTGTATTTTTTCCAAGAGTATTTTCTACATACAAAATTGTGAAGTTTGACTGTCATTTAATTCTGAAAGAAGTGTTGCTTGTTATTAATGGTGGAAATGTTTTGTGACCATCTTGTTTCTACATCTGTAATACTCGTTGAGATGCCTTGTATGATAACTGAGATTGAAATGATAATTTATTATTTAATTGCTCCTCAAAATGTGTTTTTAATTCTTAAATCTGTGCATTTGACCGTCTTTTAATTCTGAAAGAAGTGT
>CM061919.1:158261524-158276945 GCA_031002005.1 Vandiemenella viatica | reverse complement strand
TCAAGCAAGGGAGTGATCACATGCCGTGATCTGATTGATATAGCGTCCGAGGAACTCCTTAAGGAGTGGGGATCAGAGAACGTGGTCGAGGTTCGTCAGATCCTGCGAAGGGTTAACGGCAGTCTTGAGAAGACTGCCACCTTCGTCCTGACGTTCGACACTCCGACGTTGCCAAAGTCCATTAAAGCTGGATATCTCAATCTGAACGTTCGCCCGTATGTTCCGGACCCGATGCGCTGCTATAAGTGCCAGAGGTTCGGACATACGACGGCGAACTGCAAAGGCAACGCCACTTGTGGGAAATGTGGAAAATCTGCGCATGAACCGGGTGCAAATTGCACCCTCACACAGGTGTGCATTAACTGCTCCGGGGCACATCCAGCCTGGAGCAGGGAGTGTCGAGTGTACCTTGAAGAAAAGAAGGTCTTCTGCCATTGACCTTTTCCTTGTGCTCCCCCTCCATCGCGGACTCCGTGCATTGGGAGGTGGACCGCGACCTACATGGAAGTGACCACTTCCCTGTTTGGATGCACGTTGAGTGTGAGCGGGGAGGAGGTAATAACCGGCGTAAATGGAACGTCAGTGGTGCAGATTGGCAGCTCTTCTGCCGTTCTGTACTGCTACAACCCTGTGGCAGTATACAGGAGAAGGTGAATCACTTCACAGAAGTGATTCACCGTGCAGCTGACGTCTCCATGCCGAAAAGCTCCGGAACGCTGCGATGGACGCCCGTCCCCTGGTGGAACGACGATTGTCGTTCCGCCACCCAGGGCCGTAGACGGGCGCGACGTCGTTTTAGGTTGTGCCCTACAACTGACAACCTAGCAGCGTTTCGTATTGCTAGAGCTAAGGCGCGTCGAGTTATTAAAGACAGCAAGAAAAGGTCATGGCAGAACTTTGTGAGCACTATTATTCGTTCCACTCCCTCGTCAAAAGTATGGGTGTCCATCCGCCGTATATCCGGAAGGTACTCTCGCCCACCAGTATCTGGATTACTGAATCATGGACGTATTATTACCGACGAACGAAGCATAGCGCAGCTGATGGCGGAGAACTTCGCCGCCGTCACTTCATCGGCCAACTTTGAACCTCGGTTCCAGCGACAAAGAGTTGCTGCCGAGAGGCGCGCGCTGTGCTTCGATTCGTCGAATACAGAGGCATACAATCGCCCATTTACATTTTGGGAACTGTAGTCAGCGTTGAATAGCGCTAACAACACTGCTCCAGGGCCTGACCTGATCCGGTACCAGATGCTGAGGCATCTTAGTAAAGATGCTAAAGAGTACCTTCTGGATACTTTTAATGAAATATGGACCGGAGGACACTTCCCCGACTCGTGGAAAGAAGCAACACTAATTCCAATTTTAAAACCTGGCAAAGACAAATTGTTGCCAGGTAGTTATCGTAGTATTGCCTTGACTAGCTGCGTGGGTAAGACACTGGAGAGGATGGTTAACCGCCGCCTCGTCTGGTGTCTTGAATCACGTAATCTGCTGAGCCGCTTTCAGTGTGGATTCAGGAAGTTCCGTTCCACCTTGGACAACCTGATCCTCCTGGAGGCGGCAATACAGGATGCGTTTCATCCGCAGCCAACATCTTGTGGGTGTCTTTTTCGATCTCGAGAAGGCCTTACGATACTACCTGGCGGCATGTTATTTTAAAGCAGTTACATGAATGGGGTTTTAAGGGTAACCTGCCCCGTTTTTTAAAATCATTTTTATCTGGTCGTTGCTTCCGGTACCGAGTCGGTGGATGAAGTGTCTGATCTTTTTATTCAGGAAAACGGTGTTCCTCAGGGGTCAGTTTTAAGCGTGACCCTCTTTTCGCTATTGCCATAATAGCATCTTCAACTGTTATAAGGAGGCCCATCGGTTCTCCTTATATGTTGACGACTTTTTTAATTTTTATTAGCATCGGCCAGCCTGAGAAGCGCTGAGCGGCAGCTGCAGCTCACGCTGAACAGGCTGGATGAATGGTCAGTACACACCGGCTTTCGTTTCTCTGCTGAGAAAACTCGGTGTGTACTTTTTAGCTCGTAGTAGGAAGTCTTTTAGCGAGCCCTCATCCTCACCTTGAGGAACACCGTTTTAAGTTTTAGCGAACTGTTCGGTTTCTGGGCCTCATTTTCGACAGTAGGCTTAACCTGGCTGCCACATCTTTAAAGATGTTAAAGCCAGAGCCTTGAAAGCTCTTAATGTTTTGAATGTCTGTGTGGCAGGTCGTGGGGCGCTGACCGCTCCTGTCCTGCTACAGTTTTACAGAGCCTTTGTACGGTCGCGGCTTGGAGTACGGTTGCATCGTCTACTGGTTCGGCACGGGACAGCTTATCTGCCGTATCTGGATAGTGTCCACCATGCAGGGAATTCGTCTCGCCACAGGTGCATACCGCACCAGTCCCGATACCCAGCATTTGTGCTGAGTCTGGCGAGCCGCCGCTTTCCATCCGCCGGCGTCTCCTCATGGTGCGACACTATATACACATTGCCACAACTCCCGGCAGTCCCGTGTACGACGTAGTATTCATCCTAACTTTGAACGGATATATTCCAACCGTCAAAGAGCAACTAAACCGTTCAGCTACTGTACAAAGGCTATATTGGAGGAATATGGGTTTCAGATGCCCCTCTTTTTATCACCAGGGTTGGAGGAAATCTCCTCCCTGGCTTTTGAAGAGGCCCAGAACAGTTTTAGAATTGTCGCGGTACAACAAGCTGTGTCCCGCTGACAGCGTTTTTACCCGAACTTTAGCGATGTTTTAAATCAGTTCCGCGACTTTACCCCGGTATACACGGATGGGTCT
The DNA here is from genome assembly GCA_031002005.1 of Vandiemenella viatica. Taxonomy (NCBI): domain Eukaryota; kingdom Metazoa; phylum Arthropoda; class Insecta; order Orthoptera; family Morabidae; genus Vandiemenella; species Vandiemenella viatica. Next base: position 158,274,145 of record CM061919.1, on the reverse strand, counting down.
AAGCAGGCTAACGGAGTTGGCTGCTCCGTAGTGTTCCCTCGAGCGACTTATAACTACAAACTGAATAGCTGTTGCAGTGTATACACTGCTGAATGTTACGCCTTGCTAAAGTCGCTCCAGCATATGAAAGTATGTCGAGGCATGAATTACATCATATGCTGTGATTCCCTCAGCTGCATCCAGGCAATGGGGAGCATGTACCCAGCAGATCGTCTTGTCCAGGATATACAGGACACCCTCCGATCCCTTCAATCTTCTGGAAAGGAGGTCGTTTTCTGCTGGGTACCTGGTCATGTGGGAATCAGGGGGAACGAGGCAGCTGATGAAGCTGCCAAGTTAGCCTGCAACAAGGTCAGAATTGACTTTGATCCGGTCCCAAAGTCTGACCTTGCCTCGGCGGGGAAAAGATTTGTTTTCGACGTTTGGCAGAGGCAGTGGCTGGAGGTCGAGCATAATAAGCTCCGGCTGGTCAAACCGACCGTTCAGCCGTGGAGCAGCTCCTTCCAGCGGGCGAGGAGGGATGAGGTTCTCCTTACTCGCCTCCGTATAGGGCACTGTCCTCTCACGCACAGCTTTCTTCTCCGCCGAGAGGACCCTCCGGAATGTGATGCTTGTGGCGTACCTTTGACGGTACGCCACATTTTAACCGAATGTGTATCATTTTTAGATCTAAGGGCAGACGTTGGCTTAGCCAACGAACTGTCCCTTATTTTAAATGATGACGGTGACAACGTGGCTAAGATTTTAAAGTTTTGTTGCCTGGCCGGTCTTGTCCCAAAAATTTTGGGCAGATCGGCCTAGGTTTTAAATTGGATTGGTGGCCATTTATAACCACCAATCCAAGTACCGTTTTTAGTTGTGGCACTACTGATATGGCTGGCCCTTTTACAGCCAGCCAGCTTACTTGTTTTTTTGACTGGTTGGCCCTTTTACAGCCAACCAGATAATGTATGTTTTTTTATATATTTTATTGCCTTTTTTCGGTTTTATTTCTTATGTAGCTGTCTGTGTGGCCGAACTCTTTACAGTTGGCCACGCAGACGGTATTTTAGTTAGTAGGTTAGTATTTTATTGTGCTGTCTCTGTGGCCGACCCCTTTACAGTCGGCCACACAGACGGCAATTTTGCCACGTTGTCACGCCTGGTTGTTGCTAGGGCGCTAATGACCCCGTCGTCGACGCGCCCTAAAACCCTAACAACAACAACAACAACGACAAGCTGATATTGACCCTGCAGGTGCACCGTCCATCAATTCCTGCTTCATATTCTTCCTTGGGAAGACCATTAGTGGCGGAACCTATGTGCAAGCTGCGTTCATACACGTCACAACTGTGATGAGATTTCCTCTTTCTGCCGAAGTCAAGGCAGCAACTTGTCTCTTCCCTTTCATAACAATAACCTTGCTGTGTTTGTGCTGCACAGTCGTCACCCCAGTTTCGTCAAAATTGAAGACTCGGTGTGGGTTATGGTTGACTTTAGATAACACAGATTCGTAAATATCAAGAAATTTCCCCACATTTTCTGGAGTAAAAGCTTTCACTCTCGCTGCTGCAAGACCCTGAGGAATTCTCATTGATAAAATGGGATGTCTCTTAAGGAAAGCTCGGAACCATTTCTTTCCTGCTGAAGCCTTTTCTGAATTGAAGGGATTCTTCAGTCTATTCCTAACAGCTAACTGGAAGGCCATGCTTCTGATATCCTTAGATTTAAGAGGATACAATCACTCTTTCATTGCAAGGCAGTATTTCACTAGTTCATCTTCCAGTTGAGATGAAAGAACAGGCCTTCTGCCAAGATTAACCTGTACGAGTTTTATTCTTCACATATCTTTCCAAACTACGTTTTGATACAGAAAAATTTTTTGAGGCTTTTAAGTATCCCATCTCGCCATCTCTCGCACATGTAATGGCACGAACCATGGCTTCTTTATCCCACGTTTTCCTTTCAGGTGCCAATGCCATCTGCGAAGAATAAATACTAAAATCAGACATAGTTCTCAAAAGACTTCAACCTCTAAGATTTTATTCGTTAGATTATTTTTTAGAAGTACTAGGAATTTGGAGGAATTTTGATTAACTTCTGCATAAAAAATTGCCATAATAGAAAGCTCCAAAACATTCCAATTTCTGATCATAAGACCAATCAAAGTAATCCCTGATTATGGGGATTTAATCAAAATAAATACAATTTCCAATATTTCACTCCAATAAATGATAAAATTTTGTTATTTATGATAGTATTGTATAAATTACGTATACAACAAATTGTAAGAGTACGAGTTCCCCCAATATGCGATAGGCATCGTAATATGCGACACTGTCACATATTTGGATCCCCTTACTATCGCATATTAGGAATCTCGCCATCTTGCACAAAGAATCACGCTCATGCTAACAACGTTCGATGGAAAATGAACCTAATTGTCAATAATTATAGGTGATACCGTCACAAATAACAACAATTAAAGAGTACAGTAATATCCACTCACCTTTAAGCAGAGATATTGTTTAAACACCGATGTCACAAAAACTCCAAACGCTATAAATTTTATAAAAGCCTCTACCTACTATGTCCGACTCAACAATGGCATCCCACTCACTGTGTCGTCGTCCGACAAGCTAGAGACGTGTTTAAGAAACTTTCTACCAGATTTCAGCACCTACCATGAGCACAGTTGAGGTGTCTCATATTAGGGAACTATCGCATAATAGGCACCTTTCCTCTAAATGCATTTAATACTTGGTCGATCCACCACGTGCCTTAATCACTTCTAGGCATCGTTTAGGCATTGAAAGAATTAACCTTTTGATATATTCTGTACTCAATTCATGATACCACACACGCTCAAGGGTCTCTGTTTATTCCGTGGCTTCTTTCCGGCGACAGCGTTTCCCATAACCTTCCAACAGTTCTCAATTGGATTGAGATCAGGGCTATTTCCGGGCCACTCTAACATTTGAACTCCTTTTTGTCTAAGAAAGTGTTTAACCTGAAAAGTAGAAATAAATAATAAGTCAGCTGGCACATCATCTGCTTCATGCTTGGTACAAATATTGATCACAGGATTTACCTTCAAAGCTCTGTGGCAAGGAGCAGAGTCGCCCTGAAAAATTCACCTGGAAACATCTCCAAACTGATCTCTTATTTTGCTCATAAGCTTCCTTTCAAGTATGTTTATATAGACATCTGCATTAACAGTACCATTTATGAAGTCCAGACGACCTTCTCCATAGCTGGAAATGCATCCCCAGACCATTTGTCCTTGTGGATGTTTGACGGTTTGTGTTTTTAAAATGGTTGAGTGGCCATTTTACAGCCACTCATCCATGTACATAGTTATTTTTTAGCCAATAGTTCTAAGCCTTTAAATCTGGTCAGCCCCTTTACAGCCGACCAGACATCGTTCGAAAAGATCGTATTTTTGTGGCCTATTTACAGCCAACATTTTAGTATTTTATTTGAATTTGTCATCTGTATGGCCAACCCCTGTACAGTCGGCCATGCAGACTGTAATATTGTTACTTTTAAGCCTCGTTGCCAAGTCGGTTGTTGTTAGGGCGCTAATGACCCCGTCGTCGACGTGCCCTTAAGCTCCAATAATAATAATAATAACAACAACATGCGTATTCAGTTTTAAATCGTTCAACCCAAGCCGAGCTGGCGAGGAAATTGAAACTATACAATAAAAATGGAAATGCAATATTCATAGCCCACTGCTGTAAATTCCTTGTAGTTACTTATGTAAAAAAAATATTACTGGTTATTATTTTTGCCATTCACAAACTAGAATAATATTTTACCGAAATAATTACGCTTACTTGTTCCATATTCTCTTTGACTTCTATAAATCGCTCATATGTGCCATAATTTATGGTTTGCCATATCTCAAAATGTGTACCGCTGCGACTTAAGTCTTCTTTTTCTATCGATGGAGATAATTTGTGTTTCGATTTGCAACATCCGTTTGCCTTTAAGGTTTGCAACCTCCATTTCGTATGGGCCATTGCAAGAGCAACGACTTTCTGCTTATATGACATGGATACATAATCCAGAGGTTGGTCTGCGAATTGTTGTGCAAGGGAATCTTTCTCATCTTCAGCTACAATCGCAGGTTGCTTAGGAAGTAAGTACTGATCAGTTTACGTACGAAAACTGAGAAAAAGTAATATCTGCACTGCAAAATACTTACTTCTGTAAACTCTTCAATTTCATCATGCGTAATCAGCTCGTCCTCAATAATAAGTTTCCTATCGGCCAAAATATCGACGATGGCTTCATAAAATACCTCGCCCATAGCAATAAAGGATGAAGAAATTTCATTATGAGATGATTCCGTTAGCAAATTTGCATCTGACAAAAGCATTTTGCAATATTTATAAGCATTTATCACTTCTTTAATTTCTTCCATAAACTCCATTTTGTCGATAGTTTCGTCACGGACATTATTTTATTTTCAAACATTTACGTGCTACCACCACTGCACGGAAAAAAGTATATCTGTGATAGGGGGGAATAAACCCCGATCTTCTGCACGTTATGTATTTAATACTTTATGATATTAATTGTCGAGATACAAGTATAGAACCGATGAACATGAAATATACCTGTCTCATTAGAAAAAAAACAACACATAAACACTAAACTTATCAACAATAAACAAGGAAATAATGTTAATTAAATGATAAAATGACGCCAATGCAACTGTATTATGTAGCTTTATTGCCGTATGCGCTTCGCCTCTCATCGAGGCATCATCAGCGACGAATCTATTTTAAAATTTACATTGGGTTTACAAACTTATTTGACATAATTCTAAATTGATACATTTTCTTATTATTTACACTTAGTATTTACATTAGTGGATTTCGGGATAGTAACCACACATCTTTGCTTTCTCTCCAAAGCATGTTTCCATTACAGCCATTTGTCTTTGCTGTTGTGTACAGGATATAAACATTGCGTCTTCTACACTTCTCTTGTTTTCGGTGGCCATCTTATTTTCTTACTGTCAAAGGTGGTGATGCGCTGACAGCACCAGATTTGAAATTGCGTGGGAGATTTTGTATCTAATTTTATGAAAGTGTGTGAGTGCATGTATCTGTTAGGTTTTTTTCTTTACTGTTGGGTTATTGTATGTTTTCCAGCTGAACAGTGTTTGGTTTGTTAAGTTTATGTGGTCATTCAGTACCTGCTTGCCATTTTTTATTGCTTTTTGTGTGTGGTAGTGAGGGTATTGTGTCTGTATTTGTTGATTGTGAGTATTTGCATGTCTTTGTTAACGTCTGTTGGTAAGTGATCATTTTCTATTATATGTTCAGTGAATGTGGAGTTGTTGCTGTACTTTAGTGCCCTCATGTGTTCTTTGTATCTGGTTTTACACTGTCTTCTTGTCTGTCCTATGTATATTGCATCACAATTGTGACATTTCAATTGATATATGCCTGAGTTTTGATAGTTGTCTCTAAGTGGGTATTTAATGTATTAGTAATTATTAAAATTTGAACTAAATCATGTCCCAAGCGGAAACCATCAGGAGGCGGCAAAATGAAAGAATAGCTCTGTACTGCCCCGGGCGGCAAATTCATGTTTGAAGGGGCGGTAATCTCAAGTTTTTTCCCCGACTCGGAAAATTTGTAGATCCACCACTGGTATTTCATGTTTAATTACATCGGTGTGCGTAACTTTATTCCCCGGTAAAAAGAATATGTCATTGAACTCTGAGCAAATCTTAAATAATTCTGATTTCTCCTCTGGATTTAAATGGTCTGTTCTTAATTGTTTCCTAAGTTCAGTGACACGAGAACTAAATTATTCCTTTGGTTGTTTCTTAAGTGTTCGGACTTTATATGTGTCTTCTACTGACCCATTCGGAATAGCTTCCCCCGCAGGGGCCTGGTACGCAAGTGTCAGGTACGGGTTTGGCGAACCCGCGGTGCCCGAGCTGGAAACTTGTGAGCACCGCAAGTTTCCCACACCGTAAACTCCTACCATGCTTCAACGACCACCGTAGGGCGTGGCGGTGGAACGTTGTGTGCCTAGGAGAACGGGGATCTTGGCTTCATCGCACGGATCGCGAGGACGGTAAAAACCTCTATAAAAAACCCCTCAACACACGGTCGGATACGTGCCGAGGAGGTGCATGGGTGAGAGGCAGATCACTCGCTAACGTACAACCTCAGGGGCACCTGCGCACCCCTGTTGTATTAGCGCTTCTTTTTAAAATGGTTTAACTCGTGGGACCAAAATGAAGCCTCACAAAAAAACCACAGACCCCTGCGGCCCGGGTGTGTCGCAGGTAAATAAAAATACACCCAGTTCAAAAAAGCGGGCGAGGGTTGAAAGCCCTCCTCGTGAACAAAATTACAGTAACGGCAATGGTTGTTTAATAGACAATGCCTTCGTTATCATGACACGGGTGGAGGGATCTTTTGAGAAGATCTCTCCATTTTATGTAAACAAAGGTTTAGAGGGTATTGCGGGTACCCTCAAATCGGTAAAAAAGCTGAGGAACGGGACTCTGCTTTTGGAAACATCCACCCAAAAGCAGGCTGTCCAACTCCTTAAGTGCGAGAAGCACGGGGAGTTCGCAGTAAAGTGCGAACTCCATAAAACTCTAAACTCTAGTAAAGGTGTCATCACCAGCAGAGACCTCATAGATTTAGAGACCGAGGAACTCCTTAAGGAGTGGTCTACAGAACATGTGGTCGAGGTTCGTCAGATTAAACGAAGGGTTAACGGCAGTCTTGAGAAGACAGCCATCTTCGTCCTGACGTTCGACACTCCAACGTTGCCCAAAAACATCAAGGCAGGATATTTGAATTTGAATATCCGCCCGTATGTGCCGGACCCAATGCGCTGCTTTAAGTGCCAGCGGTTCGGCCATACGACGGCGACCTGCAAGGGTAAACTCACCTGTGGGAAGTGCGGAAAGGCAGCTCATGAGCCAGGCACTAGCTGCACGCTCCCACAGGTGTGTGTGAACTGCTCCGGGGCACATCCAGCCTGGAGCAGGGAGTGTCGATTGTATCTGGAGGAAAAAAAGATACAGGAGTTGAAAACGAAAGAGCGGATTTCGTATGGCGAAGCCAAGAAGCAGTTTAAGGCTCTGGCTCCACCAGTCTTCGCTACCAGCTTCGCGAAGACGTTATCAACTCCCGTCAGGAAAGAAAGTGTCGCTACCCAGACGTCCGTTGCGGTCATGGGCACAAGTCCAATGTGCTCATGTCAATGCAGATGTGGTGCCACACCCATCAAGGTCATTACACCTAGGACCTCGGACGTCGGTAGAAACACTCTGACAAACTCGACCATATCTACAGCAAGTCCACCAGCTAAGGCACAGCCATCCGTTACAGTGGCTACTGTCGTGGGTGCCTCTGCACCAGCAGAAAGAGCACCCATTGCAGAAGCATTACCTGCAGCGGATGTAGCAAAGGCAACGCCATCTGCCAGTAGCGGATGGCAAACTGTGCAGAAAGTTCGGGGTCCGCAATTCAAACATACGGACCCCACCATGTTCTTAAAGTCCCCTTCTACATCTCCTCCCAGTTCCCCAACTGGCAGGGAGAAGAAGGGGAATAGGCCTCGGCGGAAGAAAAATCCGCACGACTCCGAGGCCTTAGAACAAGTGTCGTCTTCGGACCCAGAAGACGACATAATGCTGGTGGACGAACATTGTTCCGTTCCTCAGCAATCGCATGCGCAGGACCCACCCGACCCGGGGCGGGTGGTTTTAATTAGGTAGAATGGCTCCCATACTTCAGTGGAACGTTAACGGCTTTCAGGCTCACAAAGAGGAAGTCCAACTCTTAGCACGGTCTGATCCTTTGTGTCTCTGTCTGCAAGAGACGATACCGAGGGTGATCGAGCTAAGGGAGGAGTGGCGGTGTTGGTCCGAAACACTGTCCACTCCGAACCCGTTGCTCTCACCTCCACATTACAAGCAGTAGCGGTGAAAATACACGGTCCAATCCAACTGACCGTATGCTCTGTCTATGTGCCACCCAGTGTGTCTGTCGGCTACGACGACCTGGTTGGCATTATACGATAACTCACTCGGCCCTTTCTCCTTTTGGGAGATTTCAACGCCCACAGTGCGTTGTGGGGTTCCACCACCGATTGCCCCAGGGGCCGAGTGGTTGGTAGATTGATAGAGCAGGAGCAAATTTGTATCCTGAATACAGGGCAAATGACTCATTTCACCACTGCTACCGGTACGTCTTCTGCCATTGACCTTTCCTTGTGTTCCCCCTCAATAGCGGACTCCGTGCAGTGGGAAGTTGATCGCGACCTACATGGTAGCAACCACTTCCCAATTTGGATGCACGTCGAGTGTGAACGTGGAGGAGGAAATAACCGACGTAAATGGAACGTCAGTTGTGCAGATTGGCAGCTCTACTTACGTGCTGTACAACTGCAACCCTGTGGCAGTATACAGGGGAAGGTGAATCACTTCACAGAAGTGATTCACCGTGCAGCTGACGTTTCCATGCCGAAGAGCTCCGGAACGCTGCGAAGGACGCCGGTCCCCTGGTGGAACGATGAATGTCGTTCCGCCATCCAGGGTCGCAGACGGGCGTTGCTTCGCTTTAGGTTGTGCCCCACATCTGACAACGTAGCAGCGTTCCGTATTGCCAGAGCTAAGGCGCGCCGAGTTATTAAGGAGAGCAAGAAGAGGTCATGCCAGAACTTTGTGAGCAATATAAATCGTTCCACGCCTTCGTCGAAAGTATGGGAGTCCATTCGCCGTATATCTGGAAGGTACTCCCGCCCACCAGTATCTGGGTTACTGGATCACGGACGGATAATTATTGACGAACGAAGCATAGCGCAGCTGATGGCGGAGAACTTCGCCGCCATCACTTCGTCCGCTAACTTTGACCCTCGGTTTCAGCGACGTAGAGTCGCTGCCGAGAGGCGCCCGCTGTGCTTCGATTCGTCGAATTCAGAGGCCTACAACTGCCCATTCACATCTTGGGAGCTGGAGTCAGCGTTGCCACTGCTCCAGGGCCTGATTTGATCCAGTACCAGATTCTGAGGCATCTCAGTAAGGATGCTAAAAAGTACCTTCTGGATATTTTTAACGACATTTGGACCGGAGGACACTTCCCCGACTCGTGGAAAGAAGCAACATTAATTCCCATTTTAAAACCTGGCAAGGACAAATTGTTGCCAGGTAGTTATCGTAGTATTGCCTTGACTAGCTGCGTGGGGAAGACACTGGAGAGGATGGTGAATCGCCGCCTCGTCTGGTGTCTTGAATCCCGTAATCTCCTGAGCCGCTTTCAGTGTGGATTCAGGAAGATCCGTTCCACCTCATTCAGACTGTATTCTTAGTGTTTGTGTAAGCTGTTTGGCCCTTTACAGCCAACCAGTCAGTGTTATTAGATAGTCTACTTATTTTCCAGTAATTGTTTCAATGTTTTACTTAAACCTGCTGTCTACATGGCCGACCTTTTTACAGTCGGCCATGTAGGCGGTATTTTAGTCAGTGTTTTCGTATTTTATTATGCTGTCTGTGTGGCCGACCCCTCTACAGTCGGCCATGCAGACGGTAGCTAATTTTATCCCACATTAGTCATTCTGTGTTTGAGTTAGGGCGCTAATGACCAAGTCGTCGACGCGCCCTAAAGCACCAATAACACACACACACAACACCCCGTTCCACCTTGGACAACCTGATCCTCCTGGAGGCGGCAATACAGGATGCGTTCATCCGCAGCCAACACCTCGTGGGTGTTTTTTTCGATTTTGAAAAGGCTTACGATACTACCTGGCGGCATGTTATTTTAAAACAGTTACATGAATGGGGTTTTAGGGGTAACCTTCCCCGTTTTTTAAAATCTGTTTTATCTGGTCGTTGCTTCCGTTACCGAGTCGGTAGTGAAGTGTCTGATCTTTTTATTCAGGAAAACGGTGTCCCTCAGGGGTCAGTTTTAAGCGTTACACTTTTTGCCATCGCTATTAATAGCATAGCAGCCATTATAAGGAGTCCCCTACGGTACTCCTTATATGTGGACGACTTTTTAATTTTTATCGTAGCGTCCAGCCTGAGAAGTGCTGAGCGGCAGTTGCAGCTCGCGTTGAACAGGCTGGACGAATGGTCAGTGCACACCGGTTTTCGTTTCTCCGCTGAGAAAACCCGGTGTGTACTTTTTACTCGCAGCAGAAGCCATTTACCAGAGCCTCACCTTACCCTGAGGAACACCGTTTTAAGTTTTAGTGATAGTGTTCGATTTCTGGGCCTCATTTTTGACACAAGGCTTAACTGGCTTGCGCATCTAAAAGATGTGAGAGCCAGGGCCTTAAAAGCTCTTTATCTTTTAAAATGTCTGTGTGGCAGGTCATGGGGCGCTGACCGCTCCTGCCTGCTACAATTTTACAGAGCCTTTGTACGGTCACGGTTGGAATACGGTTGTATAGTCTATGGTTCGGCACGGGACAGTTATCTGCGTATATTGGATAGTGTCCACCATGCAGGTATTCGGCTCGCCATAGGTGCATATCGCACCAGCCCTATTGTCAGCATTTGTGCTGACTCGGGCGAGCCGCCGCTTACCATTCGTCGGCAACTCCTCATGGTGAGACACTACCTCCATAACACCTGGCAGTCCCGTGTACGACATAGTTTTGCATCCTAACTACGAGCGGCTCTATACCAACCGGCATAGAGCCACTAAACCGTTCAGCTACCGTACAAAGGCTATTTTAGAACAATGCGGATTCGAGCTTCCTTCTCTTTATCACCAGGGTTGGAGTCAATCTCCTCCCTGGCTTTTAAGGAGGCCCAGAATGATTTTAGAATTATCGCGGTTAAACAAGCTGTGTACCGCCGATAATGTTTTTATCAGAATTTTTAGAGATGTTTTAAACCAGTATTCCACGTTTACCCCGGTGTATACGGATGGGTCTAAGCAGGCTAACGGAGTTGGTTGCTCCGTAGTGTTCCCTCGAGCGACTTACACATTCAAATTGGACGGCAGGTGCAGCGTTTACACTGCCGAATGCTATGCCGTGTTGAAGTCGCTCCAACATATGAAAGTAATGCGCGATAAGTTGTTCATCATATGCTGTGATTCCCTCAGTTGTATTCAGGCCATAGGAAATATGTATCCAGCAGATCGTCTAGTCCAGGACATCCAGGACGCCCTCCTTTCCCTTCAATCTCGTGGAAAGGAGGTGTTATTCTGCTGGGTACCGGGCCATGTGGGAATCAGAGGAAACGAGGCAGATGATCAAGCTGCCAAGTTAGCCTGCGACAAGGTCAGAACCGACTTTGAACCGGTCCCAAAGTCAGACCTTGCCTCGGCGGCGAAGAGATTTATTTTTGATGTTTGGCAGAGGCAGTGGTTGGAAGTTGAGCATAATAAGCTCCGGCTGGTCAAACCGACCGTTCAGCCGTGGAGCAGCTCCTTCCAGCGGGCGAGGAGGGATGAGGTTCTCCTTACTCGCCTCCGAATAGGGCACTGTCCTCTGACGCACAGCTTTCTTCTCCGCCGAGAGGACCTTCCGGAATGTGATGCTTGTGGCGTACCTTTGAAGGTACGCCACATTTTAACTGAATGTGTATTGTTTTTAGATCTAAGGGCAGACGTTGGCTTAGCCAACGATCTGTCCCTTATTTTAAACCATGATCGTGACAACGTGGCTAAGATTTTAAAGTTTTGTTGCTTGGCCGGTCTTGTCCCAAAAATTTTGGGCAGATCGGCCTAGGTTTTAAATTGGATTGGTGGCCGTTTACAACCACCAATCCAAGTACTGATTTTACTTGTGACATTGTTTATATGTCTGGCCCTTGTACAGCCAGCCAACTAATCGTTTTTTAACTGGTTGGCCTTTCTACAGCCAACCAGTTATCGTATGTATTTTTATATTTTATATTCTAGTCTTAGTTTTATATTTTATGTTGCCGTCTGTGTGGCCGATCTCTTTACAATCGGCCACGCAGACGGTTTCTTAGTTAATATGTTAGTGTTTTATTGTGCTGTCTGTGTGGCCGACCCCTCTATAGTCGGCCACACAGACGGCAATTTTGCCACGTTGTCACGCCTGGTTTATGTTAGGGCGCTAATTACCCCGTCGTCGACGCGCCCTAAAACTTAAACAACAACAACAACAACAACAACGGAATAGCTTCTACTTTAACTTTAATTGAATCAAGGGACACTTCTTCTTCTGAATTACTAGTTACACTAATTAAAATGATCCTTCTCTATTTTAACAAGAGCATCTGGAATACAAACATTAGGTATTAATTCTGTTTTGTGCACGGTTCCTTCCTATAACTCGGGATTACATTCGACTAATAGACTGAAAATTCTTTCTTCACATGGTCCCACCATCACTTTTTTATGTGAATCTGACTGAGGTTCCTCTTCTGCAACCATTGTAACAATTTCATTTTGAATACTTTGCGACTTATTTTCATAGTTCAAAACTGCATTTTGTTTTATGAAAAAGTCCTTCCCAATTAAACCATTGTATGGGATGTCCAATTCCATACCTACTACATGAAAAATGTGATTGATCCTTCTTTTTCTTACCATGAAAGTTAGGACTTTTGGTACAGTAGAACTATCGGCTTCTTCCGTTATACCTTTAATACAAATCTTATCATTTTTA
>CM061919.1:158230533-158260524 GCA_031002005.1 Vandiemenella viatica | reverse complement strand
ATGGTCCAATATTTTACATAACATTCCCATTAATTTGCACCAAGTTAAGATTTATTAACATAAGAAAATTGTATATTGAAAACTCGATGTACGCAAGGAGAGGAATTCTTTATCCAGCTTAATGGTGATCATTAGGGTTCGGATCTTTATGAAAACGAAGGGTTGCAAATATGATCTTAAAAGCGGATAGTGATGCTGGACTCATGTAGACAGCATAATTTGTTTCCGTGCACTCACTGCACCATTCGGGAATTAAATTTTAAATCGTTTTCTTGAAATTACTTTAATTTCTCACAATTACAGGAAAGAACTCTTTCGTCTGTACTAAAATATTCCTTTCCAAATTCCTTTACGCAACTCCATAACTTGCAGTTTTAGAAAATTTTGTTTCCGGCATTGCGGTACTCACAGATCCTCTGGCGATTTAACACATGCTGAGGATTACTTTCAACAGTATTGGTGACAGTGAGATATTGATTAACGCGTATCGATACAGGCATACTGCTGTTGCATTGTCGAGTTTAAAAGTGAGGCGTAACATTAACGTTAATAGAGTGACTGTAATGTATAACTTTAATTCTTGACTGCTCAGTTCTGATCGATTTACTCCAATGTATAATATGAATACAGTTGTGTGAATAATTATCTTAATTTCTTCGCATCTATAACTTCTAGTGAATTCGCTGTTCTCGATCTCGGTGACAACGTTAATTGCAGGATGCGATGTTTTGCTGATGATGCACTATTTATAGGGAAGTGAGGTGCTCAGACGATTGCTTTGAAATTTAGCGCGATCTGGATGTTATTTCGGAATGGTGCCATAAATGGCAGCTTACATCTAACTGCAAAAAGTGCAAGGCAATGCAAATAAGTAATAAAAAGAACCCGTTATATCAAGAGTACAAAGTTACCAAATCAGTTGTTGACACTGTGGATTCCCTGAAGTATTTAGGCGTAACAGTACAAAGCAACATGAAATGGGACTTGCACATAACTTCCGTCGTAGCCAAAGCTAATTCTAAACTAAGTTTTATAGGTCATATTTTGAGAAATTGTAATGCTCATACAAAGGAAATAGCGTACAAAACACTAGTGCGTCCGCATTTGGAATACTGTTGTGGAATTTGGGATCCGTATCGCAAGGGATTGATTGACACGTTAGAGAAAGTACAGAGGAGAGTCGCTCGATTCGTGACCGCTAGTTACAGTCCTTACGTTAGTGTCACAGAGCTGATACACGGGTTGGGCTGTATTGTTTGGCGAACAGACGACGTCGTTTTCGTTTGAATTTGTTGGAGAATATGCGAAAATCTTTAATTTACGAGTGCAACGAAATACTTCTTCCGCCATCCTATTTAGGTCGCAATTACAGGAGGAATAAGATTCGAGAAATAAGATGCCGTATTGATACATTTATGTATTCTTTCTTTCCTCGTTCTGTTCTGGACTGGAAGGCACTGAAGTAGTATTGGTGCTTAGCACCCACTGCCACCCACAGTAATTGTGAATTGCAGAGTATAGATGTAGATGTAGATTGACAATTATCAGAATTTTCCTCAAAATATGACCATAAATATTATCTTAATATGTTCAAAACTAGGTAAATGGTCTGAATGTGCGTTTACGTGCTATATAAAATACATTTAAACACAATCAGAAACGTTCAATTAGTGTTTAATTCAGCACTGCAGCTAAAAAAGAAGTCAGGAAAAAATATGCCTAGTCATGAAGATCCAAACCGTATTGATTATACTCCTCTGATGCAAACATATGAACAGGATGGTGTTATTCGAGTTCCATATACCTTTGTTTTAAATGATCTTCCTTTTGCGAACTGTATATTGCTGACGACCTAATATTAAAAGCATTTTATTAAAAAAATTTAATATATGATTTATTAAATGAAAAATGTTATTCTCCCTCATTTTTTGGTTAAAATGTGTATTTAACAGATTTTTAACAATTTAATTTACCGCAGTATACGCTGATGGTAATTGAATCGACGTCTACTAAAAACAAGTATTTTATAAGGAGACGATATTTTTGATCCACTAATCCGGAAGTTACGACTACAATAGTTGTTTGAATCTTGTAATTAGGTAGCTTAATTAAATTCATTTCAATCTGTTGCGGAACGCAACCTTGGGTTGTGTCTTGCGGTAGCTAACAGGTAGTATAAGCTTGGGATAGGTATTCCGCTGGGAGGTGGAGTGTAAATTGAGTCAGTTAACATTAAGGACAGCCGGTCCTGGCAGTGTATATGCATGGTTTTAATTAAGTGTTGTGTTCGTCCTTTGTTTTCCTCCCTACCCTGTACAACAATTACACAGTAAAGCATCATAAAGTACTTATTACAATATAAAGTGGAGCTAGCTAAATGGTTGTACAGACCTGAGGCTATATAAAGGAAACAGTATTTGATGCATAGAAGAGATTTCATGATTTTCCTGTGGTAACATTGCACTTAGTTTGCGGGCATCGCGCTGCGCCATGTTTCAGTCATTTGAATCGCTCCACAGGGTGCAAGCCTAGAGTACACCGTCTCTGCACACTCTTTGCCAGGGAAGCAACAGACTCTCTGCCAGAAAATCAAAACAGTCCATTTAGTGTGCCCGACGAAGGAGCGGATACATTAACCTGAAACAGGTATGAGAAACGCCCCAGGTTAGGACAGAATCACCAGTACCAGTGACGAAACGCGAAACTCTTGAAGATACTGTCAAGGAATGTGTTAGGATGTTAATTTATCTGCTGCTCCCTTAACTAAAAGTACCTGCAATCAGCCTTTCATAGAGTAATGGGTGCCTTAATGGGAAAACTACGTTACAATTATATTTCATACCTTTATGATTAATAAAAGGGGATTTTTAATTTTAATTTTTATGAAGGAGTGAAAATTTATTAATTTTGCAAGAATCTCAACGTTAGTTGGAATTTAGGAAAAACTGTCACAATATATGACATTTATTTTCTTATCATTGGCGATTACAAGTCTGAGCGAATTTACCGTTAACATTAACACAAATTGGCGAAATCATAAAAGCAACGCTCAGAGGTACAATTAGCCGTCATGAGCAAGCAAACAATTGTATATTTACTTTTAAATCCATCTCAGAATTAAAATGCAAGAAATAATGACAGTTGGAAACAATGAAAAATACAAGTTATGACGACCTCAGACAAAGGTATCATAATACTGTGACTTTACAGTTAAAAGAAAATCATGGGCGCCACGAATAAACAATATATCATTCGAAAATAACTAGTTCTGGCAAATTATGCTGCTAGCTCAGGGGTTCTTCAATTACAAAGTTAGAACATGGATCTATCCACTCAAAGTCGCTTA
The DNA here is from genome assembly GCA_031002005.1 of Vandiemenella viatica. Lineage (NCBI taxonomy): Eukaryota > Metazoa > Arthropoda > Insecta > Orthoptera > Morabidae > Vandiemenella > Vandiemenella viatica. The sequence continues at coordinate 158,257,178 of CM061919.1, read as the reverse complement.
AGGATTCAGTTTCACGGAATGCACAGTCAGATGGGTTGATCGTAATAAGTTACCATTGTAGTTCTGCGTCTGAAGTCTGCGGTGATCGGAGATGACCCACGGTATGTGAGATTATCTCACACGGCGGCTACAGACACGTCCTGTTTGTTAATGCGCATCATCGCATTACTGGCGGTGTCGCCGTGATAAGCCTGCTCCAGCAAGCCGGCAGCCAGAAATCGTACAGCGGCAGTTGGCGAGAGAAGCCAACTTTCCAAGTCCACCTCAGACTAGACTAGCATAGAATCGAATGTAGAATGTCCTGCTCCTCGCTTTTCGGTCCACGAGGAAAACTTCTGGCTCCACCCCCTTGCAGTCTCGAAGATCATATTCAACAGAAAATTCCCAGGATTTTAAGTTATATGCTCATTTGGATTGGATCTTCAGGTTGGCACCTAATGTCACGTGATATCCCCGATATCTGATTTGCCCCGCGTATATTCGCCTAAGTTCGCCGGGGTGAGAGCGTGTTCGGGTGGTGGGTTTTTCGCACCCGAGCAGTGGCCTGTTGTGGACTCCACATCCCACGGTGAAAGCTGGCAAAACCCCTTATCCCTGACTTCCTGCCTCCGTGGCTCGGTAAGACCACGATTAGCTTCAAGCCTACATAGCTGAATAATTCTTTAATATTCGCTTTAACAAGGTACACTGAATGTTCACCATTGCATTACAGTCCTCACTTGGAATCTTACGTACTTTATAAAATTACAACAAAAATCTATTTAGGTGGTCGCCCAAGATGTATGTAAATTACCCTTATATTATTATTTATATAATAAAAATGCACATTGGAACGTGGCGACAGCGCGTCACGTTACAATAGGGATTAACAATTGGTCGATGGAACTAGGACGCTGTGTTAGTATCAAGGGAATATGAGTTTTATTTATTTATGATATCCTCAAAGTAGTTAGCAACGACATAGCGAGCATTAACAGAAGTCACTGATTCATTGAAAATTGTGTGTAACAGCAAGAGTAAAATGTAGGTAGCATGGCTGGAGTACCGTTACAGGACTTAATCGACCAAAATCAAGAAGTTAGAAATGCGACTTGGCTAACGTGACAGAACTAATAAATTGAATAAATAATAAGCCAAACAAGAGTAGCGAATGGTGTTGGTAGCTACCAAACCACACACTCGAAATCACGTTTAGAATTTTCGAAAAGAAAATTTGAACTACAGTGCTGAATTGCCCGTTATTATTACAATGTGCATAAAACGGTTCTTCAACAAAAGGTAGGAATTTAGCGGGAATGATTTCAGCACATTACTCGATGGGGAAAAGAAGCCAACTCCCAGAAACTAAAAATTTATGGTAAAATATAATTAGTATAAATGAAAAATGCAATTTTTTGAAAATTTATGTTGTTGTATCCGAAACTGTATAATATTTGTGGGAGATATTAATTTATATAATGAATTTCTCTTGAATGAGCTTGAAATCTATCTAGAAAGCTCCAGCCAATCAAAAAACTCCAAATTTTTCATTGTGCGGACAAACTCGAATAACATCACCTTGGTTCATTAAAATTTGCAACAGAAAAAAATGTTATATATATCAGTTTTAGAGAATATTTATAAAACTTTACCGTTAACTGATTGCAGTAACTGGACAACCCGTGGGAAAATTTCGCTAATGAAATACGATGAATAGTGAGGTCGAATGCTTGTAATATAATGAAAAGTAGAACCGCTCTTTTGTCGCAAATATTTATTTGTTTAGTGTAATAGGTACGCATCGAAATACTTACAACGTATTACGAAACAGTTAGGAAAATTCAAAACAAACTGTATGTACGACAAACTGTCACTGACCTTAACAAAATATAACCAACCTAAATAAAATGCACACAGCATATCAACATCCCTGTGATATGTGTTGCTGTTATCCATAGCCGGTGAGAAAATTTTTCACGAAAAAATTTTTATATTGGAATTGTGTAGCAAAACAAAATGTTTCCGTAACAGAAAAAAATATCCGAAAAGATACTTATTGTTTAAAAAACGGTTTATTGACATCTCTGTGACATTTGCCGCTGCAATCTAGGGACTTGGCTCTGAACTGTCTCATAAGCGCCATTTATTTATGCATCAAATTCCAAAAAATTCGTTCTTAATTTATGATTTTACCTAATTGGAGACCTTAATCTTTAAATCGATATGTCATGGTTTAGAAATGATGATATTTTTGAGCCCTAATTGTTGAATTTGGAGAAAGTTCTTTCTTCAAATATGATGTGACCAAAGCGAGTACTTTAATCTTTAAAACGATACCTCATTTATTTATTTCGCTTAGGTATCAAGGGAGAAAAATGGTTGTGACAGAAAAATGCGTTGTAGAAATATTAATACTTTTGCCTTTCAAGGATCGAATTTTGAAAAATTGATTTCTTAAAGTATGGTGTAACGAAACGAAGACCTTAGTCAGTGGGGACCTTAATATTTAGAATGATACCTCATTTATCTATTACGGTTAGGTATTAGTGGGGATAAATGGCTCGTGACACAAAAATGCGTTGTGGAACCATTGATACTTTTTTCCTTTAAGGGTTGAATTCCAAAAATTTCTTTCTTAATATATGATGTCACCAAAACGGAGACATTATTCTTCATAATCCTGTTTCATTTATTGGTTTCGGTTAGGTATCCAGGGAGATAAATGACTCGAGACACAAAAAACGCATTTTAGAAATACTGATATTTTTACCTTTAAGGGTTAAATTCAGAAAAATTCCTTTCTTAAAACATGACATGGAGACCTTAATCTTTAAATAGATACCTCATTTATCTATTTTGGTTAGATATTAAGGGAGATAAATGGCTGGTGACATAAAAACGCGCTGTTGAACCGTTTATACCTTTTCCGTTAAAGGGTTGAATTAAAAAAAATTCTTTCGTAATATATAATGTCACCAAAGCTGAGAAATTACTCTTCACAATCCTACTTCATTATCGATTTCGGTTAGATATACAGGAATATAAATGGCTCAAGACACAAAAAACGCATTTTAGAAATATTGACATTTTTGTCCTTTAAGGGTCGAATTTAGAAAAATTAGGTTCTTAAAATATGATGTCACAAAAGCGGATAATTAAGCCTTAAAATGATACCTCATTTATCAATTTTGGTTCGGTATAAAAGGAGATAGTGGCTTGTGACAAACAAATTGCCACCGGAGCCTGTACTCCATTGCAATTAAATTAAATTAAACACCTTATATAAATTTGACGATTGGGCCAAGGTAGATTGTTTATGGTTTCTAATAGAAGGTAGTACGTCTATCAAAATTATTAATTAATAGTCTATATTGATATGTGCACTCAGAATATAGAATTAAATTGTAATAACACCATGATTTCATGTTAACCGCACACTGCAGACGAAACGAGTTCAGGTAGAACTAAAATATGTCACAAGATACCCGGTTTTTGTACTCTTAAAGAATTTTTTGAAATCGCTTTAGGGGTGTTGGAAATATGGAACTGATTACGGAGAAGAAAAACATAACAATTTACTTATGATGTTAAGAAAGAACAATTACGTGATTTATCCGTAGTTATTTCGGGAAACAACGGAATATCCGTATCTGGAAGGCCTGCTAGGTAATCGAAGCCATGCTACTCCGAATGCAAGACCCAACGTTAAACAGTCATCCACCAAGCACGGTTGTGAATTGAATACTCATTTTTTAAAACTCAAGTTCCTTAATTGCATCACTGTACATGTAGAAACATAAAACAATGAAGACAATTTCAACACTTGTTATTAGAGAATGTTATTACATTCTGCAGAGTAAGACATTCTATAAGCAGGAATCTATTAACAACGGCTAATTACGTGTGCAATGTAAATAAAAAGAAGTAACGATAGAAAGTTTTCCAAATATCATTCAGATATTTTTAAATGTAAATTTTCCTGAAATATTTTCCACTCAGGCTTTCTATACGAATAAGAGCGTAGAATCTAATATCCCTATTTGAAGAGTAACAGAGTCCAATATCTGAAATTTGAGTGTTCCAATAATTTAAACTATGAAGACTAATTTTCTATAGTTGCAAGTAGAATACTTTTTAAATGATTTTAAGTGTATTTATCCATCCATTTCTAAAAACCATCTGCGAGAATAAAAACCAAGTTCTACTTGCAGGCGTTGCTAAATCACAAGGACAAGAATTAGCTGTCGGATGATGATGTGCGAAGATAAGTCATCGACTGCGTGCTCTGGCGTCATCCTCTAGTCCCGTGCGTGCGCTGCGATAAACAAAACAGCAATCCTGGTTCTGAACTCGCATTCGGGAGGACGCGGGTTCGAACTTCCGTTCGGGCATCCAGATTTTGGTTTTCCGAAATAACTACAGGTGAATGCCGGGATGATTCATTGAGAAGGCCAAGGCCGAAAACCTTCCAATTCCTTGTCCCTAATTCTTTCCCGCCTCTACTGTCATCGAGGAGGTGTAAAATCACAACAAAACAAAACAAAGAACAGGAAGGGCTTTAAGATTTCTTTCTAAATAGCGAATTACTATGCCATTTAGATCAGAAATACTTTGAACACTTCTATCATGAAAGCCACAATTTTGATTTACCGTTTGACAACTGTCCTTTCCTCCTGAAAAAGTAACGAACGATCAAAACTGTTTATCTCCTACACTCGGTGTAGGCCGTAGGTTCTCAAACTAGGGGGCGTGGCAATGATTGCGTGATTTGCGAGGTACCTTCACGTTACTATAGATCTACAACGTTGCAACTACTATGTCTCCTTCACCACCTCTTAGACTTAAAAGAGCCTATAATCTAACATCACATACTTAATGAGTTTCCTCTGGTATGTTCTTAATGCTGAGAAGTTGCAACTTTGAAAACGTAAAATATCAGTAGAGCCGATAATTACTGAATATAATACTTCTAGAACAGGCTTTTTTTTTTGTATAACTTACTGCTTTACGCCTCGTCGACGTTGAGGTCATTAGAGGCGGGATGGGACTGGAGACAAGGAACTGGAAGGAATTCGGGCATGGACTTTTTTGAAGGAAGCATCCCGGCATTCGCCTGGAGTGATTTGGGGAAACCATGGAAAACTTAAACCTGGAAGCCCTGACGGGAATTCGAACCGCCGTCCTACCGATTGCGACGCCAGAGCGTTAATCACTCACCCACCACTCTCGGTCCTAGAGCAGTGTTTTTCAACGTTTTTGAATACTCGTCCCCTTTATATGTCAAAAAAATTGGCGACCTCCCAGGTGTGGAATAAGAACTTTGACGACTCCCAGGTCTGTAATAAAACTAACGACGTATTTTCTTTTCTTTTTATTGAGACTGTACTACTATAGAGAGATGTACTGCTGTGCTATAAGGTTGTCGCGGTCACTCTGAGGGCAGTAATATATTGCGCGGGGAAGGAGAACAGGTGTGATCAGCGGCCACATAAGAAAAGTTTGGTTTCGTTAGCTGCAGTCAGTTATCCCATTAGGCCAGCGATCCCAGACGCCACTTCGCTCCGAGCGAGCATGAGGATCTGCGCTGCACGCTACAAGTGGCAGTGACGGAATCAATTCAAAAACGAAATAAATAGGATTTATTGCAGCAATTTCCTGAAATAAGGTTTTAAGATCAAGAATAATAAACCTCACTGTGTAATTTTCTCAAGTTAGGAAATGATTTGGTGAATTGCGTCTCAAAAATAAAATCACGATTAGAATATTTATTGCGACCCCCCCCCTCCCCCACCCCCCTGGGGATCACAACCCACAGATTGAAAAACACTATTCTAGAGGAAGCTTTTGAAATAATAAAAAAAAATGACGCCGCTTTCAAATAAGATTTTATTAAAATTGATAAATCAACGTTTTTGGGTCATGAATTATACAGTGTATTCCTCCATATCACTGCAAATGCTGCGATTATGTTCGCCTTTTTCAAGCACTTATTTGTGCGAACGAGAGTTTTCAACTTTTGTTGCAATAAAAACAAAGTATCGATGCAAACTCGTTATTACTAAAAATTTACATTATGCACTTTATAATGTACAATCAAGAATAGGGAACCTTGTAACAAAAAATGCAATCTGATCATTCCAACTTTTTTTTTGTTTTGTTTGTTACTTCTTTTGAATAAAGTTAGAGATTTTTATGTTTCTAAAAACCGTTAAAATTTGTGATTTTATATATGCAATAAATAAAATAAGTAGATTCGAATTCATACTCGCATTTTTTACCTTTTGAATAATGAAATTTTGATGGAGGAGGGGGAGTGAGTGTGAAAGTTTCTTTTGACAGAAGAATGCGTGTTAAGAAAAACGTTTGAAACCTTTTTTTCTAGATAATGTCTAGTTTAGCCACTAAACGAAATACCTCATTCATTTTTTGTATTCCGTTCCCAATGCGAAACAGAACCCTATTGCTGTAGTTCCGTTGTCTGTCACATGGCTATATCTAGTAAACGAAATATGTTTCAACCTTTAAATTTACCTATTAAATGTGTTTTTTTCAGTCTATACCGAAGTCATATTAAAAATTTTTGGTAAATTATATTGAAGGATGTTCTAACGGAGATAGTAAAGAGAAATTTGTTTCTATCTTAGTGTGTGGAATCTATGCTTAGTGCATCTCAAGTGGAGGACTTTTTCTTCATGGATCGATAAAGGAATATATTTATTTGTTGTATGATATTTTACAAGATTTACAAAAGGTGATTATTGTGACGAAAATCATTTTCAGTTCATCTAGAAACTTGTATTTATATATGGTTGATATATATATCGATTATCGAAAATCAATACAATTCACACCAATCTCTGCCTTAAACCTAGAAGTTATGGGGGTTGTTGTCCTGGGACATTTCCTCCCCCTATCTTCTCTTGAATGGTCTTCTCTTCACTTCTGGATGGTCGTCTTGATGGTGAATTATTAGTTGTTCCTTAGCGCTCCGTCAGCACCAATGACCTACTATGTTTGTCAGCGGCAGTTACATATTCGCCGAAACAACTGACCAGTGGATTGGCAGAGTGTTGTGATGCACTGTAGATTTTGTAGGCATGTTGCCTGAATCTTTCAATAAGCCTGGGTGTTCCAGACGCCTCTTGCACTGCGTCAATAGGGAAACAGTCGGGCAGATGTAGCGCCCGCTCCAGTGCTCTGTTCTGCAGGACTTGAACTTTTTAGGTGGCAATTAGCAGTGAACCCCCTGACAGGGCAAGCATACTCAGTTACCGGCCTAATTAAGGAGCAGTAAATGGCAACTCCTAGATGTGGTGCCAACGAGCTTTCCCGGTTAAGTAGCGGGTAAAGAGCATGGAGCCGAGCACTTACCCTTTCCCTGATGTCCTTGATGTGAGCTCGCCATGTCAGCTTACAGTAAAGTGTTACACCAAGGTAGCGAGCAGTCGGCGCCCAGGGGATGGTTTTACCTCCGAGCTGAAGTTGCGGGTGTGGTAGTTGCTGTCCGCGGCGTATAAAAGGGAAAGGCTGAAATTATATACAGACGTTCAGATAAAATTTTTATGGAAAACTGTGGATCAGATTTAGAGTGTGGTCACATTAAATCATCATTTTTGTCTATTCAGTGCCCTGCGTGTGTAGATTAGTCTCGTTGAGTTTTTGTAAACTGTAGTTTATTATATTTTTGAGGGTAAAAAAGGGATATAACACAAGTTAGTGAACCCTTGTATAATCTTAAAAATTCAAAAACCTCTCCCTGGTTTAAAATTACCAACAATTTTGTATTTTTTTTACCGTACATTCTTGAAACATGTGGTACGCAGAAGAAGTTATGTTAACGTATTCTCATTATGATATACCACTCAATCAGGTCAAAATCCCTAACGTTCCTGGTACGAACATTTTCAGCTCATCTAAGATATTCAAGGGACGAACATTTTCAGTTCATCTAAGATATTGTAATTGATAATTGTTGGATTTTTATCGATTATTAACAATCAATTAATGTTAAGATTATTTATTTGTATCTGTTTATAATTTGCCTGCGAGATGAAATAGCAATAAGTCTAGAGGGCACAAAACATTTGCCTAGGTACTTTCCTTGAATTTTACATCTACATCTCTACTCTACAAATCACAAATACTGTGGGTGGCAGAGGGTGCTAGGCACCAATCCTAATTTAGTACATTGAAATCCAGAACAGATTGTGGAAAGAAGGATTACGTAAATGTATCAGTACCGCATCTTATTTCTCGAATCTTATCCCTCCTGTCATTGCGACCTAAATAGGTTGGCGGAAGAAGTATGTCGCTGCACTCATAAATGAAAGATTTTCGCATATTTTCCAACAAATTCAAACGAAAACGACGTCGTCTGTCCTCCAAACAATCCCAGCCCAACCAGAGTATAAACTCTGTGACATAAGGACTGTAACTAGCAGTCACGAATCGAGTGGCTCTCCTCTGTACTTTCTCTAACGTGTCAATCAATCCCTTGCGATACGGATCCCAAATTCCACAACAGTATTCCAAATGCGGACGCACTAGTGTTTTGTACGCTATTTCCTTTGTATGAGCATTGCAAATTCTCAAAATACGACCTATAAATCGTAGTTTAGAATTAGCTTTGCCTATGACAGAAGTTATGTGCAATTCCCATTTCATGTTGCTTTGTACTGTTACGCCTAAATACTTCAGGGAATCCACACTGTCAACAACTGATTTGGTAACTTTGTACTCTTGATATAACGAGTTCTTTTTATTACTTATTTGCATTGCCTTGCACTTTTTGCAGTTAAGTGTAAGCGGCCATTTACGGCACCATTCCGAAATAACATCCAGATCGCGCTTAATTTCTAAGCAATCGTCAGAGCACCTCACTTCCCTATTAATAAGTGCAGCATCAGCAAAATATCGCATCCTGTAATTAACGTTGTCACCAAGATCGTTTATAAAAATTAAGAAAAGGGATTGGTCCTACTACTCTTCCTTGAGGAACGCCCGAAATAACATTTAGCTTAGAAGAGGCTTCCCCGTCAACAAGGACATACTGTGACCGACCAGTTAAAAAATTGCGTATCCATTCGCAAATCTGATCGGATATACCATATGCTCGAATCTTCGCTAAAAGTGGGTTGTGTGGTACAGAAACCAATGCTTTATGAAAATCCAAGAAAATAGCATAAACTTGTGATCCTGCATCAATAACTTTCATTACGTCATGCGAAAATAGACGCAGTTGCGTTTCACACGATCGGTTCTTCCAAAATCCGTGTTGATTTGCTGTAAGTAACTCGTTTTCATCTAGAAACTTCATAATGTTAGAGCATATGACATGCTCCAGAATTCTACTGCAAACAGATGTTAGAGATATGGGTCGATAATTCCTAGGATCTCTCCGATCTCCTTTCTTGAAAACGGGAATCACCTGCGCTATTTTCCAGTCAGAAGGTACTTTTCTTTCTTCTAAAGATTTACGAAATATATCTGACAGAAATGGTTCTATTTCTTCCGCGTATTCCGGAAATATTCTTACTGGTATACCATCGGGACCCGGCGCTTTCCCTGACTTCAGGAGCTATAATTGCTTTATGATACCTACACTATCAATTTGTGCAGGATCCATCTCAAATTCTACACGCCATGGAAAAACGGAATGTTTTCCATGTTTCGGTCAGTAAAATAATTTTTAAATTCGGTGTTAAATACAGTAGCCTTGTCGCGGCTGTCATCAACTTCCCGACCGTCTTGTCACAACCACTTACGTTTTTTATATACGACCAAAATTTCTTTGGATTTTCGATGAGGCTCTTGGAAAGTGAGTTGCAACGAAAGTCATTAATGGCCTCGCGCATCGCATTCTTGACATGTCCCCTTGTAACAGCTAACTTTTCTAAATCACTCCTGTACATCGTCCTTCTTGAGCGTGCATGTATCTTCCTTTGCTTTTTAAGTAACCTTGTAACTTCACCACGGGGGATCGTTCCCATCCCTGATTGTCCTTTTCGGTATATGTAAGTCCATACCTTCCCTGATTATATTTATGAATCGAAGCCACATCTCTTCAACCGAGCTTCTTCTTTCTATAAAGGTAATGTAATTATCCCTCAAAAACGTTATTAAACTCTCCTTTGGGGCCTTTTCGAATCTGTAAACGACCCTCTCTTTTTTCATTTTGCGCGCGGCTGTTAATTTTACTGTAACAATTACAGCTTTATGATCACTTATTCCCGTGGTGGCAGAAATTTCAGTGAATAATTCAGTCCTATTTGTAACAAGAATATCTAAAATGTTTTCGTTATCGTTGTGGCATCGCGTTGGTTCAGTGACGAGCTGCTCAAGATTAAGATCTGAGAAAAGGTCAAGTATAATCTCACAGGATATTTTATCCCTGCCACCAGAAACGTGGGCGTAATTAGTTTAGTCCAGCGGTTCCCAACCTATGGGTCGCGACCCACTGTTGGGTCGCGGCGGGTGTTTTGGTGGGTCGCGGAACAATCGACGTTTTTGCCCCAAAAATGTATCTTTTATTTCGTCTATTTAAAAATGTAACACGATATTTTACAAGTGCATTAATCATGAAAGCTATTAGCTTAAATTAAAACTTTGTGAGAAGAAAAAGTTTTCATAAACAGTCAGCCCTTATTATGCAATAACCACGTTGTGAGATACAACAGCGGCAGTAATAGCTCAATCCTTATGCCAGCCCCTGAACACCTCCTCTCCCGCCCCGCTCTAAGGTGGAGATGTGCGCGCATACCACCGGCAGTTTTACTTCTCTGATTGTCATTTTCTTGTTTATGCTTGAATCGAAACCAAAGTCTTTGATGCAAACAGTCTTTCTCTGCTTGTGAGAATGAGTTGTTGTTTGCGTTTTGTTTTGATTGAGAGTAGATTTAATGTGATTACGGAAAGTTTGTTGAGGACTGGATCGTGCCGTAAAAGAGAGTATCCAACCAAGTATTTGTAATTAAAATGCAGGCAGCAAGAAAAAGCAAAAGCCGTATCTGCGAAAGTATAATCCGAATTATTTAAAATACAGATTTGTGTTTTCGGGTACTGAAGAGGAGCCAATACCTCAGTGCGTGATTTGTTGCGAAAATTTGTCCAATGAAAACATGAAGCCATAAATTTTGCAAGGAATTTCTAAACCATGCATCCTGAGTACACAGATAAGCCTCTTGAACTATTTCAAAATAAAAAAAAGACATTATCTTTCGACTAAGTCTACAATGGAAAAGTCAGTGTGAGGCCAACAAACAGTTTACCATAAAGTCTTACCAATTATCCTTGTTAATAGCAAAACAGGAAAATGCGACTGATGTGCCAAGTTATATCTACACCTAAAAATCCCATTTTAGTGGTTGACTGGTAAGTTTACCATTGTGTTTTCCGGCTCCAATTCTTCAATATTTTCTTACATTTGGGTGAAGTAAAACACAACGATAAACCTACCAATTAACCACTAAAATCGGGTCTGCAGGTGGTTTCCACTAAAAAGCGACTTGGCAGACTAATTCCATTTTAGTATGCTGCTCGAGTTACTTCTAATCATGGAATTTCAGCAGTCAACTTGATGAGGTGATGGTCTGTGAAGTCGCCTCCCGGTCTATGATATGTTTGTTGTTTTATGTATTAGCAGTTCTTGTTTTTGTTGATAGTACATCCTTTGTACGAAAATTTGCCTTTTCGTAGGATAGGATAGTCGATAGCGTATCGAGGTCATACAACAGTTCCCATTCTGATATTAGATTGACTCTCATATTAGGTGGGTCGCGAAATTTTTTTTTTACTTAAAAGTGGGTCGTGTACCAATAAAGGTTGGGAACCGCTGGTCTAGTCGATATATGGAAAGTTGAAGTCACCTAGCATTATTCCATGTTCCGGAAATTGACGAGCTATATTACTTATATTATTTCTTAAGGCCTCAGCAACAGCTACATCTGAATCTGCTGGAAGATAGAAAGACCATATTACAAGTTTTGCCCTAGTAGCTACTTTCAGTCTAATCCATAGGATTTCACAGACCGTATCAATATTTATTTCATTACAGGACAGGTGTTTACTAACAGCTATAAATACACCACCTCCATTTGAATGTAACCTATCCCTACGGAAAAAAATTCATGCTATTTTTAAAAATTTCTGCTGAATTTATATCCGGTTTAAAACCAGCTTTCAATACCTAATACAATATCTGCTTCTGTGCTACTAATAATGCTTTCAAGCTCAGGTTGCTTATTACAAACACATCTACAGTTAATAACGAGTACTTTTAACGGCTGAGATTGATTTACGCTACTCCTAACATACGGTGCCGAATTTAATTGAGCTGCCCGTAACTGTAATTCCAGTTTCGGGTCTTCTTCCCTCAGCCTAAAAAATCCCTCAATACACTCCACACGGCCCCTGCCACCCGTGTAGCCGATTCGCGTGTGTAGTGCACACCTGATCTATCCAAGGGAACCCTGCACGACTCATCCCCAGGGCGATGATTTAAGAATCTGCAGCCATGATTGTCGCAGAAAACGCCGCAGTCTCTGGTTCAAACCCTCGACTCGGCTCTGAATCAGATGTCCACAGTCGGTTCTATCGACAATGCTGCTGATAGTTAACTCAGCCGAAATCTTGCGGTCATCAACCACAGAGCTCACCCTATGAGCAAGCCGCCGGAAGGAAGAGAGGATACCCTCCTACCCAAAGCGGCAAGGATCATTTGTGCCGACATGAGCTACAATCTGTAGCTGGCTACACCTCGTCCGTTCAGTGGCATGTTCCACATCTTGGATCAGAGATCTCGGAATGCACAATGAATGGACATTGGACTTCATCCCCGACTTATTTGCCATGTCCCTAAGGGGCTCACTGAAACACCTAACGTTGGAGCTACCTATCACCAGAATCCCCTTCTGTAGTCGCTCAGACCTAGCGGGCGGGGAGGCTGGCACGCCGCTGATTGACGATTGTGGAACTGAATCAGTTCCAGACAACACATCAAACCTATTGGATAGAGGTACAAGCTTGCCCTCCTGGGATTCAGACTTGTACGACTGCCACCGCATGCGGCGTCGACGTCCGGAAACCACGCGCCAGAAACCGTCAGGTGATTGCCACACAGACTCCGAAGTCTCAGCCTGGACTGCAGGTACGATATTTCGTAGGGGAGAACCTGTGAGAACACTAACTTCATCAGGGTCATTCCTTCCACATTTGCTGCAGTCACCTAGGCAGCTTCCAGCCTTGTAACTTTCGTTAGCAAAGTTGCAAGTTGAGCGCGAATATCAGCCATCTCAGCCCGCGTCTGCACACAGCAATCACAGTCCCTACACATATTACTTTGAAAACAAAAACTACGGAGAGGATGAAAGATGAAATAACCGAGTGATCCAAATAAACTGTTCACAACTTACTAACAATCGCTAGGCACGACCTAAATAAAACATAACTGAGGAGATAAATTTAGACCAGAGGACGGATACTGCACTAAGTAGTTAATAGGACGTACTGATAAACAGTGTTAACAAACCACTGTACTAATTAAAAAAACGAATAAGCTCTATATACTTTCCCATAGAAAAAGAAAATAATTAAAGGCAATCACGATTACAGCACGCTGCTGCAATTCAATTAACGCAAATAAAGCAAAAGCTATCACCACTTTAAATTAAGTAAACAGAGTGCGGTACTCGTCACGACTGTTGCTGGAGACCAACTTCAAAGATAAGATCTAACTACAACACTTTAAATAAAATATACAGAAATGGCGGTAGTCGACTCGACGGTTGCTGGAGATCAACTAACAGCTACTCTGCGACGACAGAAATTATTCAAAGATAAAATCTAACTGCAACACTTTAAATAAAATATACAGAAATGGCGCCACTTGACTCGACGGTTGCTGCTACTCAGCAGCTGCTAATCTGCGACGACAGAAATTGTTCAAAGATAAAATCTAACTACAAAACTCCAGATAAAATATACAGAAATGGCGACACTTGACGGTTGCTGGAGATCAACTAGCAGCTACTCTGCGATGACAGAAATTATTCAAAGATAAAATCTAACCACAACACTTCAAATAAAATATACAGAAACGGCGCCACTTGGATAAATGATGACCAAGGACGTAAGTGCGTTGAGGAAACAGTACTGTTCATCATGTTTATGGAACAAGCAACAAAGACTGTGCAATGCAGGTAAGGAAAATTTCGTAGTTGAAATTTCTAATTATGGCAAAAGAGGCTGCTTAATAACGATTAACATGGCACCTTCTCTGCCTTAGGTCACAGGCTGGTGGGGGGTGGAGTATTTGTCCGAAGACATTGCCTCCAACGTTACGAAGGGGTTACAATTCTCTTAACTTTCGGTGTGTCTTCTTGTTTGGTGTCTGTTTGTTAGGAGACGGAGCGGTCTTCTATGCCTGTCGTAGCCATTTACGTAGCGTCCAAGCGAGTTGACCGCCGGGTTGTTGCATTGTCTGGTATTTTTATAAAATGTTTCTGCAAGCTGGCGGAATCTGTCCTTCAATTTAGGTATGACGGTAGCCTCGTGGAGTGTATCCGTGGGGAACCGGCACGGGAGGTGGAGGGCTCTCTTTAGGGCCCTATTTTGAATAACCTGGAGCTTTCTGATTTGCCTGTCACTGGCGTATGCCCACACAGGACATGCATACTCCATGATAGGGCGTATGAGCGATGTATATATCTTGACTCCAGTGGAAGGTCCTAATTTAGAATAGAGTAAAGACTGTGGAGCCTGGTGCTTGCTCTCCGACGGACTTCATTGATGTGGCTACACCAGTTCAGTCTCCTGTCTAGAGTCACCCCCAGGTAGAGTGCCGTAATGGACCATGAGATTTCTCTGCCATACAGGCGAAGTGTTGGGTCAGGATGAGTTAGTTCACGGACTCCAAGTCGCTTGGCTAGTATAATGGCTTGGGTCTTGGTGGGATTTATGTCAATGCGCCACCTCCTACCCCAGGCCTCCGTTACTTGGAGAACTTCCTGTAGTCGTCGGGTGGCTAGTGCTGTACTGCGGCTGGAGGCCAAGTACGCAGTGTCGTCGGTGTAGGTAGCTTTCAGAACACCATTGCTAGTCGGTACGTCAGCGGTGTAAAGGGAGTATACCACTGGCCCAAGCACAGAGCCCTGCGGGACACCTGCCTCGATGTTCCTGATAGAGAAGTAAGCCTTGTCCACCTTAACGCTGAAGGTCCGGCCGGTGAGGTAGGATTTTAGTAGCTTCACGTATGGCCCCAGGATACCCTGTTCGTAGAGCTTGAGCAGGATCCTCGGGTGCCTCACGGTATCAAAGGCAAGCGAGATGTCGAGGAGTACCATAGAACTGTAGTTCTTCAAGTTGAAAGCGTGGGTCACCACTTCTGCTACTCGCATCAGCTGTTGGGTGGTGGAGTGACCGCGTCGAAATCCTAGCTGATGGTCTGTGATAACATTGGCGTCATCAATGAATGCAGACAGGCGTTTTAGTCGTAGCCGTTCGAACACCTTGCTAATGGCTGGGAGCAAACTAATGGGCATATAGTTCTGAGGTAGGTGTTTGTCTTTCCCGGTCTTGTGAATACCCACAGTTATAGCGTGTTTCCACAATTGAGGGTAATGCTGACGTCTCAAGATGGCATTGAAGATAGCGGCGAGGTGGACAGAGGCCTCTGGTGGTAGGTGCTTGAAGAGAGTGTTGCTGATCTCGTCGCTACCTGGTGCTTTATGTTGGTGCAGTTTCGACAGGCAGCTGGCTACCTCCTGCGGGGTGATGTCGTCTATTTGATGGTCGTCTTCGGCGTCGAGATATGCTCTCAGGCGTCGATGAACTGCAGTGAGGTGGGTGCGGTCCACGTTTGCTTACGAAGGCTGAAAATTCTTCACAAAGACATCAGCCAGTGCGTTGGCCTTTTCCTCCGGGCTAGGTCTCTTTTGCCATGCAGTGGGGGGAGCCGCTTCCTTCTCATGATGAGTCTTCTTGTTTGTAGCTATAGAGACCCATCCTCAGGGTGGAGCATGGAGACTCTTGCTTCCCACTCTTGGTTCCGATGCTGAATCAGGGAATCTTTAATATCCCTCTGCAAACGATATAGTAGTCTTCTGGTCACCTGATTTCTCGTGAGCTTCCACTCTTTGGCAATCCGGTTTTTGTGGCGGATTTCAGCCAGGAGGTGGGAGGGGGGGGGGGGGGAAGCTGCGGATTTTCATCCTATGGATATTGCTGAACTTGGAGTAACTTTCATATTACGCAAGATTAATTTTAAATCTCAACACCTAATGAACGTTTTGACGTCTATGGTACAAGAAAACCGTTTTCATACTGTAATTTTTAAATGCAGTGTTCCCTGTTTTCAATCCATTATCGCGGTCTTTACTGTTATCTACGTATTCCTCTAGAGTAAAATTTTTTCAGTTGTTTCTGGCGTTCTATTCACATCCTAGGACATTTTCGTATTGCTTATTCCTTGTATTCTCAAAGTGTTCTTAAAATTATTCAACTCTCTCTGAAGATTTCACGTTTTCTCTTGGAAGCGTAAATAACTAATTGTCTCTCTAGGGTGAATTTCTATTTTCCTCATACTTTTCCAACAAATAACGCTACTCACCAATTGGTAAAAGGCTAACGTTGGTATTTAACGTTTCACAAGCACAACAGAAGAGTTGCAAACTTGATTATTACATAATTCATAAATTGGACTTCTTAAATCAATTTTAATATATCCTTGCAATGCGATGTTAACTTATGAATAAGAGAGATAGGGAAACGACTGATTACAGAGAAGAAACTGCCAATGAACGCTTCATTTAGTAAGTTATAAAGTTAATAGTGGGCTTGCAAATTAACACTGATATGCATTCTACCATTGGCTTGTCTCAGTATTCACAATTACCGCTTGTTAAATATTTGTTATTCAGATTCTACAAATTAAATGCCACACTTCCGTAGTTAGTTAACTTGACAATAGCCATGCCATATATCTGGTAATCAATTTTAACCTATAATCTCTCTTCTTTTTCTTCATTTCCTTTTGCTATAATCACTATCTTAACTGACTTGAGCAATTTCCACCTCTTCCTATTTTGCGCTAACACCATCTCAACATAACCATACATCCAATATCTTCAATTATCTGTATCATTTATTCTAATGTCTGTCTGTCTATACAGTTCTTAACTTCAACTGTTACCTCTACTAAAAAAATTAATCAATACCGCATGTCTTAAAAGGTGACCCAACATGCTGTCTTTTCTTTCTGTAAGACTCTTCCACAAACTTCTCTTTTCACCCATCATCTCTAAAACGCGTTCATTTCGTACTTTATCCGTCCACTTATTCTACGGCATTATTCTATAATTCCATATTTCAAATGCTTCAATTTTTCTTCTTTCTGGTATTTATAAGTCCATGCTTCGCTACCAAAAAGTGCAGTGATCCACACATAAAGTTTTTAAAAAGTTATTTCTAATTCCAAAAGATCAATAATTGAAAGACTAAAGATTTATCTTTTTCAAGAAGGTCCTTTTCGCTTGTGCTATTCTGGTTTTAATATCATTCCTGGTGCGGCCATCACTTGCACTTTTCTTTACAAAGTAACAGAATTCACTTATTCCTCCTATCGCATACGATTCTATTTTTGTATTTAATATAAAATTTTTGCCATCATTTGTGATGCATTTCACCACATTTGACTTGTTTTAATTTATCTTTAGTCCAAAATCTTTCCTCAGCACTTTGTCATGCCACACAAGAACTACTCAACAACCTCAGTCTGTTCTGTCAACAAGACAATACCATCAGCAAATCGTAGCATACTGATTTTCTCCTTAAACACTGATTCCACATTCAAATGCGTGTTTTTTTTTTTTTTTTTACTTCCTTTATTGCTTCCACTACAAGTTGAATATTAACGGGAGTATACTACAACCTTGTCTCACATCCTTTTAAACTGAATTATGCCTGTAATGTTGCTCTACTTCTAGTATAGCCAGTTGATTCTAACATGGATTATAATTTATTCTTCTATCTTGATATTTAAGACACGACTTCTTTAAAATTTTGAAAATATTCTCCCGTCTAACATTATCAAAAGATTTTTCTAAATCAACAAAATCCATAAAAGTATCTTTCCGTGCTTCAAGTATTAAGCTTAAAGCCAGAATTGCTTCTCTTGTAGCACGTTTTTTTTTCTATACCCATTCTGATTTTCACCTACTATCTCTTTTACTAACCTTTGTATTATCCTTGTCAGCAATTTTGAACCATGTGGTGTTATATTTATGCTGCGATAATTCTTTCATTTGTCTGCTTGTGCTTCCTCCAGAAGCGTGATGACGATACTTTTATTAAAATCAGTTGTAATCTCTCCTGTTTGATATCAGTTTATATAACAGTTATATTCCTTCTTCTCCTAGGAATTTCGGAAGTTCTTAAGGAATTTCATCGATTCTAAATGTCTGATTTGATTTCAAATCGTTCAAAGCTTTGTCATATTCTAATTCTTAAAACAGAATCTCTTAAATAATCAATGTCGGCAATTCCTTCTTTTTCAGTATACTGTCGTTCACATCATTCTCATGATTCCGTTTCTTTTTATGCGTTTACTTCTATCGGGTAGTTCTGTCTGCTGAGCTTATAAGTGGCTTCCTAACAGGAGCTATAATGTATATACATGTTTTCTTCAAGATTTTATTTGATCTTCCTACAGCCCACATTTATTTTACCTACAACCATTTCCTTTACAGCTCCTTCACACTTTTCATGCAGCCACTTTTCTTATGCTTTCTTGAGTTTCCTGTGAATCTTATTTCTAAAATATTTGTACTGCTTTCTTCCTGCTTTATCCTGAGCATTTTTTACCTTCTCCTCTGATTTATCAACTACAATATATTTTTCCTGTGACGCAAGATTTACGGGATGCTTTTTTCCTAAAACTAATGTTTCTTTACCAACTATGATTATTTCTCTCTTAAATGCATTCAATTCGTCCTCAACAGAACTCGTTTGAGAACCACGTCTTTCATATCTGCAAATTTTTCTTCGAGATAAATTGTTTCAATTTGTTGACTTACAGTTTGTTCTGCATGTGTCTCTAGATTTCAGCTTATGCAATCAGGTTATGGCCAAAGTGTATATCGGTTTCTGGGTATGGTTTACAGTCTAGAACTTAATTCCTGGATCACTGTTTGACCATTATATAATCTAGCTGATTTCTGCCTAATCCAACTGGACATTTTTCTTGGATAATTCTCAAATAGATTGTTTGCCACGATGAGTTTGTATCTTTCACATAATTCTAACAATCTGCTCTTCGCTCATGGCTCTCTCCCAGGCCAAAACTTTTTTTTCCTTTTTTAACTGTTCCATTCCAATCATGCATTGTTAATAGATTTTGTTCCCCCTTCTCGCTTTGGATTAATTCTTTAATTTCATCGTATATTTTCTCTTTTTCTTCGTTAACTTCCTGTTATATTGGCGTATACTCTTCTACTAAGGTTTAGTTTCTTTTTTTTAATCAAAATAATCCAGTTTCCCTACTCTCTTGTTCATTATAAATCGTATAACGGTAACTCCACTGACATATGCAGTCTCTATTTTTAATTTTTCTAATCTATCTACCCTAATCAGACTTCTAAGATTCAACGCTCCGACTCGTAGAATGTTTCCATCCATTCTGATGACTTCTCCCTTGTTGCCTCCATCCGGGGATCCGATTTTACCCAGGAAGAATCCATCGTTCTATATGTCATATGATTCTACCCTTAGACTGCTGCTAAACCACCAACACCTCCACCAACATTGCCAGATTCCCCAGAGTCGCCCGACCCGACGCCGCCGGTCACACCTGCGGCACCAGCGCGACCGGCACCAACAACGCCAATGAAGAACAGCAGGTGGAGGGGGGACCGTAACAGCACCCGGTCCTCCCACTGACAGCGAAATTCGATGGTAACTTCGTGGAACTACTGTCAAAGATCCACGCGGTGGCCAAACTCCAAGTTAGCCTACGAAACTGGTGGTTCGCGGACTTCCCGGTGACACACCAGAGCCATCAGTCACCGCAGAACTAAACAGCTGCGGAATCGCCACTACAGAGGTCAACCAGATGAGGCGTCCAAGAACGGAGGACCGCGACCTGCCGCTCTTCACAATCCAGCCAGCGGAACGAGTCCCATTGGGAAGAGCCCTACCATGCTACTCGGACACTAGGTCCGACTGGAACCTAAAGGCGCGTTCCCACGATCCTTTGTAAAGAAGGCGAGACGGGACGAGACGAATACTCAAGTACACGCCACGGGAACAGGGCTTCCTCTGCTAGCGGATACGAAATGCAGCTACCCACTCTGAATCGGTAAAAATCACAGGCGTGTGTAGCGGTGCGTTGTTGCCATCGGTTTGCAGCAGCGGTGCGCACCCCTTCTGTTGCTGTAAAGTGCTATGTGCCAAACGACACTAGGCAACGTGGTGCGGAGGTGGCGGATATTTAAGCTAGGACTAACCTGCGGCCCGCGGTCGTCCCTACACTTTCGCTAATGAGGTCCCGTCCCGTCTCGCCTTCGTTACAAGGGATCGTGGGAACGTGCCTTAAGAAGAGGCAACCACTCGCGCTCAGCAGTGCTTCCAATACAACTCCTTCGGATATTTCGCAAGGGACTGCACTGGGGAGCAGAGATGCTTGCGTTGCGGAGAAAATCATCGGGTGGCGGACTGCCCTGCCCAAGTGCTGCAACTGCGGGGCCACCACCCACGAAGCCAGTTGGGGTGGATGTCCAGCCAGTCTACACCTCCGTCAGGAGATGAACAAGACCACGCCCACTGCGACAGCGGGGACGAGCAGCCAACCACACCAGGTACGCTGACCGAAGCGGCCGGCCAGCTCAGGCAGACATATCACTCAAGCAGTCACCGGCGAACAAGGCGCCCGACTGACCAGCACCGCGGACAAACTGCTGCGCATCCTCCACGCCATCTCGACCACGCGGCCGAACGAGACGAGTAACTGCGCGCCATATGAGAGATGCCAGCCCAGGTTGCCGCCGTCATAGCGGCAGCTCTTGCCAGCACCACGGCGAGCCACCAACAACCACGAGAAGAGATATAGGTGCGCAGAAACAGCCAAGAAAGTTTCCACCTCTGCATATCAAGCCAGTCCAACCAACATAATAATAATAATTTTAAAAAATGTAGACAGATTTCAGATCAAATCCAAAGTTAATTTATGCAGCTTATGACAAAGTCAAAAAGGAAGCTCAAACATCTACCCTACGGCACTAGCCATTTGAAAATATTCCTGGAGCTTAGGGAAAAAATATGCAGCTATTTGCTGCACTATCATGGATGGATGGACACTGATCAGCAAGACCATTATACCAATCTACCTACTATTGATATAAACCCATCCAGGCGATAGCAGCATCACCTGACGAGGAATGACTCCTAGTCAGATACACGCACGGTGTACGCAGTATCAGTGAGCTTGCTATCCGTTAGAATGGGGAAGGCGCGTGATCTATCTCAGTTTGAAAGAGGGCAGATTGTGATGGCCCGGAAGCTCGGCACGAGCATTTCGGAAACTGCACGACTTGTTGGGTGTTCGAGGAGTGCCGAGGTGAGTGTCTTCAACAAGTGGCGAATCCAAGGTGGAACCACATTCAAACGTCGAGGGGGTAGGCGGCCACCCATCTTTACGGATGTCAGACGTCGTGGCCGGGCAAACTGGTAAAACAGGACAGCTGGTGAACTGTGGCGGAACCAACATCAGACTTTAATGCTGGGTAGAGGACAAGTGTGTCTCAACACCCAGTGAACCGAACCACTCCTAACCATGGGCCTCCGCAGCCGACGACCGATATATGTGCAAATGTTAACAGCACGACATGGGCAACTACGACTGAAATGGGAACATGACCATCGTTACTGGACGCTGGTGCAGTGGCAAAGCGTTGCATAGTCTGATGAATCCCGATACCTTCTTCATCATGCCGATGGCAGAGTGCGAATACGTCGTTTTCCAGCTTTTTGTCACCTGTACTGCAGGACGGAGAAAAGAGGGTGGTGGCTCAATTATGCTCTGGGGAACATTCACGTGGGAATCAATGGGTCTTGTGAAGTTCGTGCAAGTCATCATGATGGCCGATAAGTATCGTGCACTGGTTGCAGACCACGTACTTCCCTTCATGATGTCCATGTTTCCCAACGGCAGTGGCATTTTTCAACACGATAATGCACCATGTCACAAGGCCAGGAGTATGATGGATTGGTTTGAGGAACACATTGGCGAGTTGCAATTCATGTGCTGGCCCACCAAATCGCCAGATCTGAATCCGATCGAACACATCCGGGATGTGATTGAACGTGCCATCGGAGCTCATCGCCCCCCTCACTGATATTTACGGGAATTAGATGACTTGTGTTCGCAGATGTGGTGCCAACTCCCTCCAGCGCGACCTACCAAGGCCTCATTGCTCCAATGCCAAGCCACGTCACCGCTGTTATCCGTGCCAAAGGCGGACATACCGGCTATTAGGTAGGTGGTCATAATGCTATGGCCGATCAGTGTATCATCTTCATTGTATACTCTAATTACATTTTACTCCCAACAAGAAATATACACAATTTACTGAAATGTTTCTTGCACTCTTAGGACAAGATATGAAATCAGTATGCTCTATTATTTCAGAAACAATAGGAGAAAGGAACAATTAATCAAGTAGAATCTTCTTAATTGTGTAACGGGGATATTGGCTATTTTGATTTAAAAAATTCTGAAAATTGTCAGTTGCAATAAGGAATCAAAATTCTGTTTACAACTACGAGATAATTAATATGTGTACTTAGAAAATTCAAATTCCAAGTTTCAATAAGAAACCAAAACCTTGAAATGTGTACTTCCAGGGGCCTCACATTAATCTAATCTCTTTGGCATGCATGCAGTACTCTTCTGCATATGAAGGATTTATGTCCAATAGTGTCTGTGTTTTATGTGTGTCCACATGTTTTTCATGTGTTAACACATGGCTGATCAGTATATATGGCTGTGGTACACCCTGTGGGTCTGTAATGAGTGGCTTTCTCACACCGTTGATCATTCCGATTGATCAGCCTTTTGGGATCGTCCCTAAACTACGTTCTTGGTCTGGGGTGGGCGGGAGTAGTTGGGTAGAAAGCTACGTGGGGGTGGAGGGTGTACCGAGCGTGTTGGGTGAACGGATAACGTTCTGGCCGCGCATTCGGAAGGACGCGGGTTCGAATCCCCACCCGGGCAACCAGATTTAGGTTTCCCATGGTTTCCCCAAATCACTCCAGGCGAATGCCGGGATGCTTCCTTCAAAAAGGCCATGGCCGAATTCCTTCCCGTTCCTCGTCCCCAGTCCCATCCCGCCTCTAATGACCTTAGCCGTCGACGAGGCGTAAAGCATAAATAAATAAAAAAATCCTGGTAGAAACGTAGCAGCACAGACAGTAAACACAATTACATACATTATCTGTAGACGTATTCACATCTAGGCATGTGAACGGAGCGTGTCCGATCAGATACGGGCCTTTACCTGCGAGCATTGGCGTCTGTGATTTGTACATATCTTCATTACGCGATGCATTCCTATATGCCACAAAAAACGAAACAACTCAAAAAGGGGACAAGCTAGCGTACCTGCCAGTTGTGTTTTATGTTGCTGTCTTTTAAATACATTCACCCTATTTGCACCGTCCCTGCTAACCATCAAGACAAAGAAAATGTTCTGATTGAGGCAACCCAGCATGGCTGCCTTCTCTTGTAGTTGTCTTCTTCTTCTTTACCACCTTTTCCCAGTATTAGAAGTCGGTTGCATTTGATGAATCCTACTCATCATTGGCATGGTCGAAATCTGAGCCAATTAGCAAGTAGCATTACGTACTGATGGAGGAAATGAAGCGTTGCCATCTGTCTGCGAAATGAGTAACTATGATACCTGTGTGGTACGTGTATTTCTTCATTGTGAAATGTGTGATTGGGGACCGTCCCAGCATTCGCCTTGATTACTGCGAAAAATCGCATAATATACACAGTCAAGATGGAATTTACGCCAGGCCTGGTCTTGTGGTCGGTCAGTCGCACCTCCTCGATTCAGTATGCGGCTTCTCAGCGCACTCAGCCCCATTGGTGTGTTTCTCTAGAAGTTACCACTGAGCAAAAATCTCCACTTACAAAGCGGGCAAAAGTTTTCGAAGCTACTGCATCTCATACATCGCCTATTGGGTCAGTGTAATAACGGTCTACAATTCGCAAAGCAGTGTGTCCACGGTCTAGTGCCGAGACTCACCTTTAATAGATCTAATAAAATTTTTATTGGAAAGAATAATGACTCTCAACCAATTTTTAAAAAAATATTATTGCTACCACAGTTCAGTGATTCACTCCTAGAGTAGTATTAGAACCAAAAGTTTTGCCAACTGAAGTATTTATTTATTACATCATTCGCTAAAACAAAAATCTTATTTAATTTTGATCTCGTAAATCGATGTTGAATTATGAAAAACATAGGTAGTGAATCTACTGATTAAACAGAAAAAAATTCCGGTGAAAGCTTAAGTTATCGATATGCAAGCCCATGTTTTAATCTTGTTTGATATGCATAAGTATCTGGAAATAGTTCTTTGTTAGGTGAGGAATTGTGTGTGGAGTGTGTTTTATTTATTTATTTTTTTAAATATAAAAGGAAAAGCCTGAAATTATATGCAGAGGCTCAGATAAAATATTTATCGAAAGATGTTGGTCAGATTTAGAGTGTGGTCACATTGAATCATTATCTTTGTCTATTGTTCCGCGTGCGTAGATGAGTCGGTTCAAGTATACGTCGCGATACACGACGTTGCTAACTTAGGATAAAATGATTGTATCAGTGCGCGTGTGACTGAGGCTTTGAATTTGTAGCGCCAATATTATCGGAGATTGTGGTTAGGTTGAAATTCAGCCTGGACCATAATGAAAACTGAACCTTTTTGTCACAGCCAATGGCATGAGGAACTTACCACGTTGTGACGTCATGTATCGCGACGTAAAATACTACCGATGTGTCTCGTTGAGTTTATGTATACTGTAGTGTATTATATTTTTGAGGATAAAATAAAGATTTGAGTTACGGCCTCCTTTATAAAATCTTCATAAAAATAAAAAAGTCAATTTTGTATTTTTTACCATACATTATTGAAAGAAATGTGGTGTGCAGACAAAGCCTTGTTAACGTATTCTCCATATTCTGTACCTTTCTATAGTTATCATAGAACTATTTAAAATTACTGTGACGAAACAAATATATGTGCTGGATTGCTACCAAATAATATCCAAAATGTAATGGTGATATTATTTATTTGTATATTAATATTATTCGCCTGCGAGAAGAGATAGCTGTTATGTCAATTTGGTACAAAACATTTTACTGTGTTTATTTCCTTGCTTTAGATAAATGGTGACCAAAGATGCGAGTGCGTGAAGGAAACAATATTGTTCATTAGTTTCAGGAACAAACAACAAAGACTCTGTCTGCTGTGCTGTGAAGAAGCTTTCGGAGATGAAATTAGTAATTCTGGTGAAAGATGCTATTTAAAAATAAGTAAAATTTTCATCCTATAAGTATATACTCCACCCGAAGAAAGTTTCATATTAGTTTTAAATTTAATAATTAATGGATCTTTTGACATTTCAATTATAACTGAAATCTATAGTTACATAAAAATTATCATTTTCATAATGTAGTTTTTTAATGCAGTGCTTCCTATTTTAAATCTATTACTGCCATCTTTTTGTCTAAAATTCATTCCATCGTTAGTTGTTTCTGGCGTTCTAGAATCATTCCTAGACTTCTTCGTATTGCTTACTTCATTATATCATCAACATAGTTTTTTTCAAATCGTTCAAGTTTCAAATGTTTCAATTTTTCTCTTGGAAGTGTGAATAACTGTTCAGGGTGAATTTATAGTTTCCTCATCCTTTTCCAACAAATAACGCTACTCGCCAATTGCTGAACGACTGAAATAGGTATTTAAAGTTTCACGTACACAACATTATGTTGAAGATTATGTTGCCAAGTACAAGTTCAAGCCCTTCACACCACGAAAGTGTGAGAAATTCTATTAGGCCGACGAAACCCAGTTCCAAGTGCAACTCCGAGTCAAAACCGCGGAAATGCTGTTTGCGTGGGACATCCCTAGCAGTAACTTCAAGGAACTCAAGCAATCCCTCTCAGATTCGGCACAAGCACAAAACGCCAACCCATCATCTCGAAAAAGAAAGACTGGTGCCGCCATGTCCAACTACCAATCGTCCTTTCCAAGAACTTCAAGGATGATGAATACTTTGCAGATCTTCGTCGAACGCTCTACAGTCCACAGAGCCCAAGAAGCAATGTATAGGAAGCGATGCAGCAAGAGGCCTCGTTGACGTCAAACCGCGAGGACGTCGAGCATCAGGAAAGCAACAGACATCACCAAGATCGTCCTCCATCAAGTGAAGCCTATCTGGACGAGTCCATATTGGCACATACATGCTCATTGCAAACCCAGCTGCTGGTCACCTGTGTGAGCCAAGAAGACCTCGAAGATTTCAAGAAGTTCCTAGAAACTAGAAACATAGGATACAGTATGGACTTCCAAGAGAACACTTGGCATTCAGCAACGGGTATTCAACAAAAATA
>CM061919.1:158159007-158229533 GCA_031002005.1 Vandiemenella viatica | reverse complement strand
GGCACTTGAAGTATTGGATGGGATCTTGCGTCCTCCGCTTCGTGTCAGGTGTAGATGTAGATTTGCTGGCAGTTGTAACACTATTACTGGCTGGAGTAGTAGTGGGCTTGTCAGCAGCTGGTAGATGATATAATGCAAGTATATTTTCTTGTCGGAACCTGTCAAGGATTTTGTACCAATCTGACAGGTGGCAGGCCATGACGAACATTCCTTCTAGTTGCGGCCACGCCAACAGCGGTAGATCGGTGCAGCGTTGTAGCCGGCCGACTAGTCCGACAATATCTCTGGTGGTAGCACAGATAGGGTATGTCTGACCCACCTCCATGGGAGGGTCAGTGACATCCATTTTGTCCGGAGATTCAGGAGGTTTCGGCTCTGCAGCCGCTGATGTCGTGAACAGCGGTGCAGTCGGCCCGAACGGTGGCGGTGTCCGCACAGCCCCCCCCCCCATAATCCCGTCCGGGACACCCGAACGGAAGACAGACGCAGGTGGCGGCCGACCACCGACTCGTCTTCTAGCGACAACTGCCTTCCGGCCAGTCATCTTCTGCGTAGCGTCCAACTTGCAGAAACTCACACGAAGAACGAACGATCGTGGGATGAACAGCGCCTGCTGACGTACTAATGCACGGATGGATACTTGCCCAATACCACGCAGTAAGGAAATACTCGCACATAGGGCGAACAGGACAAACAGGAAATCTCTGAGGAAGTTCCTCGAGACAGGGAAAGCAAACAAGGGGCAGTTCGGAGCTAGACACCGAGGCGACAACTTCCTCATAGAGCTCGTGAACGTGTTATTGTCGATTTAGTTCCCGTTGTATCGTGTGCGCGCTCTACGCGTCCGGAAGTTCGCGAGGCCGCGAAAGCGATTACTTTTCTTAATATTTCAGCTTGCTGTCTTTAGCGAACAATTAGAATTAATTAGTGAAACTAGTGGTACAAGCAAATTATGGCCGACCCGCCGGATACGGGTCAGACGTTTAAGATGGCACTAGAAACGTGCTACACCAGCAGTCAAATCCCAGCCTCACCATCAGGGAACTACATCACGGTAGAAAGGTCACACCCTCAGGCATTATCCCCAGCAAGTGAGCAGATAATCATCCCTTACGAAGCAGAAGAGGAGCAATTAAGATATCAATACTCCCAACATCCTCAACAGCAATCAGAACATCAACAACAACAACAGCAGCAGCAACTGCAACAGCATACCTTACAGCAACAATATCAGATAACAGAACAACATCAACAGCATCATCAGCAGCAACATCATCAACAGCAACAGCCCTTGGAGACCCTTGGAAACTGGACCGGGAGATGACCCGACACAAGAACGGCACGCCTCCCCAGATGTAGCTGTTCACCTCTTAGCTCGGAGAGGAGACAAACCTACAATTATGACCTCAAATTATAATCAAATTGCAACCAGTATGGCAATGTCAACGGCTGTGATTCCCAATCGATCATCAGATGAAGATAACCCATCCGTCACCATACCGACTCCGCGCGTTTCTGTAATAGACGATCCGATGTGTGGCACCCAATCTATCAGCTTCAAGACGACCAAACGCCAAGTACCAGAAGAAGAGGAGGTAAGAAGATTGACGCGATTAGCGGAAAAGATGGCAAGACTATCGTCAGATGGTGCTACACCAGCTTACTCAACAGCTCCCTGCAACACGTCACCAGCAGCCACCAGCGCCAAGTCAAACAACACATTCACAACTACAGCTGAGCAGCTAGCGCCATTCACCGACCAAGCGCCTGCAGGCAGCAGTGTTACTAGTGCGCAGGATAAGGCCGAAACCAGTGAAAATAATAGATTCAGTGAAACTGACAGAGGCCCGTTTATAGTAATAATAGAAAGTGTTGACAAAAACGTTGGAAATTGGCACCCCATGGCCCCAGGTAAATTCCTTTTTAGTAAACATCACCACCTCAAATAAAACATTATCTACATTTCTCAAGCAGGCAGAAACAAAGTTAAAGTAGATCTGGCGAATCAGCTAACCAACTAGCATCCCTAGGGTCCCTCCAAGAAATAGGGCTAAAAGTACCATCCCCATGTACTTGACTTCAAAGCAGGGAGTTATTAGAAATGTCGACACAAAATTAGGCATAGAGGAAATCTTGGAAAACATACAATTTCAATACAAAGTGACCAGCGTTAGAAGATTTATATAAAAACATTCTTCTAATGGAGAGATAAATGCAAGAAATCTTCCCGTATGCCAACTATCATTTAGATCCCAGGCCCTCCCAGAAGCAGTATATCTGTTCGGCATGCGTTGTAAAGTAGAACCATATATTCCGCCCTTTATTCAATGCTTCCAGTGTTTAAGATTTAACCATGTCAGAGCACAATGTAGAGGACAGGAAAGATGTAGTAAATGCGCGGGCCCACATGATCTAACCCACTGCCCCTCCCAGGAAAACGCATGTTGCCTATTCTGTGGAGGAAACCTCCTAGCAACGGCCAAAAGCTGCCCCGAACATCTTAGGAGACGATCGGAAAAATCTAGTAGAGTTCAAACATTTCACTACAACTCAACCTTCCAGATGCCAAACAGCTACTCAAATGTCGTGGCCGAACCACCCAGATCCTGGTATCCACAGTCAGAAAACACAGACACTAATCAGTACGATACATAAACAACCCCTCAGCAATACAGAGTTAATCCCCCAAACAGATAAATCTGGACAAAAGGGCATAAAACTTATAAGAACGCCAATTATACTACAGATAACCCATCCTTCAATACAAGACAACTACTATACACATACAATGGGCCAATGTCTCCCATCAATACAAGCTTGATCCATCCTGCAGCAATAGGCAACTATATGGAAATCCCACAAGTACCCAATATGCCCAGGGAGGACACACAAACAGTCCTGCACGCACAATCTGCTAAATTAAAACAGTCAAACGATGGCAAGAGTACACAATCCCTAAATAGCATTTTAATAGAAAAAATAGTCAACTTAATCATGATTCTAATCAAAGAAGCAAAATCTCAATCAGAAGATCTCTTAAACCCTACAGCGATACTGGGAATGGTAACCAATATCCTCCAACAAGACGGCCAAAATTAAGTGCTTACAGTGGAATGCCAGATCAATAAGAGCGAATAGGGAATCTTTACAAAGAGAACTAGACGTAAACAACATAACGATAGCTACTATAGCAGAAACTTGGCTGAAATATCACATTTAAAGGATTCCATTTATTACGAAAAGACAGGGAAGATGGAAAAGGTGGAGTGGCAATATTAATAAAAACATCTATACCATTCACAGCTGTATACATCGATCATACAAACATCAAATCTTTTCAGGCTTTAGCAGCCAAAGTGCACAGCCAAAATATGAATTTAACCTTAGTCTCAATATACTGTCCTCCCAAAACAACAATCAGAATAGATGAATGGTGAACACACCTCCATCAAATAGAGGATCCCTACTTAATCTGTGGAGACTTTAACGCCCACCACACCCTATGGGGATGCGAGCTGAACGATGCATGTGGGGAATTCATAGATGAATTCAACCTATTTGTACTCTATGACGGATCTCCAACTCTTATTTCAAAACCCGGCCAAAGGAAATCAGCAATTGATCTATCCATTTTCTCCGCATCCATCGCCACCGAATTTCATTGGGAAAACCTAAGACAGACCTGGGGATCGGACCACCACCCTATCCTAATATCAACAAAACAGCTGAATTTCCCACAGACCTTTCAACCGATCAACAAATGGAACATAAGAAAAGCAAATTGGATAAAATACAGGAAACACATTGAAGAAATATAGGACGGGTCTACTCAGCAAACACAAAGTCTCAACAGAAATCCCACAAGGAGCAATACTCAGCCCCTTACTATTCACTATTTACATAGGGGAAATAGAAAAAATATTCAGTCCCACAGTAAAAGTATTAAAATTTGCAGATGACGTATGTATATACACGATGTCCACACCCTAGGAATAATCCTCTGGAGGTTAAAAGAAGCTGCGGGGAGATTATATGATTGGGCACAACATCTAGGACTAACCATTTCAACATCGAAATCTTCAGCAGTGATATTTTCAAGGAAACAAAATATATATCGAGAGACTGAGCTTCATCTGGGACCTTACTCCTTCCCGGTAAGACACTTAGGCTTAATAATGGATAATAAACTAACATGGATGGGACACATCAACCATATTATAACCAAAACGGAACGTCTCTTGAACATATTAAGATCCGTAACATGCACTTGGTGGGGTGCAGATCCGGCTATAATGCTTAATATATACAGAGCATTAATCTGTCCCATATTCGATTATGGAAGCATCTGTTACGGGAACGCCCCTAAGTATAATCTCCGAAAATTGGACGTAGCACAACATCGAGTTATTAGAATATGTATTGGAGCAATGAAATCTATGGCATCAAATGCGTTATTAGTTGAAGCCAGAGAAATGCCTCTAGAAACGAGGCGACAACTCTTATCAAATATCTACCTAATGAGACGCACCTCAATCACCAACCATCCGGTGTCCCAGAAGGCAAAGGGACTTGCAACAATAATGGAAAGGAGGGGAAACATCCCTCGCCACTCCACACCGTTATTGGCCACTAGCTTCAACCAAATAAAACACAAAATACCATTAGTGATCCAAGAAAGGACTCTTCCCTGTTTCACAAAACAATACGATATCATCAGATTTAAACCAAATGTCTACTATCTCCCAGAATGGATTATAAGAAGCAACAGGACAAATAACATGACAGAGAGATTTCTATCTTCAACTTGGCCGGACTTTACACAAATATATACCGATGGATCAAGAACAGCAAATGGAGTCGGATTCGCCTACTACTATCCACTCACACAAGAACACCAGAAAATACACTTGCCAACAGAGACCTCGGTTTACACGGCAGAGGCTATTGCCATTAGACAGGCCATTCAATACGGATACAACCGATATAATAAAATACTCATATTGACGGATTCGAAAAGTGTAGTACAAAGGTTGGAGAATATTAAAAGACAAAGTGAAACGAATAAGATTTTGTATGATATATTAAAAATGATGTACATAGCCTCCACAGAAGGAAAAGAAATCCATTTTTTATGGATCAAGGGCCATGAGTCCATCCAATACAACGAGACGGTTGAGAAACTGGCAAAAGAAAGCACTCTGGAAGGACAGCAACAATACACACAACTCCCTCAAACTGATTTCATAAAAACTATAAAAAGAGAGGCCCTTGCAAAATGGGCAAACGCATGGACTTCATCACAAGTATGCAAAGGGAAACACTACGCATCGATCCAACCCCACATTCCACACAATGCATGGTTCGAAGAATCAAAACTCGCAAGAAAATACAAAATATCTATCATTCGCACAAGGTTGGGACACGGATGTTATCCCAAACACCTCCGTAGAATTGGCGCAGCAAACTCCCCATTCTGCCCGGTTGACAACGAAGAAATAGCAGACCTAAATCATATAATATTGGCATGCACCCTTTACCGAATTCCACAAAATAACCAATATAATAGACTGACCAAACTAAAAATCCCACTGCCTACATCAATCATCTCCCTTATGAGAACGGAACGACAGGACGTGCATCAAGCGATAGTTCACTTCTTAAGGGACGCAGATATCACTATATAACCCAGGCAATTCAAGAGACCCAGTCTAGCTAAAACGCCCTAAAAACAGAACTACTTTAGGGATACAAAGTTTTATGGTAAAATCCACAACCACCAAACATACAATATCGATTTCACCAAATAGATGAGGTTTATTATCTTAAATTAAAATTCTTAAAACACCAGCTGTTAGTATACTACCTGTTCCACTGGTATTAAAATGTATATAATGCCAAATAATACGTTAACATAACTAACAACTGACTCCAAACATCTGCACTATTGGTATTAGGAAAACTTGGACAGAGACAATATATCCAAATATAGTAGCAAAACAGAGTTATTATACCACCTGTACTATCAGAATTATTACAAAATTGTATAGAACCAGTATGCCGATTAATAACGTAACACAATCATCAATAGTCATATCAACATCTGCACTATTGTTACTAATAAAAATTGCATAGAACTATTATGTCAAAATAATATTGTATAGAACTATTATGTCAAAATAATTTTGTAATACAAACATTGTATAGAACTATTATGCCAAAATAATATTGTAATACAACAATTGTAATCTGGCTGTATGGTCGTTAGACCAAAAGCCATATAAATAAATTAAAAAAAAAACAACAAACAAACAAGGAAAGTAGGCAACATGGTAACAACAAGGAAGGTTAGCTGCGATACAGGAAGTGCACGAGGTGACAGACAAGGAAGAAAGATGAGCATGGAGCCGAGCACTTACCATTTGCCTGATGTCCTTGATGTGAGCTCGCCATGTCAGCTTACAGTCAAGTGTTACACCAAGGTAGCGAGCAGTTGGCGCCCAGGGTATGGTTTTATCTCCGAGCTGAAGTTGCGGATGTGGTAGTTGCTGTCCGCGGCGTATAAAAGGAAAAGGCTGAAATTATATACAGACGTTCAGAATTTTTATCGAAAGCTGTGGATCAGATTTAGAGTGTGGTCACATTAAATAATTATCTTTGTCTATTCAGTGCGCTGCGTGTGTAGATTAGTCTCGTTGAGTTTTTGTAAACTGTAGTTTATTATATTTTTAGGGTAAAAAAAAGAGATATAAATCAAGTTAGTGTACCCTTGTATAATCTTAAAAATTCAAAGACGTCTCTCTGGTTTAAAAGTACCAACAATTTTGTCTTTTTTACCATACATTCTTGAAACATGTGGTACGCAGAGGAAGTTATGTTAACGAATTCTCATTATGATATACCGCTCAATAGGTATCAAAATCCGTAACGTTACTGGGACGAACATTTTCAGTTCATATAAGAAATTCACAAGTATTAGGAGCGGATTATTATCGACTATTATCAGCGGGTGACGCCCGTTCTTCAGCCTACATTTTTAATTACAAGACTGGTCTATTTGTTATAATTTAGCATTCATACAATGGTTTACATATAGTTTTTATAATGTTGTACAATTTTATTTTACTTTTAGAACATTTTGCACACAGTTTTAAGATTGCCGGATTGTTCCATAATAGATTTTATTAATTCTGGTATTTCATTTTCTTCTGTGACTGACAGTTATGATTGAAATGAAGGGTATATTTCTGGACGGATGTGTTGATTGGGTATAGGGAGGCTATTGAAGTTTCTATTGTTTAATGTGTGTAGTGCGTAGAGGTGGAGAGCTGGTGGTATATATTTGTGATATGGTTTTAGTGCGTCTGGAGTTTTTATACATGGAGTGGACAGTGGGTTGTGTGTGTTGTTTCTACGTACTGTGAAGGATATTCTGAGGCGTTAAAGAAAGAGAAGGAGGTGCGGAAAGGATATTTTATTGTACAGGGTGTTGTTTGGGAAGGTTAGGCGGATTCTGTAAGCGAGGCGGAATGCATGGTGTTCTATTATTTGCAGTGCCTTGTAATGGGCTGGACATGCGGATATCCAAGCGGTGTTGGCATATGTTAAAATAGATCTTACTAATGTTTTATACGTATGGAGTACAGTCTCGGCGTTTAGACCCCACCTATGTCCTGTCAGTCTTTTTATAAAATTAAGTCGTGTTTTAGCTTTGTCTTTGATCGTCTTTAGGTGGGCAGTCCAAGTGAGTTGGCGGTCTAGCGTCAATCCCAGATATTTGAATGTTTTTGTGAGATTGATATGTTTTCCGTAGATTGTAATGTTAAAGTCATGTTGTATAAATCGTCTTGTAGTTCGTCCAAAAATTATTGCTTGCGTCTTTTGTGGACTGATTGTCAGTCTCCATTTGTTACACCATTCTATAAAGCTGTCTAAGTGTTTCTGTAATGCTTTGACGGATTGTTGAAGATTATTGCAGCAAGCGAGGTGTAGGCGGTGTCGTCGGCGATTTGTAGGATATACTCTCAACTCTTTAATTTCTCAGTTACATCATTCTTCGATTCAGTGATTTTAAGATTGCAATGTAGTTTGTGGCTGTTTCAATTGTACCTGTCGAGTACCAGCATCGCTTCGTCACCACATAGCAAGTGAATAACATACCGAGCCTCGAGCTTACGTCCAGGCTCGGTCATATGTATAGTATTTCCGGCATTCGGCCAGCAGAGGTCGCACTTGCAGAGACAAACCGAGCGAACCTAGACAGCGTTTACACCACTCTATGAAGTTGTATAAATGCAAACCCATTTTTTAATCTTGTTTGATATGCATAGATATCTGGGAATAGTTCTTTACTACGAGATGCAGAATTTTGTGTGTTTCTTTTTTGTATAAAAGGGAAAGGCGGAAATTATATGCAGACGCTCAGATATATTTTTTATCGAAACCTGCGGATCAGATTTAGAGTGTGGACACATTAAATCATTATCCTTGTCTATTCAGTGCCCTGCGTGTGTAGATTAGTCTCGTTAAGTTTTTGTAAACTGTACTTTATTAAATTTTTTGGGGGTAAAAAAGACATATAAATCAAGTTAGTATACCATTGTATAATCTTAGAAATTCAAAAACGTCATTCTGGTTTAAAATTACCAACAATTTTGTCTTTTGTACCATACATTCTTGAAACATGTGGTACGCAGATGAAGTTGTGTCAACGTATTCTCATTATTATATACCGTTCAATAGGTTTGAAATCTCTAACTTTACAGGGATCAACATATATACGGGGGAATTTTGGTAAGATTATTTATTTGTAGCTGCTTGTAATTTGCCTGCGAGATCAGATAGCTATAAACCTAGTGGGCACAAAACATTTGCCTATGTTTCTTTCCTTGTATGAGATAAATGATGACCAAGGACGTAAGTACGTTAAGGAAACAGTAGTGTTCATCATGTTTATGGAACAAACAATAAAGATTGTTCAATGCAGGTAAGGAGAATCTCGTAGTTGAAATTTCTAATTATGGCAAAAGAGGCTGTTTAATAACGATTAAGATTTTCATCCTATGAATATTGCTGAACTTTAAGAAACTTTCATATTACGCAAGATTAATTTTAAATCTCAACAGCTAATGAACGTTTTGACATTTGAACTATACAGTAATTGACGTCTACGGTACAAGAAAACCGTTTACATACTGTAATTTTTAAATGCAATTTTTAAATGCTGTTTTCAATCCATTATCGCAGTCTTTACTGTTATCTACGTATTCCTCTAGAGTAAAATTTTTTCGGTTTTCAGTTGTTTCTGGAGTTCTATTCACATCCTTGTACACTTTCGTATTGTTTATTCCTTATATTCTCAAAGTGTTTTTTTTTAAAATCATTCAACTTTCTAAAGATTTCACGTTTTCTCTTGGAAGCGTAAATAACTAATTGTCTCTCCAGGGTGAACCGAGCGGGGCGGTGTAACGGTTAGCGTTCTCGCCTCGCATTCGGGAGAACGGCGGTTCGAATCCCCGTCCGGGCATCCAGATTTATGTTTTCCATGGTTTCCCCAAATCACTCCAGGCAAATGCCGGGATGCTTCCTTCAAAAGGCCATGGCCGAATTCCTTGCCCCCATCCTTGCCCCCCATCCTTTCCCGTCTCTTAAGACCTCGATGTTAAAAAGAGACGTAAAGCAGTTAAAACAAATAAAAAGAAAATCTCCAGGGTGAATTTCAATTTTCCACATACTTTTCCAATAAATAACGCTACTCACCAATTGGTAAAAGACTAAAATAGCTATTTAAAGTTTCACGAGCACAACATAAGACTGGCTAACTTGATTATTACAAAATTTATAAATTGGATTTCTTAAATAAATTTTAATCTATCCTTGTAATGCGACGTTAACTTATGAATAATAGAGATAGGGAAACGACTGATTTAAGAGTAGAAAATGCCAATGAACGCTTCATTTATTAAGTTATAAAGTTAAAAGTGGGCGTATGCAAATTGACACTGATATGTATTCTACCGTTGGCTTGTCTCAGTATTCACAATTACCGCTTGTTAAATATTTGTTATCAATATTCTACAAATTAAATGCCACACTTCCGTTGTTAATTAACTTTCCAACAGCCATGTCATATACCTGGTGATGAAGTTTAACCTATAACCTCTATTTACTTCATTTTATTTTGATATAATCACTCTCTTAACTGACTTTAGCAATTTCCACCTCTTCCTATTTTGTGCTAACATCATCTCAACATACCATTACAACCAACATCTTCAATTATCTGTATCATTTATTCTAATGCGTCTGTCTATACAGTTGTTACCTTCGACTGTTTCCTCTACTCACAAATTAAACAATCTCGCATGTCTTAAAATAGGAACTAATATCCTGTCTCTTCTTTCTTCTCAACTATCATCTCCAAAACACATTAATTTCGTACTTTATCCGTCCACTTATTTTACGGCATTGTTCTATAATTCCACATTTCAGATGCTTCAAATTTTCTTCTTTGTGGTATTCATGAATTCCATGCTTTGCTACCATAAAGTGCTGTGCCCCACACATAAAGTTTTTTAAAAAAGTTCTTTCTTAATCCAAGATCAATATTTGAAAGACTAAAGATTTATCTTTTCCAAGAAGGTTCTTTTCGCTTGTGCTATTCTGAATTTAATATGATTCCTGTTTCGGCCATAGGTTGCAATTTTCCTTACAAAATAACAGGATTCACTTATTTCTCCTGCTACATCCGATTCTATTTTTGTATTTAATATGTATACTATTTTTGCCATCATTTGTGATGAATTTCACCTCTTTTGATTTATTTTGGTTTATCTTTAGTCCAAAATATTCCTTCAGCACTTTGTCATGCCATACAGGAATTTCTCAACATACTCTGTCTGTTCTGTCAACAGGACAATGCCATCAGAAAATCGCAGAATACTGACTATCTCCTTAAACAATTATGCCACATTTTTTTTTTACTTCCTTTGTTGCTTCCTCTACAAGTTGAACATTAACGGGAGTATACTACAACCATGTCTCACGTCCTCAACGTTGTCTCATATCGTTTTAAACTGAGTTGTTCCTGTAATGTTTCTCTACTTCTATTATAACCAGTTGATTTATGGATTATAATTTATTCTTCTATCTCGATATTTAAAAGACGACTTCTTTAAAATTTTAACATATTCTCCCATCTAACATTATCAACAGATTTTTCTAAATCAACAAACGCCATAAAAGTACCTTTCCGTGCTACAAGTATTAATCTCAGAATTGCTTCACTTGTAACTTTCTCTACCCAATCTAATTTTCACCTACAATCTCATTTACTATCCTACCTATTATTTTAAATATTATCTTTGTCAGTAGTATTGAACCATGTGGTGTTATATTTATGCTGCGATAATTCTTTTATTTGTCTGCTTGTGCTACCTTCAGAAGCGTGATGACGATACTTTGATTAAAATCAGTTGGAATCTCTCCTGTTTGATATCTTTATATATAAAGATGAATGTATGTTTGTTCTTCATACAAATCCACAGTTTTCATCCGATCTCGATGAAACTTTGCACACTTATCCTTTCAAACAAGGAGAAAAATACTGTCTACATTTGGTTGAAAAATTATTTGTATAAATAACACATGTTGTCTCAAAACTTCGAAATACGGCGATAGACAGACACGTTGACCGTGGAGTGGACTGGCAGCTCAGTGGTTAAAGCGCTTGCTTACGAACGTCGTGGTCTCCGGTTCAAATCTCCGTGGGGGTTAAGATTTTTAAAAATTGTTTTTCATCGTAAGAGTCAGGCCTAGGCCGTAGGTTATTCGTATTGAATTTTAAACTGTAGATATCACAAAGTTACGGGTGCAATCTGAGGCAATTCGTAGGTAGTCTTGCAATACAGTAGATCTACACCTTTCTTACGTTATATTGGTCCATCAGGGGTAATTTGTAGTCAGTGTATGTGATCTGCAGTAGGAATACTATAAATGCGGAAGTAAGTCTCTGTCTTCAGTTACGTTTTGACAATTAAATGGCCATATCGATATTGACGGAATTTCACGAGAAAATCTGTAGGGAGGGCACTGGACTTTGTTTGTTCTTCATACAAATCAACATCTCCATGAAACTTTGAACACTTATCCTTTGAAACAAGGAGAAAAATACTGTCTACATTTGGTTGAAAAATTTTCTATATAAATAATACATGTTGTCTTATACTTTCGAAAAATTACTGGACGCCGATAGACAGACGCGTTGGATATGGTCGTCTCTGGACTGCTTTTTTTTCCGTGTAGCGGTCAGACAGCTAAGTGGTTAAAGCGATTGCTTACGAACACGTTGGGGTCATGGTCTCCGGTTCAAATCTTCAAAGAGGCAAAGATTTTTAAAATTGTTTTTGATTGTAATGGTCACGCCTGGGCCGTCGGTTGTTCAGATTGAATGTTAAACTGCAGACATAACAAATTTAGGGGTGCAATGCGAGGCAAATCGTAGGTAGGTAGTCTTGCAATGATGTAGGTGTAAATTATATTGATACCTCAGGGGTTGTTCGCAGTCAGTGTGTGTGTGATGTGCAGTAATCTATCTATCCATCTATATATATAAAGATGAATGTATGTATGTTTGTTTGTTCTTCATACTAATCGATGAAACTTTGCACACTGCAACAAGGAGATAAATACTGTCTACATTTGGTTGAAAAATTATCTGTAAAAATAACACATGTTATCTCATAATTTCGAAATACTATTGAACGGCGATAGACAGACGCGTTCGAGATGGTCGTCTCTGGAGTGTTTTTTCGTGTAGCGGTCAGGCAGCTAAGTGGTTAAAGCGCTTGCTTACAAATGTTTGGGTCGTGGTGTCCGGTTCAAATCTCCGTGGAGGCTAAGATCTTTTATAAATTGTTTTTGATCGTAAGAGTCACGTCTGTGCCGTAGGTTATTCGGATTGATTGTTAAACTGTAGATAACAGAAAGTTAGGGGTGCATTGCGAGGCAAATCGTAGGTAGTCTTGCAATGCTGTAGGTGCACACTTTTTTACGTTATAATGATCCCTCAGGGCTTGTTCGCAGTCAGTGTGTGTGTGTGTGTGTGTGAATCGCAGTAATAATATTATAAATACGGAACTAAGTCTCTGTCTTTTTGTTACGTTTTGACGACTAAATGGCTATATCGATGTTAATGGAAATTGATAAGAAAATCTGTATGAAGTGCACAGGACATTTTTTACAGTATGATTAACAGTTTCACGAAATTTTGAGACCTTATCGAATGGTGGCAGAAAATTTTTGGAAATTGATTCTCTTCAAGAGACAGGTTCTACGGTAGAGTGATATAGTGATAGCTTTCCTGTCATATTATGCCGACTCGATATTGTATGGGACCAATCTTTCGTTACCAACAACTTTCTATATTCAATCCTGGAAAAAAATTCTTAATCCACGCGTACGAATCGCGGGTACGAGCTAGTCAGTTTATAAAACATTTGTATTCATTCTTTTCCTAGGAATTGCGGAAGTTCTTCAGGAATTTCATCAATTCTAAACGCCTGATTTGATTTCAAATCTTTCAAAGCTTTGTCAAATTCTAACTGTTAAAACAGGATCTCCTAAATAATCAATGTCGGCAATACCTTCTTTTTCAGTATTCTGTCGTTCACATCATTCTGATAATCCCATTTTTCTATGTGTTCCTTCTGTCGGGTAGTTCTATCTACTGAGCTTATAAGTGGCTTCCTAACAGCAGCTATAATGTATATACATGTTTTCTTCAAAATTTTATTTGATCGTCCTACAGCCCACAAATATTTTACCTACAACCATTTCCTTTTCAGCTCCTTCACACTTTTCATGCAGCCACTTTTTTTTATGCTTTCCTGAGTTTCCTGTGAATCTTATATCTAAAATATTTGTACCGCTTGCTTCCTGCTTCATCCTGAGTATTTTTGACCTTCTCCTCTGATTTATCAACTACAATATTTTCTGTGACGCAAGATTTGCGGGATGCTTTTTTCCTACAACAAAAGTTTCTTTACCTACTATGATTATTTCTCTCTTCAATGCATTCAATTCGTCCTCAACTGAACTCGTTTCAGAGCCACGTCTCCATCTCAGCAAATTTTTTTCTCGAGATAGATTGTTTCAATTTGTTGATTTACAGTTTGTTCTGCAAGTGTCTCTAGATTTCAGCTTGTGCAATCAGGTTATGGCCAAAGTGTATATCGGTTTCTGTGTATGGTTTACAGTCTAGAACTTAATTCCTGGATCACTGTTTGACCATTATATAATCTAGCTGATTTATACCTAATCCAACTGGACATTTTTCTTGCATAATTCTCAAATAGCTTGTTTGCCACGATGAGTTTGTATCTTTCACATAATTCTAACAATCTGCTCTTCGCTCATTGCTTTCTTCCAGACCAAAACTTTTTTCCTTTTTCAACTATTCCATTCCAATCATGCATTGTTATTAGATTTGGTTCCCCCTTCTCGCTTTGGATTAATTCTTTAATTTCATCGTATATTTTCTCTGTTTCTTCGTTAACTTCCTGTTATATTGGCGTATACTCTTCTACTAAGGTTTAGTTTCTTTTTTTTATCAAAATAATCCAGTTTCCCTACTCTCTTTATCATTATAAATCGTATAACGGTAACTCCACTGACATATGCAGTCTCTCTTTTTAATTTTTCTAATCTATCTACCCTAATCAGGCTTCTAAGATTCCACGCTCCGACTCGTAGAATGTTTCCATCCATTCTGATGACTTCTTCCTTGTTGTCTCCATCCGGGGATCCGATTGGGAGACTATTTTACCCAGGAAGAATCCATCGTTCTATATGTCATATGATTCTACCCTTAGACTGCTGCTAAACCGCCAACACCTCCACCAACATTGCCGGATTCCCCAGAGTCGCCCGACCCGACGCCGCCGGTCACACCTGCGGCACCAGCAGAGAC
This sequence comes from Vandiemenella viatica, assembly GCA_031002005.1. Classification (NCBI taxonomy): domain Eukaryota; kingdom Metazoa; phylum Arthropoda; class Insecta; order Orthoptera; family Morabidae; genus Vandiemenella; species Vandiemenella viatica. The sequence goes on along the minus strand of CM061919.1, from coordinate 158,214,568 downwards.
GACCGGCACCGATTACGCCAATGAAGAACAGCAGGTGGATGGGGGACCGTAACAGCACCCGGTCCTCCCACTAACAGCGAAATTCGATGGGAACTTCGCGGAACTACTGTCAAAGATCCACGCGGTGTCAATGGACCTCGTCCTAACCTTCCCAACGAAGGACGCACTGAGGTTTCTGCTGCAGTACCCAACGCCTACAGAGGAACACCTGCCGCTCTTCACAATCCAGTCAGCGGAACGAGTCCCATCTGCGAAGCGCCCTACCATGCTACTCGGACACAAGGTCCGACTGGAACCTAAGAAGAGGCAACCACTCGCGCTCACCAGTGCTTCCGATGCAACTCCTTCGGATATTTCGCAAGGGACTGCACTGGGGAGCAGAGATGCTTACGTTGCGGAGAACATCGTCGGGTGGTGGACTGCCCTGCCCAAGTGCTGCAACTGTGGGGCCACCACCCACGAAGCCAGTTGGGGTGGATGTCCAGCCAGTCTACACCTCCGTCAGGAGATGAACAAGACCACGCCCACTGCGACAGCGGGGACGAGAAGCCAACCACACTCAGGTACGCTGACCGAAGCGGCCGGCCAGCCCAGGTAGACATATCACTCAAGCGGTCAATTCCGGCCCCCACCCAGCTTGCTACAGTGGCTGCCCCATCATGAGAAACCTGCGCGCCAACATGAAGGCGACACGCACCAACGAGTTGGTGCCCTCATCTAACAAACCCGGCCGACATCCAAGCTCGACCGGATCTGAGCGACCCGCAAAGGCGAAGAAGCAGTCCGCAACCCACCATCTACATCATCAGGCGGACTGCAAGCACCACAACAACTTCAGTGTCATCGTCCAGCTGCTACAACAGCAAACATTGCTAATGACTCAGGTCTTAACTAACACAACCACCTCGGGCTTGACACACCCGATGATGCCACCTCACAGCAATGACAACCTACCGCAGAACTGGAAGAAGACACGGGACCACCTGTAAGAACATCCCCATACTCTGGGGGCAATGCTTCCCCAGGTGACTAGTGTCTGACGCCGACGCCGGCGAACAAGTCGCCCGACTGCCCAGCACCGCGGACAAACTGCTGCGCATTCTCCACGCCATCTCGACCACGCGGTCGAACGAGACGAGCTACTGTGCGCCATATGAGAGGTGGCAGCCCAGGTTGCCGCCGCCCTACTGGCAGCTCGTGCCAGCACCACGGCGAGCCACCAAGAACCACGAGGAGATATAGGTGCTCAGAAACAGCCAAGAAAGTTTCCTCCTCTGCATATCCAGCCAGTCCAACCAACATAAAAAAAATTTAGACAGATTTCAGATCAAATCCAAAGTTAATTTATGCAGCTTATGAAGTTATGACACAGTCAAAAAGGAAGCTCAAACATCTACCCTACGGCACTAGCCATTTGAAAATTCCTGGAGTTAGGGAAAATATGCAGCTATTTGCTGCACTATCATGGATGGATGGACACTGATCAGCAAGACCATTATACCAATCTACCTACTATTGATATAAATCCGCGCAGGCGATAGCAGCGTCAGCTGACGAGGAATGAATCCTATTCAGACACACGAACGGTACATGCAGTATCAGTGAGCCTGCTATCCGTTAGAATGGAGAAGGCGCGCGATCTATCTCAGTTTGAATGAGGGCAGATTGTGATGGCCCGGAAGCTCGGCACGAGCATTTCGGAAACTGCACGACTTGTCTGGTGTTCGAGGAGTGCCGAGGTGAGTGTCTTCAACAAGTGGCGAAACCAAGGTGAAACTACATCCAAACGTCGAGGGGTTGGGTGGCCACCCCTCTTTACGGAAGTCAGACGTCGTGGCTGGGCAAACTGGTAAAACAGACAGCCGGTGAACTGTGGCGGAACCAACATCAGACTTTAATGCTGGGCAGAGGACAAGTGTGTCTGAAGACATAGTGCACCGAACCACTCCTAACGATGGGCCTCCGCAGCCGACGACCGATATATGTGCAAATGTTAACAGCACGACATGGACAACTACGACTGAAATGGGCACGTGACCATCGTTACTGGACGCTGGTGCAGTGGCAGAGCGTTGCATAGTCTGATGAATCCGGATACCTTCTTCATCATGCCGATGGAAGGGTGCGAATACGTCGTTTTCCAGCTTTTTGTCACCTGTACTGCAGGACGGAGAAAAGAGGGTGGTGGCTCAATTATGCTCTGGGAAAATTCACGTGGGAATCAATGGGTCTTGTGAAGTTAGTGCAAGTCATCATGATGGCCGATAAGTATCGTGCACTGGTTGCAGAACACGTACTTCCCTTCGTGATGTCCATGTTTCCCAACGGCAGTGGCATTTTTCAACAAGATAATGCACCATGTCACAAGGCCAGGTGTATGATGGATTGGTTCGAGGAACACATTGGCGAGTTGCAATTCATGTGCTGGCCCACCAAATCGCCAGATCTGAATCCGATCGAACACATCCGGGATGTGATTGAACGTGGCATCGGAGCTCATCACCCCCCTCCCTGAAATTTACAGGAATTAGATGACTTGTGTACGCAGATGTGGTGCCAACTCCCTCCAGCGACCTACCAAGGCCTCATTGCTCCAATGTCAAGCCACGTCACCGCTGTTATCCGTGCCAAAGGCGGACATACCGGCTATTAGGTAGGTGGTCATAATGCTATGGCCGATCAGTGTATCATCTTCATTGTATACTCTAATTACATTTTACTCCCACCAAGAAATATACACAATTTACTGAAATGTTTCTTGCACTCTGAGGACAAGATATGAAATCAGTATGCTCTATTATTTCAGAAACAATAGGAGAAAGGAACAATTAATCAAGTGTTTGAAGTAGAATCTTCTTAATTGTGTAATGGGGATATTGGCTATTTGATTTGAAAAATTCTGAAAAGTAATAAGGATCAAAATTCTGTTTACAACTACGAGATAATTAATATGTGTACTGAGAAAATTCAAATTCCAAGTTTCAATAAGAAACCAAAACCATGAAATGTGTACTTCCAGGGGCCTCACATTAATCTAATCTCTTTGGCATACATGCAATACTCTTCTGCTTATGAAGGATTTATGCCCAATAGTGTCTGTGTTTTATGTGTGTCAACATGTTTTTCATGTTTTAACACATGGCTGATCAGTATATATGGCTGTGGTACACACTTTAAGTCTGTAATGAGTGGCTTTCCGTTGCTTTCTCTATTCTCACACCGTTGATCATTCCGGTTCATCAGCCTTTTGGAAGCGTCCCTAAACTACGTTCTTGGTCTGGGGTGGGCGGGAGTAGTTGGGTAGAAAGCTACGCGGGGGTGGAGGGTGTACCGAGCGTGTTGGGTGAACGGATAACGTTCTGGCCGCGCATTCGGAAGGACGCGGGTTCGAATCCCCACCCGGGCAACCAGATTTAGGTTTCCCATGGTTTCCCCAAATCACTCCAGGCGAATGCCGGGATGCTTCCTTCAAAAAGGCCATGGCCGAATTCCTTCCCGTTCCTCGTCCCCAGTCCCATCCCGCCTCTAATGACCTTAGCCGTCGACGAGGCGTAAAGCATAAATAAATAAAAAAATCCTGGTAGAAACGTAGCAGCACAGACAGTAAACACAATTACATACATTATCTGTAGACGTATTCACATCTAGGCATGTGAACGGAGCGTGTCTGATCAGATACGGGCCTTTACCTGCGAGCATTGGCGTCTGTGATTTGTACATATCTTCATTACGCGATGCATTCCTATATGCCACAAAAAACGAAACAACTCAAAAAGGGGACAAGCTAGCGTACCTGCCAGTTGTGTTTTACGTTGCTGTCTTTTAAATGCATTCACCCTATTCGCACCGTCCCTGCTAACCATGAAGACAAAGAAAATTGTTCTGATTGAGGCAACCCAGCATGGCTGCCTTCTCTTGTAGTTGTCTTCTTCTTCTTTACCACCTTTTCCCAGTATTAGAAGTCGGCTGCATTTGATGAATCCTACTCACCATTGGCATGGTCGAAATCTGTGCCAATTAGCAAGTAGCATTACGTACTGATGGAGGAAATGAAGCGTTGCCATCTGTCTGAGAAATGAGTAACTATGATACCTGTGTGGTACGTGTATTTCTTCATTGTGAAATGTGTGATTGGGGACCGTCCCAGCATTCGCCTTGATTACTGCGAAAAATCGCATAATATACACAGTCAAGATGGAATTTACGCCAGGCCTGGTCTTGTGGTCGGTCAGTCGCACGTCCTCGATTCAGTATGCGGCTTCTCAGCCCCATTGGAGTGTTTCTCTAGAAGTTACCACTGAGCAAAAATCTCCACTTACAAAGCGGGCAAAAGTTTTCGAAGCTACTGCATCTCATACATCGCCTATTGGGTCAGTGTAATAACGGTCTACAATTCGCAAAGCAGTGTGTCCACGGTCTAGTGCCGAGACTCACCTTTAATAGATCTAATAAAATTTTTATTGGAAAGAATAATGACTCTCAACCATTTTTAAAAAATATTATTGCTACCACAGTTCAGTGATTCACTCCTAGAGTAGTATTAGAACCAAAAGTTTTGCCAACTGAAGTATTTATTTATTACATCATTCGCTGAAACAAAAATCTTATTTAATTTTGATCTGTTCTCGTAATTCGATGTTGAATTATGAAAAACAGAGATAGTGAAACTACTGATTAAACAGAAAAAAATTCCGGTGAAAGCTTAAGTTATGTAAATGCAAGCCCATGTTTTAATCTAGATTTGATATGCATAAGTATCTGGAAATAGTTCTTTGTTAGGTGAAGAATTGTGTGTGGAGTGTGTGTTATTTATTTATTTTTTTAAATATAAAAGGAAAAGCCTGAAATTGTATGCAGAGGCTCAGATAAAATTTTTATCGAAAGATGTGGGTCAGATTTAAAGTGTGTTCACATTGAATCATTACCTTTTTCTATTCGTTGTTCCGCGTGCGTAGATGAGTCGGTTCAAGTATACGTCGCGATACACGACGTTGCTAACTTAGGATAAAATGATTGTATCAGTGCGCGTGTGACTGAGGCTTTGAATTTGTAGCGCCAATATTATCGGAGATTGTGGTTAGGTTGAAATTCAGCCTGGAACATAATGAAAACTGAACCTTTTTGTCACAGCCAATGGCACGAGGAACTTACCACGTTGTGACGTCATGTATCGCGACGTAAAATACTACCGATGAGTCTCGTTGAGTGTATGTATACTGTAGTGTATTATATTTTTGAGGATAAAATAAAGATTTGAGTTACGGCCTCCTTTATAAAATCTTCATAAAAATAAAAAAGTCTGTCCTGTTTAAAATTACCAACAATTTTGTATTTTTTACCATACATTCTTCAAAGAAATGTGGTGTGCAGACAAAGTCTTGTTAACGTATTCTCCATATTCTGTACCTTCCTATAGTTATCACAAAACTATTTAAAATTACTGTGACGAAACAAATATTTGTGCTATATTGCTACCAAATAATATCCAAAATATAATGGTGATATTATTTATTTGTAAATTCATATTATTCGCCTGCGAGAAGAGATAGCTGTTATGTCAATTTGGTACAAAACATTTTACTGTGTTTATTTCCTTGCTTTAGATAAATGGTGACCAAAGATGCGAGTGCGTGAAGGAAACAATACTGTTCATTAGTTTCAGGAACAAACAACAAAGACTGTGCAGTGCTGTGAAGAAGCTTTCGGAGATGAAATTAGTAATTCTGGTGAAAGATGCTATTTAAAAATAAGTAAAATTTTCATCCTATAAGTATATATTAATTTTAAATTTAATAATTAATGGATCTTTTGACATTTCAATTATAACTGAAATCTATAATTAGATAAAAATTATCATTTTCATACTGTAGTTTTTTAATGCAGTGCTTCCTATTTTAAATCTATTACTGCCATCTTTTTGTCTAAAATTCATTCCATCGTTAGTTGTTTCTGGCGTTCTAGACTCATTCCTAGACTTCTTCGTATTACTTACTTCATTATATTATCAACACAGTTTTTTTTCAAATCGTTCAAGTTTAAAAAGTTTCAATTTTTCTCTTGGAAGTGTGAATAACTGTTCAGGGTGAATTTATAGTTTCCTCATCCTTTTCCAACAAATAACGCTACTCGCCAATTGCTGAACGACTGAAATAGGTATTTAAAGTTTCACGTACACAAGATTATGTTGCCAAGTACAAGTTCAAGCCCTTCACACCACGAAAGTGGAAGAAATTCTATTAGGCCGACGAAACCTCGCTCCAAGTGCAACTCCGAGTCAAAACCGGGGAAATGCTGTTTGCGTGGGACATCCCTAGCAGTAACTTCAAGGAACTCAAGCAATCCCTCTCAGATTCAGCACAAGCACAAAACGCAAGCCCATCATCTCGAAATAGAAGGACTGGTCCCTCCATGTCCAACTACCACTCGTCCTTTCCAAGAACTTCAAGGATGATGAATACTTTGCAGATCTTCGTCGAATGCTCTACAGTCCACAGAGCCCAAGAAGCAACGTATAGGAAGCGATGGAGCAAGAGGCCTCCTTGCCGTCAAACCGCGAGGACGTCGAGCATCAGGAAATCAGTAGACATCACCAAGATCGTCCTCCATCATAGAAGCCCATCAGGACGAGTCCATATTGGCACATACATGCTCATTGCAAACCCAGCTGCTGGTCACCTGTGTGAGCCAAGAAGACCTCGAAGATATCAAGAAGTTCCTAGAAACTAGAAACATAAGATACAGTATGGACTTCCAAGAGAACACTTGGCATTCAGCAACGGGTATTCAACAAAAATAAGCCGTTCCAAAAGACCCCACCAATATGAATGAGGGAACACTCCAAGGCAGCAGTTCGTCCTCAACCTCAGCACCAGACAGGAGCGAGCCCAGATCAACCAAGTCCACCAATTCGGCCAGCAACCAAATCAGGTCTCCACTAACCAAGTCCGTCGTGACAATTCACGAAGTTAAGAGTCGTCACGTTCGGAGCTCCGAGAACAGGAGGAAGTCAATCATCCAACAATGCTTTCGATGCCAGGGGTTCCAGTACCGAGCAGTCGACTGCCACAATCAAGTGCGGTGTTTCCGCTTTGGGGAAAGCCACAGCGTCCTGGTCAGCGCACGCCCGCGTGAAGATACGCCGACGAGCGCGAATTGCGGCGCTGACCACGCCACCTGCTATGGGTGCTACCCCGTCAGAAGAAGACTACCGGCCGCCACAAGCAGACAACCCCAACCCGGCCGCAGCCGAACAGCAAGAAGAGGTAACGAAACAGAGGCTTGCAAATATCACCAAGTCAGCGGGCCTATCGTTCGACAGCAATCACAATCAAGCTGGAGGCCACCAACACATTCGACGACCGGAGCAGTGGGTCACCCGAAGCACCGATACTGCAACCACGACTTCAGAGAGATGCAACTATGAGACAACCAGCTGGGGAACTATCGCAGTTCTTCGCGATGATGATCCCCACCTGACGCAAATAAGAATACTCCAGGGTTTCCCTAAAGGCTGTTATATATGTATATAATGATAAAGCCGGTATTTTTTCCCTAGGTGAACCCCCCAAATGCTACCAAAAACAACATACTTGAGACTGTAGTTGATTTTCTTGTGGCTGGCATTGACAGCGGTAATTGTGGTTGTGTTGATTCTCATCGTGTCTGGTCAGAAGGTTATGATTTGTCAGGTGGCCGTGGGTGGTCTTATCCTTTGTTGATCTTGGTGGAATCGTGATCTTCGCTGTGCTGTTGTGGGGACGGCTCCTGTTGACGGCCGCTTGTAGCTTCCTCCCCAGTGGGCAGCCCCCGTAGATGGCCTCGTGGTCCGCGGCGCAGTTAGCGCAAGTTGGTGTAGCGTCGCGCGGTCCCCGCTGTGAACGCACCGAAATTGGTTCCGGCAATCCTTCGATCGATGCAAGAATCCCTGACACTTGAAGCATTGGTTGACAGTTGACAATGATGATTTCTTCCTGCAGGGATTATTCTTAGTATTCGGCCATTTTGTTTATTGACTTGGATATTGGATACCTCAACAGCCTCGATTTCCGATGGCGTTGACTGCTTGGGTTCCGGGGGTGGAGGGATGCTTTCATCTCGGGTGACCTCCGTTTCTCGGTTGGTTGCTTTCTTTGGTGGAGAGGTTTTTTGGATGCCATTAGTTGTCGCAAGCCCTGCGCCTCCGTACTGGACGAACTGGAATTGAATGCTGCGGCTCTCGAGGAAATCCTTAACCGCCTTGATGGGCTCGCGCATGTAACGAGCAGATTGCCTGGTGTCAACCCCGTCGGCGCCCGCGATGCCTCTACATGGTGGTCTGTACTTGACAGATGTACAAAGGATGTAGATCAGTGTCTCCACCTCCTTGCTGAAGTCGGGGTCGTCGAACCCATCTTCAGTTCTGGGTGATGGCCATGTTGTCCATGATAAATTTGCTGTGTCTGACCCCTGGGATCGACGTGAGCGGGCTCCAACATAGCTGCCTGCGTCGTAGGAGTGACGCACTGGGGAGACCGCAGGTTGGCAGAGGTTGCGCAGGGTGTAGACTGAGCCTCCCCGTGCTCATGGGCTGTGACCCCATGTTGCGCCGTAGCAACGTCGCCTAATGTCAACTCAGATTGGCGTGACGGTGTCTGGTGCGGTGAGACAGGACGCTGTACCTCACCATACTGCGCTTGACTGGAAGAACCCCCAGGACTGTCGTTCAAATCATCCCCAAAATCCAGTTTCTCTATGAATTCCTACTACCATCGGATAGTTCAATCTTCTGAGCTCAAAAGAAGCTTCTTATCAGCAGCTTTACTGTATCCTACATATTTGTTTCATTTATTCAAAATGTTGTTTGATCTTCCAATAGCCCACATTAATTTTACCTATGACCATTTCTTTTTGAACTGCTTCGCACTTTTCTTGCAGCCAATATTCTTTCGGTTTCTTGCATTTCCTGTTTACTTGTTTTCAAAATTTTCTGTATTGCTCTCTTCCTGCTTCATCCTGAGACTTTGTGTGCCTTCTCTTTTAATCCATCACCTCCAACATTTCTTCTGTGATGCAAAGTTTTAGGGCAGTTTGTTTTCTGAAGAGTAGTGGTACTTTACTAGCTTTGATATTTCTCTTTTCAGTGCATTCCATTTATCCTCACTTAAACTCCTACGTCTACCATCTCTGCAAATGTTTCTCTCGTGATATATTTTTTTCCATTTGTTCAATTCCAGACTGTTCTGCATGTGTCTGTAGATTTCAGGTTTCACATTATAACTATGATATTGTGGGTATTCTTGATTCCTGAACGCCTGTTTAACCACGATGTAATCTAGCTGATATGTATCTAAATCATCTGGACATTTCCAGGTGTATATTCTTCTTGAGTGATTCATATACAGTGTGTTTTCCACGGTTGGTTTGCATTTTTTACAAAATTCTAACGACCTGCCTCTAGCTCATTTCTCCCTTCCACTGCAAAACTTCCTACAGTATTTCCCTCTTTTCCTACTATCATTATCGCATTCCATCACCCATGGTTATTGTATTTTCTTTCCCCTTCATATATTGGATTAATTATTTAATTTCATCCTATTTGTTTTCTGTTTCTCCATCATCTTTCTGTGATATTAGCGTATACTCTTTTACTAATGTGGTTGGAATGGGCTTAGTTTCAGCCTCATCAAAATAATCCTGTCACTAAGCTGTCCCCATCCTCTGGTTAATTACAAATCTTACACTGGTAACTCCAATGACATTTAACTTAATTCGTTTTCTAATGTACCTACCTTATTAATACTTCTCAGTTTCCACTCACCGACTCGTAGAATGTTTCTATCCATTCTGATGACTCCTCCCTGAAAGATCCGGATGTGGGACGATTTTACATACGAAATATTGTACTCAGGAAGAAGCAATCGTCCTATATGTAATGTGAAAGGATTTTATGGCCCCGAGATACCCTTTAGGTGCTCAATGCAGTGGCTTCGCTTTGCATTCTGCTTCCCCCTTCCTTCGATCATTTCTATTCCATCCGCCCTTAGGGTGCTTGTCCGTTGGCAGTGCCGAAATCATTTTGAGGAGAAGATATGTGCTTACAACTTCTAGTTTATCTGATGTAGTCTGTAAGTGTATTCTTGTATATATGCGAAAAATTATGAATGTGGCCGCGCTAACCCAATTACTTGCTGGACACGGAATATGTGAACTACCCTTAAGCGTTGTCAACGCAATATTGTTCGTCTATGCCACTGTGTAGGTACAAAAAATTGTTTGTATTGCACTAAAGATTTATAAAATACACTTAAGCTTATATATTTAACCACACTTATGGAGGAGTAATATTATCAAAATGAATATAACAGAGATTTTTTTTTTTTTTCTTCACTGTTTCAGCGGCGTTTTGTAGCCCCGCTACTGTATGTAGCTTAATCTACTGTTTCGAATAGATTGTTGGATTCGCTTTGATTCGCGTTAGGGAAAAACCCAGCTTTGACCGTTTAAACAGCCTTTATGGGAAACCCTTGAATGTTCTTATTAAGGATCACTTGTGGTAGTTGATCCTTTATATTGGTGTCATAATTGTGCTGAGTGGCACTTTGAATTTGTGCCATTCCATTGGGAGTACTGTACCTACTGACTCCAATCTGTCAACTTCTGGGCGGATAGTATCAAGCCTGGTGAAAAATTTCTCTGCTTGTCGAAAAATTTCTGCATTGATGGTAGGCATGTTGGTGATCTCGTGAAGAAGGTCTATTGGAGTGTAGATGCTAGCATGGCTAATCATTCTTAAGCATCTGTTCTGCACTCTTTGTAAGTGTAGCAAGGGTAGATTTGAATGCAGTTCCCCAGACCTGGCAACCGTACATAATGAAGGGTAGGACAACTGATTTATATATTCTTATTTTTGTTTCGAGTTTCAAGTCGTTGCTCAAGAAGATTGGTGTCAGATTCATAACCACGGCTAGGGCTTTTTTCTTCTGTCGAGGACATGTTGACGGAAGAGTAGTTTACGGTCTAACATTATCCCCAAGTACCGGTGCTCGGTAACCCAGGGTAACCTTTGCCCCATTAGCTCCAACTGTCTTTGCAGGTTTGGTCGTTTAGTTGAGAAGTACACTGCGGCACATTTAGTAGGGTTCACCTTTACCTTATTTTCTCGACACCAGAGACTAAAGGCGTCAAGGCCTGCTTGGGCGTTGGAAATATTTCTTTCGTGGTCACCTCCGGTTGCGTAGATGACCGTGTCATCCGCAAATTGTGCAATATAAACGTTGGGCGGGGTTCATATGTCATTGACATCAATGGTGAACAGATGAGGCGATAAGGCAGATCCCTGCGGTAAGCCCACATTAATTGTGAACGGTAGATGATTTCTGGCCTTCGATTTGGATGAAGAATCTCCTGTCCTTGAGGTAGCTGGCTATGAGGGCAATAGAGCAGTCGGGTATATCGGTGTGATGGAATAGTTTGTCTATTAGTTTGGTGTGCCACACCTTGTCATAGGCTTTTTCAATGTCGACAAATATGGCGGCTGTAGATTTATTCCAGTTGAAACCCTTGCTGATTTGCTCGGTGAGCCGTACTAACTGAAAGGTGGCTCCTACTCGGTTTTGAAAACCGAACTGTTCTTTCCTGATGATTTGTCCAAAATCTAAGCTTGGCTTTAATTCTCTTCAGCAGAATACGTTCCAGCAGCTTGGAGGTAGCAGAGAGTAAGCTAATTGGTCTGTAATTATTGGGAATTGTTTTGTCTTTACCCCTTTTTGGCAGAGCTATAACCTTAGCCGTCTTCCATGCTGAAGGGAAGTAATGTTGTAGGAGACATGCATTGAAAATTCTAGTGAGAAGTACCAGATCTTTCCTTGGTAGGTTCTTTAGGTGAATATTGCCAATGCCATCGATTCCAGGTGATTTCTTTGGGGCTAATTTCTTGATGATTGTTCTCACTTCACCGGGTGTTGTCAGTTCTGGCTGGTCGGAAGGGGGTCTGCTTAGTCTGTCCTCTACTCGCTGAATTGTTGCGGCCTCCGCCTGTTCTTCCTCTGGAGTTAGGGGGTAGACCACTTCTGTGTGTTGGGCGGCGAAGTGCTCTGCCAGGATTTCGGCTTTTTCTAACGGCAGAAAGCACGGACCTGTCGGGCCTGATATTGGGGATTTCGCTTCCTTCGGCTCTTTTAAGGATCGAATTAGGTCCCAGGCTTCCTTATTTTCTAATAAGAGGTGGGACATTTTATCTTCCCATCTTTCTGATCTTCTCTCCTTTAGGCGCTCTGTGAGTTGGCGGGAGAAGTGACGGAATCTATGGCGGTCGGCAGGGTCGCGGAAACGTTGCCAGAGTGTCCTGTAACGATTCCTTAGGTATCTGAGGTCTTCGAGTATGGCTGGCAGTTCTTGATAGACGTTGTTGTGTATGATGGTGGTGGTAACGGACGCTTTTCTTTCGGCTTCTTTGATTGTAGTATTGAAGTGGTGATAGCCTTCTCGATGCGATCAGGCGACGATACATTGAAGGTGGTGTTTATTTTGTTGTGGATCTGTCTGGAGAAGTAGTTCCAGTTTGTTTCTGTTATTTTTTTATGGCTGTTATGTGGTAGAGTAAAATTCTTGAACTTAAGCACGACTGGATTGTGGTCTGACGAAAGATCTCTCCATGTTTGAAGATGTATGTCATGAGTGATAACAGAGAATCGTGATGAAGTGTATTTATTCAGATTTGGAAGCAAACCACCTGTGGAAACAGATAACTATATGCCAAGTGGTTATAAACGGTACGAGTACGTTAAGGAAACAGTACAATACTTTTAGGGATCCAACAACACAGAATATCCAGTGATGTATAGCTGAATGTCGGGTATAAAATTAATAATTCTAGAGAAAGAGAAGTAAAATTTTCATCTTATTTTTATATGGTTACTAGCTGTACCGGTGGACTTTGTCTACGTGGAATTTGAGTTTTGTGCTGATAATTCACAGATAAATTATCAGAGAAATTTTGGATATTGCCAGTAGGGTGTTAAAGTACCGACAACGCAAAGAAACTAATACGATGTATGAATCGCTTTCAACGAAAAATGTTAACTAAATTGTGGAAATTACTATAATTAATTTCTAAGCTTTCCAACTTCACATCAAATTGTAAAATACCCTATTTTACCTACCGAATGCCAGCATAGTACTCGGCATTGTATTGATATATATGTATACAAAGTTTCATCATAGTCGCTTCAGACGGTTCCGCAACGTAATAAAAAGTATTCTCAACCTTATTCGACACAGTAGGTGGCATGTTGGGGTTGATTTACACCTACAGTATACTTAGGCGTATATTTTTCTACAAAATAAATTTTAAATATTGTCAACTGTGAATAGTAACATAAAAAATAAAAAATATTGCTCTGAAAGGGATCCGCCAGCTTCAAAGAAATTATGAACTATTTCTACGAAATGCTTTATACCCGAACTGTCACACTATTCCCATGATCGCAAATGAAGATTTCTCCTTGAGATCCTACTGAAGGAAAAAAAAATCAACTTGATTTTCGTCATCGCTAATATAACAAATTTGCAAAAATTTCTTGCATTATCCTGCATCGGGAATAACTATCTGATCGGATGATACATTTGTATTTGCATCTTACATGTTGTTCAGAAATTTCTTCCATCATTTGTAATATTTTTTGTCGTACTAACTGAACTCCTTTGAAAACACGAGTTTATTTTACTGAAAAATAATTTAGATTCTTGGCTCACACCCGACATGAATGATGCTAAAGGTTCAGGCGATGTATTCAATTCAGGCAAGGCTACTTTTCCATCTGCAGAAATTTCACTAATTGTATAAGTTATTAATATTTACAATGTGACTGTAGCGCATTCAACCAAAAACAAAGCGTATTATGACCGAACACCACATCAAATATAAAATCTCACACACTTCTGCCGTTTTGTTATATTTAATGAAACTTCTGGACTTCCACAGTTACAAACAAAAAAATCATTTTCATATTGAAATTTTTAAATGAAGTGTTCCCTGTTTCCAATCCATGATCATATTATCCGTATTATTACATTGAGAGTGAAATTTATTCCGTTTTCAGTTGTTTCTGTCGTTCTAGACATACTGTGGGACATGTTCGTGTTACTCTACTACCCTTTCACCACAGTATTTCAACATCATTCACAAGTTTCAAAAAGTTTCAAGATTTCCCTTGCAAGTATAAATAACTTGTTGTTACTACCCAGGATGAATTCCTACTTTCCTCATACTTGTCCAGCTCACAACACTAGTCGGCGATTGCTAAATTATTAAAATAGGATTTTGAATTTTCTTCTACACAACACTGAATTATTAATTTGAATTTCTTAATTTAAATTCGATCTGTTCTTTTAATTCGATGCTGACTTATGATAAACGAAGGTAGTGAAGCCACTGAAGAAACAAAAGAAAATGGCTGTCATCGTTCCAGTTATCTGAAGGTAAATCCATGTCTTAATCTTGTTTGAAATGCATAGGTAACTGCGAATGGATCTTGGATGAATTTTGTGTTCACTTTTTTTATAGAAATGGGAGAGGCTGAAATTATACACAAACGCTCGTAGAAAAATCTTATCGAAAGATAAGGGTCAGTTTTAGAGTGTGGTCGCCTCGTATCATTTCTTCGTCTGTCGGTGTACTGCTGGTGTAGAAGAGTCTCGTTGAGTTTGTGCAAAATGTAATTTGTTATCTTTCTGTCACTGAAAAAAGATAAGAATTAAGTTTCGGTACCCTTCGTATATCGTTTTCAGAAACACAAAGACATCTGTCTGGTTTGGAGTTTCTTTCATACTGTCAAATAGCCGAAAATATTATGTTTCGTATGATAGATTCGTGAAACAGATATGTTATGCATAGCAGACTTTTGATTTACAAGTGATGTATTACAAGATCAAAGCATCAGATGGCTGTATGAGAGAAGATTAAGTGAAGTCGAAAAGATGTATAAAGTAGAGGAAAATATTGAATTAGAATGGGAAAATCTAACCAAAATTCTGAAAGAAGCGGCAAATGAGAGTACAGGAATGAAGAAACGCTGGAATAGAAAACAAGGATTAAGAACTTGGGATGAAGAAATCAAGAGTGTTATTGAAGATAAGAGAAATGCTTATAAGAGATATCTAGTAACAAAGAAATCAGAGGATTTTACTGAATATAAGAGGAAAAGAGCGATTGCTAAAAGAGAAACCCGGAAAAGGCACAGATAACAATGGGACCGCTTCATTAACAATCTCGAAAGAGATGTAACAAGACCATCACCCACAAAATTCAAAATTATAAAAAAGTTAAACAGAGAAGTAAGATGCGACTCAGACATTCAAGTAATAAACAAAGAGACATGGCTAAACTATTTTCAACAGTTGTGGACCCAAAATCAAGCAGACAATGAACCGGAGGTAATGTCACTACCAGAGACTAACAGCCCAGATGACATTCACTACAAAGAGTTAGAATCAGTGCTAAAGACCTGTAAAAGTAACAGAGCTCCAGGAGAAGATGGCATTCATATGGAACTTTTTAAATTCAGCAACAGAACATTTAAAGTACGACTGTTGAACTTTGTCAACAGGATCTGGAGAGGCGAATACCCACCTCAAAGCTGGCAGAGGGCAATTGTCATCCCAATTCACAAAAGAGGAGACGTCAAGGATTGCAATAACTATAGAGGAATAAGCTTGCTCAATGCTGGTTATAAAATTTACTCAAGCATTATTAAATCAAAATTGCAAAAATTTTATGAACCACTACTTGGAGAAGAACAAAATGGTTTTCGGAAGGGTAGATCATGTGAAGATGGCTATTTCACACTTAAGATACTAATTGAGAAAAGGAAAGAGTTTAATTTGGGAACACGTCTGGCATTTATTGATTTTAAAAAAGCTTTCGATACAGTTGACAGAAGAAAACTTTGGCTAATTATGGCAGAAAGTAACACCCCACCACAGGTCATAAAAGCAATTCAAAACATCTACAGCCACAATGTAATCGCAGTCAGAACCGGACAACAGCTGTCGGAATGGAAACCCATTAATCGAGGAGTGAGACAAGGATGTTGCCTATCACCACTTTTATTCAGCATATATATAAACAAAATCATTAGCAACTGGAGACAAAAACCCCATGGTAGAATAATAATATACAGACAGACCAACCTGGATACATTACTGTTTGCAGATGACCAAGTGCTTTTTGCTGAGTCAGAAGATGACCTGCAGAGATCGGTATATAACCTCCATATGACTGCAAAAGAATACAGCATGCAAATTTCCCTCAATAAAACCAAGGTTATGGCCTTTGTTGGAAAAAAAACCACAAAAGAATCAAAATCTTAATAGACAACACGCCCATAGAACAAGTAGCTGAATTTAAATACCTAGATTACAACCTCAGCTACACCCTGCAAACCGATATGCAACAAAAAATCACAAATTTCACGAAAGTTACAGGAATAATAAATAACATTTTCAGACCATCTCTAGTTTAACGGCACACAAGAATCAGGCTATATAACACCCTGGCTAAACCTACACTACTGTGTAGCAGCGAAGCCTGGACACTACGCAAAAGCGATGAACGGAGACTAACGGCGGCTCAGATGCGATTCATGAGGAGAACAGCTGGCTACACATTGCAAGACAGAAAGTGATCTGATGATATCCTTAAAGAACTTAAAGTAAAACCAATTCTCCAAACTGTACAAAATTACAGAACATCTTGGACAGAACAGGTACTGAGGATTAAGACGGACCGGATCCCACAGAAAATTCTCAAATACCATCCCAGAGGCAAGAGAGATGTAGGGAGACCACCAAGAAGATGGATTGAGACCGTAACAGGCCACCAGGCCTAATACCGGACAGGAAGAAGAAGAGAAGAAGTATTAAGTTTCTCATTTTTTCAATGCGCTCTTGTAGTAGGCAGTTTCATACGATTAGTAGGCTAGTATTTCAGTTAAATCAGTGGATGGTATAAGTTTGCAAGCACTCTCCTGCGAATATTTTTTTTATGTTTGTTGCGTTTATTTGGATGGTCTTAGCGTCTGTATTATCAATCTACGAAAGAGGAGATTATGATCTATAGCAAAAAACTGGCTTTGGTGTTGAAAATTAATACAGAAATTTGTATTGGCAGAACCTAGAACGAATAAGTTTCGAAACTAGCATTCTGAATTACTCAAATTAGAATTATTGACTAGCCGGCCTCGGTAGCGTAGTGGCTTGAGTGCTAGCTCCATGTGCCGA
Source organism: Vandiemenella viatica (assembly GCA_031002005.1). Classification (NCBI taxonomy): domain Eukaryota; kingdom Metazoa; phylum Arthropoda; class Insecta; order Orthoptera; family Morabidae; genus Vandiemenella; species Vandiemenella viatica. Next base: position 158,197,312 of record CM061919.1, on the reverse strand, counting down.
CGGTCGCCGGTTTGAATCCGGCCGCGGGCATTTATGTTTAAGTGTTGTGTGTCTGTGAATGTAATGTCCGTCCTGTGTTGTGTCTAATTAACTTGAAAAATTTCATACTGGAGATACTGAAAGCACTGAGTGACATAATTACTACCGAGTTGGCTGTATGGCCTCAGATGCCGAAAGCCATAAAAAAAGTTCTAGATTTTCAATAGCGTTCGAAAATATTTCTTATCGGATGCCTGCATGGTTAATTAAAATAAGATATGGAGGATTACTTTTCAAATCATCTAAAGAATCAAAATCTTGTAGTCGAAATGGCGACTTAATCGCATTATTCATCTCATGAATAATAAAAACCGTACACTAATAAAGGAGTGCCAGCTTCCTTTAAATCGAAATATATATACGTTTGAATAGTATAAACCTGTCACTCTACACATTCTCCAGGCGAAACAGAATTTTAAGATGTTATGAAATCTTTATTCCACTGCCTACTCACAGTATTAGAAGGAGATAGGAACAAAAGTACTAAATGCTTTATTGTCCATACTCTCTTACTAACCGAAATCTGTCACTCTTTGTCATTAAATTATTCACCTAGATAAGCATACTCTGACAAAGCGTTAATTGCTGTATAATTAAATTCCAACAGCTGCCTTTGGTGCGAATATTTTTTGTTTTCAAAGTAGTGTCAGTTTACCGCTTTTCTTGGTCAGCTTTCATACATGAATGGCCAAGCCATACTTCTTTACGATGTTTACAGGTTGACTGATTTATTTTATAGTTTTCATTTTCAGAAGTTCGATACAGTATTTTCTTAACGTAAGTTTACTCTTAATCATGGTTTAAAACGACAAGAGTTAAACAGTAGGTGAAGATACATTTCTTTTGTTTTTCTGGGTTGTTTTCTTGAAAACTTTCATTCAACACCAAAGAACTACCATCGGGGGTGAAATATTGACAGGAGTAAGACGTAGTGAATTAATGGCTGCTCATCGATCGAATTTACAGTTTTAGACGTTAGATGCGTGGTAGTTTCCAATGGATTTTCCTTTTTAAAAAATCTTGGCGTTGATATGTCTGATAGTTCCCATTTACCAACCACGATTCATTCGCGGTATTCGAAGAGGATTTATTAATACCAGAGTGACGATAAGTATTGTACTCGTACGTTACCAATAGTATAGGGTATGGAGCATGGTTCTGCTTCCACCGAACGTTGCGATCTTTTGCCGTACAAAGCCTTGGAAACACTAGGGGACAAATGGAGCGACATGCTGCGCGACATGTCGCTGGACAACACCCGGGAACACTGCTTCGGAACATTTAGCAGACACACTAGTCAGTTGTTGCAGAAATGTTGTCCGAGGAGGTTGCGTTGGTTAGTGCTGCGTACATACCTATATCAAGTAGTTCAGTTTCGTAGGACGCGTGTTTGATACCCATATAACAGAATTATTAATATTAAAAATTCAAGTATGTTAAAACGTAGAAAACAGAAAGAGACTCGAATGATAAATTTTGTATCTGATTAAAAACAAATTAAATAAATTGATATTTTAAATAATTAAAGATTGCGCCTAATTATAAATGTGCCTATTTTTTTCTTTTTTTGAGGTTTAAGTATTAAAATTTTCGTGATTTTATTTAATTTCTATAATTGTATTTAATATTTTTTATGAAAAAACTTTGCGAGCCACTACAAAGCCGTGCTTTTAGCTAGTTTTAAATTGTCAGTCGCCTACTGTCCGCCCCTCGCGAGGGTGTCCCGGCCTCTCACCCTGTCAAACCTAGGCGTTACTTCCTGTCGGCTCACAGCTGCGATCCTTTACAGCTGACAGGCGTCCACAATATGCTCTTGCGCAGAGAAAGGAAACTTAAAATTTATGTTTCCTTACAAACTACTATATTAATAATTATTTATGCTATTTCAGGCTCCAGCTACTGCAAATGAATGGAAGGAAAAGGCTTGTGATTACGAAATATTTTGGAAATTCCACACATTGTCCTGGATCTATAGATGGCAAACACGTTTTGATTCAGACTCCTTCCAATTCCGGCAGCGACTATTATAACTACAACGAACCATTTAGTATTGTCCTATTGGCTATTGTGGATCCCGGTTATAATTTTATTTATGCAAATTGTGGTGCAAAAGGAAAATCTGCTGACAGTGGAGTGTTCCAAGAGACTGCTTTTTATATAGCTCTGGCTGCTAATCAACTTAAATGGCCAGTTCCAGAGCCAATACGATAAGCTGGACCAAATATGGCTTTCGTATTGGTAGGGGACAGTGCTTTTGCACTGGCCGAGCATATGATGATGTAATCACGACGCGGGTACTACAAAGCGCATTTTCAATTACAGACTATCAAGAGCAAGAAGAGTTATAGATAATGTGTTTGGAATCTTATGTGTCGTATTTCGCATATTCCGCACATCAATGGCCTGCAAATGCTGAAGTACTTGTAAACCTACATAATTTTTTAAGCCGAAATAGTCCAGATCACTGTACACCCCACATGGAACCTTTGTTTCTGAAAATATGGATCACGAAATTGAAAGGATCATGGCGCAAGGAATTGGATGTCATAATATGTTGAATTTAGATGCTAGAGGAAGACGTTATTCTGAATCTTCTATGGAAAAAAGAAACAATTTTTCTGAATATTTTGTAAGTGAACAAGGAAGTGTTTCCTGGCAGAATAATTTTTAAACATAATTACGATATAGAAAAAAAAAATGATCCACCCTAGCATATAACAACTATTTCAGCACTGTACCAGTAGAATAAGATGAATAAATAAGTAATCGTGGCCTACTGGTGCCTCCAATGTGTCCATGCCTCCAGGATTTGTAGCCCCCTTCAGTAAAATTTCATCGCCTCATATGCAAACCATGCACTAGAATTCACATCATCTCGTCCGCAACCAGTAGTTTTCGCAGATACCAACTTCTTCTTTTCACGAATAAATTGTGAGCGAAGAGTATGCACTTTGGCCTCTATTTCTTTTCTTGGCAATTATACAGCGCTGGCAATATCCTCCCACGCATCATTTTTCTTTATTTTGTTTTTATAACCACGTTTTGAAGTGTCACACAACAACGCATAATACCAACACAGCTCGATTAGTTGAAGCACCATTTCGTTTGCCCACAGCACTGACATGGTACGCTGCGCACACTAGACTTGTGCATTATAGTTCGCGAAGAAGAGCGCTAAGTTTAGTTCGTAGCTCCCTCGCGAACTAGTTCGCTAGTAGTATAATAAAGCCGGTTCTGCTCCCCCTAATTATCTCGCTCGTCCCGCTCCCCTGTGGCCACTGCCCTATAATTAGGCGCCGCCGCGTGCCTGGCAGATCCACCACCCTGTTATTTACCCATCCCACTTCCTGCGGCAGATTTCCGTCCACCGTCCCTGTTATTACTCACCCCAAATCCTGCACCAAGTGTCCGCAATTATGTACCTGTAGCCATAACTCCGAAAATTTCCGTCATTATCTCGATTGTGGACTGTACGTAGCCGGAGCTCCTTGTAGGTCACCCGACCCGCCCCCTGCAGCCACGATGGCGCCGCTCACCGTCATTAACTCGATTGCAGACTGGAGATCGCCTCTTAGATTAGAGCGATTATACGCCGCCGCTTGTTCGGCCCTGTTATTTACCCATCCCACTTCCTGCGGACAATTTCCGTCCACCGTCCCTGTTATTACTCACCACAAATCATGTCTGCCATTATGTACCTGTAGCCAAAACTCCAAAAATTTCCGTCATTATCTCGTTTGTGGACTGTACGTCGCCACTAAGAATGCGGCTGATGCCCAGACAATTTCCGTCAGTTATATGACCATTTTTCTGCACAGCGGTATTAAAACTATAATTATTCACAAATTCATCGTAACTATTGAAATAATTAGCATATTTTTTCGTATAGTTGTCAAATGTCAAGCTGGTCAACTGAAGTGTTTACCATCAGTAAAGCCTTACACAGTTTTTTTCAAGTATTTTACCCATGGCACATACTAATTTATGCGGGAAGGAATAACAATCTATGCATGTGGATAAAAGGCCGTTTATTATTTTATGAGTGATGTACATGGAGAAACTTAAATGCAGTGCACTACAATTTCCATCATTATCTCGCAAAACTCTGCGACTCGCATTGACAACCCCCGTCGCGTCGGTTTAATAAAGCGGGAAGGAATTCTGCATGTTGAAGAATGGAAATGGCGAAACCTGGTGTCGGCCCATTCAGGCCTAATCTTCCGAAAGATACCAAAAGGTTTAACGTCCCCCTCCATAGGTAGTTTACTAGAATTCGGTGTGTTTAGTTTTGCGCGATACGTGGACACATTGAACGAGAAGGAATACGACCATTGCCTTTTGAGCATCACGGCATTCACCTGGAGTGATTTCAGGAAACCATGGAAAACCCAAATCTGGATACACGGACGGGGATTCGAACCCACGTCCCCCGAATGCGCGGCCAGAACGTTAACCGTTCACCCACCACGTTCGGTCCTTAGGATTTGATAACAGCGAAGATATTATACGTACTTTACGTTTCTTTGAACAGCTACGAGTTGCTATTTGTTGCAAGTGAGTGCTAAATTAGTTTCATTTGTATATTTATACATCTGGCTTACACAGTTCTTTCCAAAAAGTTATCGCATATCAGGTTTTAGTTTAGCGTGGTACGTGAATAATAATTATTATTTATAAACGTGTTGTTCTCGAGTACTAGATGAAATGTGAAGTGGTAGGATGATTTCTGAGATCTTGTCAAACTAAGTAGCTCATTTCGGCTTACGGATTGCGGTGAGCAGTTGTAAGTGCAAAAAATATATATTTTTAATGTCAAGGTAGTGGCACTGATCATACTCGACCGAAATATTTTCAGTGTTACGTTTTCCTGTTTGTATGACAGTACAGAACTGTCGAGGTCATTAGGGGCGGGATGGGACTGGAGACTTTTAACTGGAGGGAATTCGGCCATGGCCTTTTGAAGGAAACATCCCGACATTCACCTGGAGTGATTTCGGGAAACCATGGAAAATCCAAATCTGGATGCTTGGCTTGAGATTCAAACCCTCGTCCTCCCGAATGCGAGGCCAGTACGTTAACCGTTCACCTATTACGCTTGGTGTAGTATGAAAAGTATGCACTATAGAGTGCTCAATTACTCATACATATAGGGTCCCATATCTGATCGTCACTCTTCAACTAGCTGGCAGTCAAACACGTCAAAAATTCCCTCACTTTACACTGATTTCAAAACGTCACAAACAGAAATTCACCGTAGATAGTACCCACTAAGTTACAGATCATGTTAGATCATTCATGAAATTTTTCGTCAGTGAATGTATCTCGTGTACAACTTATAAATGTGTTGTTCTCGAATACTAGATGAAATGTGAAGTGATAGGATGATTTTTGAGATCTTGTCAAACTAAGTAGTTAATTTCGACTTACGGATTGCGGTGAGCAGTTGTAAGTATAAGATGTATATTTCCAATGGCTAGGCAGGGGGGCAGAGTTGAAACTCGACTACAATATTTTCTGTGTTACATTTCCTGATTGTTTGAAAGCACAGAACTGTCGAGGTCATTTTATCTAATATTCTCTCCACGAAAGAAGTCATCGATTGACATGGGGAAAAAATCGAAGAATGCATACTTTCTGCAGAAACAGCGGTTACAGATGCATAGCATATTGTCGTATCTAAAGTTGTCACGAACTGCACCACTCAAGAACAAGCTAGGAAAGGTACCAAGGCACAAACTTCGAAAGTATATACCTTTTAGGACTTACAGAATATTGACAACTTATACATGCACACACCAGTGTCAGCGGTCATGAAAATATGCTCGGCCCCACAAATATTAACAGATCTTTTAGAATTTCTTGAGTTAACAGCCAGATCCTCATTCTGTTTCTATTTACCTCATATTTTGACATGGCGTGTAGTGGGCATTCGCCTGGAGTGATTTCAGGAAACTATGAAAAAAAAAGTAAAATCTGGATGGTCGCTACCCGAATGCGATGCCGGAGTGTTATCGCTCGCCCACCAGTCATCGTCAATCCTCTTACGCACCCCACCTCATAAAATCCCGAAATATTATGAAAACCGCAAAAGATAGCGAACACAGGTAAAAAATCGCCAAAATTATGTAATATTCGTTCTACGAAAGAAGTCATCGATTGACATGGTTAGAAGGTGACTGAGGATGTATCAGTTTCATCAAGAATTCACCATTCCTCAGTTTAGATGCCCTAAATTACTTTATATGGACACAGTTAGCATGGCAGGTAGAGTCCCTTAATGAAAAGGTTGTCGGTGTTATGAAGGACGAGGCGAATTGCATCCTGATTGTGGAGTTTGCTGGGTTACGGGCAAAAATGTGTATGCATTCTGGCTCGAGACCGACCGTACCTGTAACTTTTTTTTTAATTTGTTGAATACTAGATAACCCGTGGAGATGCTATATTTTGTGCATGGGAACATTTCTTGTCGTATAAACTCGTAACCTTTTTCCGGAGCAGAGCCTTCGTGGGTGGATCCTCAAAAATTAGTCCATACTTTAGGCACTTTTTCAACCGGTGTGAGAAACATCCACTTTATTCATAAATGGTTACAACAGCTATCCACAAGCTAGAAAACCCTAATCCGTATGCCCAGATCGGGATTCACACCGGTATCCTCTTGAAAGAGAGGCCAACACTCTCGGTGAAATTAAAGGTGACAAAATTAAAAGTTTTTGATTTAAAAGTGACATGTTCACAGCATCAGATAATCGTTTCGACAGTTTGAATAGCTGTATGGTGCAAATTGAAATCGACGTTTCACGAAATGCGTCTTATGAAGTTCCTGCTAGGGATGTCCCACGCAAACAGTATTTCCCCGGTTTTGACTCGGAGTTGCACTTGGAGCGAGGTTTCGTCGGCCTAATAGAATTTCTTCCACTTTCGCGGTGTGAAGGGCTTGAACTTGTACTTGGCAACATAATCTAGTGTACGTGAAACTTTAAATCCCTATTTCAGTCGTTCAGTAATTGGTGAGTAGCGTTATTTGTTGGAAAAGGATGAGGAAACACACTTCCAAGAGAAAAATTGAAACTTTAGAAACTTGAACGATTTGAAAAAAAACTGTGTTGATAATATAATGGAGTAAGTAATACGAAGAAGTCTATGAATGAGTCTAGAACGCCAGAAACAACTAACGATGGAATGAATTTTAGACAAAAAGATGGTAGCAATTGATTGAAAATAGGAAACACTGCATTCAAAAATTACAGTATGAAAATGAAAATTTTATGTAACTATAGATTTCAGATATAATTGAAATGTCAAAAGATCCATTAATTATTAAATTTAAAATTAATATGAAACTTTCTTCGGGTGGAGTAATATCGATATACTCATAGGATGAAAATTTTACTTATTTTTAAATAGCGTCTTTCACCAGAATTACTAATTTCATCTCCGAAAGCTTCTTCACAGCACTGCAGAGTCTTTGTTGTTTGTTCCCTGAAACAAATGAACAGTTTTGTTTCCTTCACGCACTCGCATCTTTGGTAACCATTTATCTAAAGCACGGAAATAAACACAGTAAAATGTTTTGTACCAAATTGACATAACAGCTATCTTTTCTCGCAGGCGAATAATATAAACATATAAATAAATAATATCACCACTACATTTTTGATACAGCTAATGACATCCTATCCGTCCTCAGCACGAAGAAAAATACTGCCCCGGGCCCAGATTCAATCACTTATCGCCACATTAAAGAAGCACCCCGCTCTTTCCATCAACTTCTAGCTCATCTATATACAAACGTACTATACTCTGGCATCTATCCCCCAAAATGGAAATCTTCAAAAATCCTTATGTTCCCCAAACCTAACAAACCCACATCAGATCCGAACTCATACCGCCCCATCAGCCTCACCTCCGTCTTCAGCAAAACATTTGAAACCATACTATCACGACGTATCCACAAACATCTATCACAACACTCTCTCCTATCCCCCGCCCAGTGTGGCTTCCGTCCAAACCTATCGACCCAAGATCAACTCCTCAGACTTATGCACCTTCTGACCACCCACATCAACACCCACAGGTCAGCAATACTTATACTATTAGATATTGAAAAGGCTTTTGATCGAGTATGGCACGCTGGCCTCATTTTCAAATTGCAAACCTTCGCCCTTCCTATCACCTACATTCGCACAATAGCTTCCTTCCTCACCAACCGTACCTCTTTCGTTTCCATAAACAACATTCTCTCCCGCATCTTCACCATGACCGCAGGTGTCCCCCAAGGGTCTGTCCTGTCGCCCCTCTTATACATCATGTACATAACCGATATACCCATTCCCGCACCACCTACATATATCCTTAAGTACGCCGATGACACCGCCTACCTCGCCGTTCATAAAACCCTTCAACAGTCGGAGAAAGCCCTACAGATCATACTAGACTGCTTTGTTAAATGGTGCAACCGCTGGCGACTAATAATTAATCCCAATAAAACACAAGCCATTATTTTTGGAAAAACTAGTAAAAGATACAGGCTCGCTGATTTTAATATAACCATATACAATCATCCCATCCAGCTACAACCCACAGTTACATACCTAGGAATCACCCTCGACCGACATCTTACATGGACACCTCATCTTAGAACCATCAACTCCAAAGCCCAAACCCGCCTAAACCTTTTAAAATTACTTACTGGAACTTCCTGGGGACTACATAGCCAGGTCATCATAAATACATACAAAGCATTTCTTCGCCCCATCCTAACTTATGGTCACCTCTCATGGCTCTCCGCCCCTGATCACTTCTACAATAGACTCCAAATAATAGAACGCCACGCCCTCCGAATCGCCTACCGAATAAGACTACCTTCTCCTACCCAACAGCTTTATACCAGAATGCGTTTTCCTCACATACTGATCCACATAGAATCCCTCCGGCTAAAATATGCTATCAATAGCCTTCTAAACAAAAATCCAATAACTCACCGCCTACTTAAAGAACCACTTCATCTCCCCTCCTGTTACAAACAGATCCCACCAACACTGCACCTCCAAAATATCCTTTTTATAACCCAGCACAGAGACCGACCGCCTACCATACCTCAACAAGAGAAGAGAACAAAAATTTACCCCACTCTGTGAATGACATCAAAATCGCCTACTACTAGCCACAAATCTGCAAGAAAAGCAAACAAAATATTGTACAAAACTACAACTCTGATCATGTAACATCTAAATTCAAATCTACTGTATTATTTTTGTAAAAGTGTAAACATTCCTTTACGAAAATCTATTGTAAACCATATTATCATTTGGCTGAAGAGCACGACATGTGTGCTGCCAGCCCGCTTCCCCCATTAAGGGGGTTGAATGAAATGACAATAAATATATATATATATATTTTTGATACAACAGTCGGAGAAAGCCCTACAGATCATACTAGACTGCTTTGTTAAATGGTGCAACCGCTGGCGACTAATAATTAATCCCAATAAAACACAAGCCATTATTTTTGGAAAAACTAGTAAAAGATACAGGCTCGCTGATTTTAACATAACCATATACAATCATCCCATCCAGCTACAACCCACAGTTACATACCTAGGAATCACCCTCGACCGACATCTTACATGGACACCTCATCTTAGAACCATCAACTCCAAAGCCCAAACCCGCCTAAACCTTTTAAAATTACTTACTGGAACATCCTGGGGACTACATAGCCAGGTCATCATAAATACATACAAAGCATTTCTTCGCCCCATCCTAACTTATGGTCACCTCTCATGGCTCTCCGCCCCTGATCACTTCTACAATAGACTCCAAATAATAGAACGCCACGCCCTCCGAATCGCCTACCGAATAAGACTACCTTCTCCTACCCAACAGCTTTATACCAGAATGCGTTTTCCTCACATACTGATCCACATAGAATCCCTCCGGCTAAAATATGCTATCAATAGCCTTCTAAATAAAAATCCAATAACTCACCGCCTACTTAAAGAACCACTTCATCTCCCCTCCTGTTACAAACAGATCCCACCAACACTGCACCTCCAAAATATCCTTTTTATAACCCAGCACAGAGACCGACCGCCTACCATACCTCAACAAGAGAAGAGAACAAAAATTTACCCCACTCTGTGAATGACATCAAAATCGCCTACTACTAGCCACAAATCTGCAAGAAAAGCAAACAAAATATTGTACAAAACTACAACTCTGATCATGTAACATCTAAATTCAAATCTACTGTATTATTTTTGTAAAAGTGTAAACATTCCTTTACGAAAATCTATTGTAAACCATATTATCATTTGGCTGAAGAGCACGACATGTGTGCTGCCAGCCCGCTTCCCCCATTAAGGGGGTTGAATGAAATGACAATAAATATATATATATATATATATATTTTTGATATTATTTGGTATCAATCCACCGCATTAATGTTGAAATCTTCTAAGATGAACTGTAAATTATTTTCGTCACAGTAATTTTAAATAGTTTTGTGATAACTATAAAAAGGTACAGAATATGGAGTATACATTAACAAGGCTTTGTCTGCACACCACATTTCTTTCAAGAATGTATGGTAAAAAATACAAAATTGTTGGTAATTTTAAACAGGACAGAATTTTTAATTTTTATGAATATTTTATAAAGGAGGCCGTAACTCAAATCATTATTTTATCCTCAAAAATATAATACACTACAGTATACATACACTCAACGAGACTCATCGGTAGTATTTTACGTCGCGATACATGACGTCACAACGTGACATAGTGCTTATAAAAGTGTTTAAATAACTGATAACTATGGAAGTTCCTCGTGTCATTGGCTGTGACAAAAAGGTTCAGTTTTCATTATGGTCTAGGCTGAATTTCAACCTAACCACAATCTCCGATAATATTGGCGCTACAAATTCAAAGCCTCAATCACACGCGCACTGATACAATCATTTTATCCTAAGTTAGCAACGTCGTGTATCGCGACGTAAACTTGAACCGACTCATCTACGAACGCGGAATAACGAATAGACAAAGATAATGATTCAATGTGACCACACTCTAAATCTGACCCACATCTTACGATAAAAATTTTATCTGAGCCTCTGCAAATTATTTCAGGCTTTTCCTATTATATTTAAAAAAATAAATAAATAAAACACACTCCACATACAATTCTTCACCTAAGAAAGAACTCTTTCCAGATACTTACGCATATCAAATCAAGATTAAAACATGGGCTTGCATTCAGATAACTTAAGCTTTCACCGGAATTTTTTTTCTTTTTAACCAGTAGTTTCACTATCTCTCTTTTTCATAATTCAACATCGAATTACGAGAACAGATCAAAATTAAATAAGATTTATGTTTTAGCGAATGATGTAATAAATAAATACTTCATTTGGCAAAACTTTTGGTTCTAATACTACTCTAGGAGTGAATGACTGAACTGTGGTAGCTATAATATTTTTTAAAAAATGGTTGAGAGTCATTATTCTTTCCAATAAAAATTTTATTAGATCTATTAAAGGTGAGTCTCGGAACTAGACCGTGGACACACTGCTTTGCGAATTGTAGACCGTTATTACACTGACCCAATAGGCGATGTATGAGTTGCAGTAGCTTCGAAAACTTTTGCCCGCTTTGTAAGTGGAGATTTTTGCTCAGTGGTAACTTCTAGAGAAACACACCAATGGGGCTGAGTGCGCTGAGAAGCTGCATACTGAATCGAGGAGGTGCGACTGACCGACCACAAACCAGGCCTCGCGTAAATTCCATCTTGACTGCGTATATTATGCGATTTTTCGCAGTCATCAAGGCGAATACTGGGATGGTCCCAAATCTCATATTTCACAATTTCGCAGACAGATGGCAACGCTTCATTTCCTCCATCAGTTCGTAATGCTACTTGCTAATTGGCACAGATTTCGACCATGCCAATGATGAGTAGGATTCATCAAATGCAGCCGACTTCTAATACTGGGAAAAGGTGGTAAAGAAGAAGAAGACAACTACAAGAGAAGGCAGCCATACTGGGTTGCCTCAATCAGAACATTTTCTTTGTCTTCATGGTTAGCAGGGACGGTGCAAATAGGGTGAATGTATTTAAAAGACAGCAACATAAAACACAACTGGCAGGTACACTAGCTTGTCCCCTTTTTGAGTTGTTTCGTTTTTTGTGGCATATAGGAATGCATCTCGTAATGAAGATATGTACATATCACAGACGCCAATGCTCGCAGGTAAAGGCCCGTATCTGATCAGACACGCTCCGTTCGCATGCCTAGATGTGAATACGTCTACAGATGATGTACTTTATGTAATTGTGTTTACTGTCTGTGCTGCTACGTTTCTACCAGGATTTTTTTTTACTTATTGCTTTACGCCTCGTCGACGGCTAAGGTCATTAGAGGCGGGATGGGACTGGGGACGAGGAACGGGAAGGATTTCGGCCATGGCCTTTTTGAAGGAAGCATCCCGGCATTCGCCGGAGTGATTTGGGGAAACCATGGAAAACCAAAATCTGGATGCCCGGGTGGGGATTCGAACCCGCGTCCTTCCGAATGCGGGGCCAGAACGTTATCCGTTCACCCACCACGCTCGATACACCCCCACCCCCGCGTAGCTTTCTACCCAACTACTCCCGCCCACCCCCAGACCAAGAACGTAGTTTAGGGACGCTCCCAAAAGGCTGATCAACCGGAATGATCAACGGTGTGAGAATACAGAAAGCAACGGAAAGCCACTCATTACAGACCTAAAGGGTGTACCACAGCCATATATACTGATCAGCCATGTGTTAAAACATGAAAAACATGTGGACACACATAAAACACAGACACTATTGGGCATAAATCCTTCATAAGCAGAAGAGTATTGCATGCATGCCAAAGAGATTAGATTAATGTGAGGCCCCTGGAAGTACACATTTCATGGTTTTGGTTTCTTATTGAAACTTGGAATTTGAATTTTCTCAGTACACATATTAATTATCTCGTAGTTGTAAACAGAATTTTGATTCCTTATCGCAACTGACAATTTTCAGAATTTTTCAAATGAAAATAGCCAATATCCCCGTTACACAATTAAGAAGATTCTGCTTCAAACACTTGATTAATTGTTCCTTTCTCCTATTGTTTCTGGAATAATAGAGCATACAGATTTCATATCTTGTCCTAAGAGTGCAAGAAACATTTCAGTAAATTGTGTATATTTCTTGGTGGGAGTAAAATGTAATTAGAATATACAATGAAGATGATACACTGATCGGCCATAGCATTATGACCACCTACCTAATAGCCGGTATGTCCGCCTTTGGCACGGATAACAGCATTGACGTGGCTTGACATTGGAGCAATGAGGCTTTTGTAGGTCGCTGGAGGGAGTTGGCACCACATATGCGTACACAAGTCATCTAATTCCCGTAAATTTCAGGGAGGGGGGCCACGTTCAATCACATCCCGGAAGTGTTCGATAGAATTCAGATCTGGCGATTTGGTGGGCCAGCACATGAATTGCAACTCGCCAATGTGTTCCTCGAACCAATCCATCATACTCCTGGCCTTGTGACATGGTGCATTATCTTGTTGAAAAATGCCACTGCCGTTGGGAAACATGGACATCATGAAGGGAAGTACGTGGTCTGCAACCAGTGAACGATACTTATCGGCCATCATGATGACTTGCACGAACTTCACACGACCTATTGATTCCCACGTGAATGTTCTCCAGAGCATAATTGAGCCACCACCCTCTTTTCTCCGTCCTGCAGTACAGGTGACAAAAAGCTGGAAAACGACGGATTCGCACCCTGTCATCGGCATGATGAAGAAGGTATCGGAATTCATCAGACTATGCAACGCTCTGCCACTGCACCAGCGTCCAGTAACGATGGTCACGTTCCCATTTCAGTCGTAGTTGCCCATGTCGTTCTGTTAACATTTGCACATATATCGGTCGTCGGCTGCGGAGTAGACTTGTGCATTATAGTTCGCGAAGGAGAGCACTCAGTTTAGTTCGTAGTTCCCTCGCGAACTAGTTCGCTCTTTTAGTTCGTTAGTTCGCGTCTCGAATTCAGAGAAACAGATCGTTCGCTCGCCTTGCTACCGCTACTGCACGCGCTATTTTGTTTGTTATGTCAGTTTTATTAGGACATAATCATTTTTTTTTTCGTTTCCAAATGGAATTTAATTTGACCTTCTTAACAAATGTTATTGCTTAATAATAGCCCTTTCAAATGACATTGCCACCGATAAACGAAAGTGTTCATTGTCCTTTGTACAAATGGGTAAACTGAATAACTGTGCTGTTTTTACTATTTACTTTACATGCATTCGAAGTATATTAATTTTTTAATGGATTTATTTATTAGTTCATGGAAGAAACAATATTTATAAAAGACGCTAATTACCCGGCCGGCGACGCGCCCTTAAACCCCAACAACAACACAACATTACTTAAAAAAAATTTATAAATGCGTTTATTTTGATGAATCAAAATACCCGTTTATAAGTAATCGCTTTTTTATTTAAATATAGTTTTGGAAATCATGAACAAAATATAATTCTACTATTGGCTACAAGTTAAGTACTATATGACAGAAACAATATTACCTACATTATTAAGAAAAGTAACAGTAATACTTCCAATGTGATACCTAACAATTAGACATATAAAAATGACAATGACCCTTGAATGAGAAAGTGGTAACAATAACGAAAGTGCGTAAATTTCCAGTAAATTGGAAGTTATTGAGCTATTTTTTTTATTAATGTAGGGGAGGATAATCCAACACACTTTCACAATATTTTGGCGACGAACGAAACTGATGAAGACACAAAAGTTAAAATCTTCTTGAATTTCGCAAGTCATTTCTTTACATAACTTTCACAAATCTGTTAACGAACAGACTGAGATAAGTATTATATTGTGTCAGCTTTAAAATCAGAGCTAGAAAAATGTAAAAGATACTGTTTCTTTGGTTAAGAAAACAAGAAAAAGCCTTTAGAAGCCAAATTCTCCACAGAAAGTGATAATATTAAAAATAATGCTCTAGTATTCGTTGATAAAAGTCTGGAGTATCTTAGGAAATAGTTAGTTATAATGAAAGCAATTGGCTATAGAAAATCCAAAAATTAAATTTAAAACACGAGGTTTCATTTGATGTCTGTGAGACAATATTAGAGGTTCTAAAATTATGAGAAAAAATGAGTATCAAAGTGAACGAACTTTACTCTGACATATCAATATTACACGAAATCTAGGTAAAAGTAAGAACAGTATTTCATTAGTAAAAATGAGCTTATGATCGACATTAATTTAACAACTGAAAGCGATAAAGCATGTTACAATTTTACTGTAGACAGAAAATTGTTAAAGATGCAAGAAGTGCAAAAAAAAAAAAAAAAAAAAAAAAAAAAAAAGCTTAAAAAATAAAATAGTAAAAAAACATATCCTTTGTCCTTTTCTACTATTTCGTAAAATATTATATGTTTGAAGTGTACTGTATTTTTATAGGTTATTCCAAAAAGCATTCCGCCATTAACCGAAAAAATGTTGGTAATCCTACCGGCGAATGGTGATAGTTCGCGACCGGGAATGCTCAGTTTAGTTCGCGAACGATACCGTTCAGTTAGTTCGTGAGCGGTAGCGCTGTGTTTAGTTCGCGAACGATACCGCTCAGTTAGTTCGCGAGCGGTAGCGCTGTGTTTAGTTCCCGAACTAGGTCGCTCCGCTCTGGAATTCCAGAAAGACAGCTCGTTCGCTCGCTTTGCTAGCGCTACTTCACGCGCTCTCTTCTTTGTTATAATAGTTGTCTTTTAAGTGTTAATGGGATCAAAGTGTGTTTTGTTTTCACATTCCATGTTAAATTTCCCTTTTGACTTCTGCAATAATTATTAATGTTTAACAATTACATTTTTTTATTTTATTTTTATATCTGTTTCTTCAGTGAAATGTGTCCACAGCGAAGTGTGTTACCTTTTAGATAATAAACTAAAACAAAAGTTGCTCTTCGGGAAAGGATCGAACGAACTAATGAACTAAGGAGCGAGAGATCTGGGAACTAGTTCGCGTATTTCGCTCGTGGGAGCGCTCTTCCGAACTAGTTTGTTCGCGAAATACACAAGACTAGCGCACACGACTGTACTCGGGTACAAATAACGAGCGATGTTTTTGCTCTGGAAGGGGCAAGACACAACATGCCCCGCGCACGTAGATGTCGCGCAAATTGTTGCACACAACATTGTGGGACAGCGGGGAACGTTGCAGAGTCACCCAGACTCAGTGTTGTGCGTCAGATTTGTCCCCTAGCGTATCCGGGCCTTTATCGGCTCGACTACCCTGCTTCCCGCTGGGACTGGTTACTCAATCATCCACTGGGTTGCCCTGCTTAACAAGAGCATCTTTTGTAGGTTACGTGCTGGAGTTGGAGTGAAACAGCTTAGCTGGATTGCCTTGATGAATCCAATATTTTATAGTTGCCGCAACGTATTTCACACTAATTTGCCCCCACGTGTCTTTGTATTATAACTTAGCAATATTTCCCTCTAATCGTTTTCTCCGTTTCGGTTCCTTAAAATCAGAAGGCGTAGGAAAGATCTGTATTAGTATGAATACCACTAAGAATGCTCACAACGTCCACTTGAAGGTGTCTTAATTGGTTTTGTCCTTGATGAAATGAAAGATCGGATACAAGATGAAAGTCTCATTCTTGGAGTGCAAATCAATTGGACTGAGACAAAATTGATGGCAATTAAAGAAAGACAAGACCTTCAGCTGACAGAGCGATTAGATATCGTTCAAATATTTCACCAGTTCACTTATCTGATTCCTGTATTAAATTTAACCGATAACCTTGATAGTGAAACCAAGAGACGCATTGTTCGGAGACATACAGCTGAACTGTGTATAAATTACGCAAAATAAGCCAATAATTGAAATGTTAGTGCATTTATTCGTCTTTCTTCCTGAGCGCCTGTGAAAATTGAACAACGAAGGATAAAGACAAAAACAACTTTAGTGGGGGGTGACTTTGTGAATAGCAAGTATTGTCTAAGATCATTCCTATCGTTTCGTTTGATACAGCAATGATGTTGCTTGAAGCATGTATGTCGCAAAGTATTTTACGATATTATTCCTTTGGTAATTTTTTATTATCATTATTATTTACTTATTGCTTTACTCCTTGTCGACGGCTAAGGTCATTAGAGGCGGGATGGGACTAAGGATAAGGAACAGGAAGGAATTCAGCCATGGCCTTTTTGAAGGAAGCATCCCGGAATTCGACTTAGGTGATTTGGGGAATCCATGGAAAACCCAAATCTGGATGCCTGGAAGGGGACTCGAACGCACGTCCTCCCGTGTAAGATTCCACTGCAGTTCCTAAGTATTAATTTCACTTACTGACCTTCATTGGATAGCACACATTCAGCTTGAGGTTATTTTTTTCTTCGAAAAATCTGTTATTAGCGTAGCTGTATTTAATTCATAATGCGGCCTAGTGGCTCAGTAGTTAAGGCGTCTGACTGGAGATCGAAAGGTCCCCGCTTCGAATCCCTGTCTCTGAAGGGATTATCTCAGGCCCTTAACCCGTATTCCACCTCTGGCAAAGCTCGCTGTGTAATGTGAAGTACGCTAGAACTCTTCCGTGCTTTGGATTCCACGTTAAACTGTGGGTCCCTTATACCCGGTAGGGTTACTGGGTTAGACTAGGCGGCTATGAAAGGCGCGGATTGCGCAGCCTATAATAAACCCTGTCACCAGGTCATTACGACCACACGAGATTTCCTTTTTTATTATTCATAATTTCAGTGATTTCTCGGACAGCACGTTAGTGAACTGTGAATCCTGCTTTACACACTGCTTAAGCCTTTTCATTATGTCACTCAGATAAAGTAATTACTTATTAATCCAAGTATTAGCGAGCTGCCATCCACCTATCAAGCTTATACAGATTTTAGTTGTCATTTATAAAGTATTGGTACTGATAATGTTTGCGTCATGCCTATTCTCAGTCATTAACTAAGTCAAGGTAACATTGTGCAATGTTACGTTTTGACAATGCGATTGATTATGGGACGTGGTTGATTACGTGAGGTTTACTTTTCGTAACTCTGGACTTACCATCCTCCCCTCTTCCCCCCCCCCCCCGGTGGTGAGATTTTGTGAGATCTGGTGGTATTCTCCCTCACCCTGAAGTGAGATTGACCTCGTGATTTTGGAAACTTTTTTTCCCCTAGCTCTACTGATGTTGGAGGGCGGCAATCTGAAATGAAAAGTGGACGTGAGTTTTTTGTCGATACCCCACCTCTGGGGAGATTTTGCCGCACCTCCCCCCCCCCATTTCAGTTCATTTAATCATTGGACGCCCCCTTACCCTATCAACCTCATGCCTTGAAACTTATTTACCTTTTCATTTTCCCGTGGAATTTTCTTAATTAAACTGGATTAGTTTTGAATTTATCAACTAATATACTAAAAAATTGGCCTTTCCTGTATCTTTCTTAATCCATGATGCTAAACCAGATATCAATCTCTTCCACTCAAAATTTTGGTAACTATATGCGGATGTGGTTGTATTGTGAACTACTTTACAGCATTGTAATAGCAAAAAATTTAAGTACCGAAAGTTCAAAGTTCCTTTGCTAATGATCAGAACAGAACTAATTACGCCAATATCTGTTCATGAAGTTATGAAACGGTACTGCATGAGGATGAGTTGAAATAGCATTCCTTCATGACATTTGTTTCATGTATACCCGTCGTTATTTGAGCTAAAACGCGAAATAATACTACAAAGAAACTTACAATTGAATAAGTAATACTATTAGTGGAGGTTGGGCTCCGCATTCCATTCAATGATCTAGGCACTATAGTAGAAGTGATTCGGTTGGTACCTTTCCCCTGAATGTTTGCTTACCGACAGTGAGACATACAGGGTGGGGCATTTAATATGTTCAACTCCCACCATTGGTCCAGGTACTGATTATCCCTCGTTCTCACTATCTAGTGGAAACATTGAACAAATTATATAATCGTAGGCTTACCGGGCGAATGTGGGGCTTGAAGATCTCTCAATTGCTGGTAGTTCAACGAATTTTCGACGGCGTAACGTGCCAGAATCTTCAGGTTGCGTCTGCTGGCCGGCGTGAGGAGCGCGGTCCAGGAAGCGAGTGGACTGGACTACGCTCCTCACGCCTGTAACCAGACGCAACTTGAAGATGATGGCACGTTACGCCGTCCAAAATTCGTTGAACTACGAGCAATTAATTCGGCCGCATGCAGCGTTTATCTGTTGACTTGCGGCCTATCATTTTCTAAACTTCATAACTAATAGCACTATGTTTTTCAAGAAGTTTAAAATCAAAATGACTGTATATGACTCAGTTGTAAATGATATACAATGATATTCAATACTATAGAAATCATAGACCTGAGGTATATCACGAAAAATCAGATTCAACGATTCATGAAGACTATTTATGCATTATACGGTAGATACAATACCTCCGGTACTGGTAACGTCACTTGACTGTTGTATTAGACTCCACACTTTCGCTCACACAAGAACTCATGCCTACCCTGCTCAAA
Organism: Vandiemenella viatica; assembly: GCA_031002005.1. Lineage (NCBI taxonomy): Eukaryota > Metazoa > Arthropoda > Insecta > Orthoptera > Morabidae > Vandiemenella > Vandiemenella viatica. The sequence goes on along the minus strand of CM061919.1, from coordinate 158,177,676 downwards.
AATGTTTTTGCATAACCTCTGGCTGGATTTCACAGCTCATCGACGTCGAGATCATTAGGGCTGTGAGTGGTTCGGGTCTACGATAGAGTAGGAATTCAGCAATGGCCTTTTGAAGGATCAGTCAAGGTAACCATGGAAAACCAAAATATGGATGTTCGAAGGGGGATTTGAATCTGTGTCCTTCCGAGTTCCAGAAACAATTGTTACCGTTAACCAATCAGGCTGGATGTGAACTCAGTTAAAACGCACCCACCCGCCAACAGTTTCCAAAATTTAAGTTTTAGATTGTGACATTAAAATGAATACACCATGTGTGAGGTGATAATACTTTACCGAGGGCGATTCCTATATCATTGGGCCGGAACTTCCTTAAAATAAGCGTGGTGTTCTACTGTTAGTCAGGTCCTAGACTTCCATAGCCCCTTCAGTTGACTGTGGCGGCTCTAGATCAGTCTGCTCTATCCCCACGCCAATGTCCTTACCGCTACAAGCGAAGAGGAAATTTATCACCCACTTATGTGGACGAAGAGATCGGCTCGGAGATGTAGGAAAGGGAGAGGATGGTTAGTTGATGTTAGGGGCCAGGCGAACGTGGCCTTTAACCGCCAGCTCAGAGTACATGGTATATGGGAAACACAGTAGAGCAGAATCGGAGGGAGGGTGACAAGTTTTTTCCCTCCCTGTGTCTAAGTATTGCTGTATAATTGTAGAATAGTCATGCGTAGTTATTGCTGTTATTCTTTTTGGCGTTTTAGGGCGCGTCGAAATCTGGGTCATTAGCGCCTTAACTAAAACATGGTATGACAGTGTGGCTTAAACCGTAGCTCAATTACGTCTGCATGGCGGACTGTAAAGAGGGCGGCCACACAGACAGCAGAATAAAATAAAATACCGAAGCACTGTCTAAAATACCGCCTGCATGATCGACCGTAAATAAAGGTAGGTCGGCTATACAGACAGCAAAATAAGGTAAAACACAAAATCAATGGCTGTAAACTGGCCATATGTGACGAACTTACAAAAACTGATTGGTTGGCTGTTAAATAGCCACTATAACTACAAACTAGCTGGCTGGCTGTAAAGGAACCAGCCAAATATAAAATGTCAAACATACCAAAATAAGACTTAAAATGATAAAAGATAAAACAGTTCTTGGATTGATGGTTGTAAAAAGACCACAAATCCATTTTGAACTTAGATCGGTTTGCCCATAATTTTATGGACCAGACCGGCCAAACTACAAAACTTTAAACATTAGCCACATTGACATTGTCATTGTTTAAAATAAGGGACAGATCGTTGACTATGCTAGCATATGCCCTTAAATATGAAAATAACACACAATCAGTTAAAATGTGGAACACCGTCATCGGCACGCCACAAGCATCACATTCCGGTGGGTCCTCCGGCGGAGAAGAAAGCTGTGTGTCAGAGGACAGTGCCCTATTCGGAGGCGAATAAGGAGAACCTGATCCCTCCTCACCCGCTGGAAGGAGCTGCTCCACGGTTGAACGGTCGGTTTGACCAGCCGGAGCTTATTATGCTCGACTTCCAGCCACTGCCGCTGCCAAACGTCGGAAACAAGTCTTATCACCGCCGAAGCAAGGTCAGACTTTGAGACCGAATCGAAGTCGGTTCTAATTTTGTCGCAGGCTAACTTGGCAGCATCATTGGCTGCCTCGTTCCCATTGACTCCCACATGGCCCGGTACCCAGCAGAATAAAACCTCCTTTCAACAAGGTTGGAGGGAAAGGAGTGCGTACTGGATTTCCTGGACCAAACGATCAGCTGGGAACATATCTACTGACGCCTGAATAAGGCTAAATGAATCGCAGAATATGATGAACCTCGTATCACGCATTAAGTTCATATGCTGGACGCTAATGACCCCGACGTCGACGCGCCCTTAAACCCAAAAAACAACAACAACAACAACAACAACAACAACAACAACAATAACAACAACATATGCTGGAGCGACTTTAATACCGCGAAACTTTCCATGGTGAATAGGCTGCACATGCTGTTTAGCTTGTATGCATATGTCGCTCGAGGGAACACTATGGGGCTACCTAATCCATTAGCCTGCTTAGATCCATAAAATCGTGAAGCTGGCTTAAAACAACGTTAAAAACTCTTATAAATACATTGTCAACGGTAAACAGCTTGCTTTGCCGAGACAGGTCTAAATTCATTCTGGGCCTCTTTAAAAACCAGTAAGGAGATTTACTCCAACCCTGGTGATAAAAAGGGGTCAGCTCACAACCATATTCTTTTAAAACAGCCTTTGTACAGTAGCTGAGCGCTTTATGGTGACTAGCGTAAACCCGTTCAATGTTTGGTTTAGTTTCTACGTCGTACAAGGGATTGCCAGGAGTTGCAGCAATATGTAATTAGTGTAGCACCATGAGGAGATGCCGGCGGGGGGAAAGCGGCGGCTCGCCAGACTCAGCACAAATGCTGGGCATTGGACTGGTGCGGTAGGCACCTGTGGCGAGACGAATTCCTGCATGTTGGACACTATCAAGTATCCGGAGATAACTTTTTAGCGTCTTTATTAAGATGTATCATCATTTGGTAGTGGATCAGGTCAGCCCTGGCGCGGTGTCTTTGGCGCTATTTAATGCCGCCTCAAGCTTCCAAAATGCAGGAGGCTTGTTTTACGCTTGTGTATCCAAAGATCAGCATGCGCCTTTCAGTAGCAATTCTTTGTCGCTGACCCTGAAGGTCCAAACTGTCAGATGTAGTTAGTAATGGCAGCGAAATACTCTGCCAACAGCAATGCTATGATTCGTTCCTTGGTAATGATACTTATCTAATCCAGTAACCCAGATGCAGGTGGGCGAGAGTTCCTTCCAGATATACGGCGATTGACTCCCATACTTTTGATGAACTTGTGATACGGTTAATGATGCTCACAAAGTTCTGCCACGACATTTTGTTGCTCTCCTTAATGTCACGGCGCGCCTTTGCTTTGGTAATTGGAAACGGTGCCAGGTTGTCGGATGTTGGATACAACCTAAAATGACGCAACGCTCTCCTACAACCCTGAACATTCATCGTTCCACCAGGGGACGGGCGTTCTTCACGGCGTTACGGAGCTTTTAGGTATCAAAACTTCAGCAGCCTGGTGAATCACTTCTCTGAAGTGACTCACGTTCTCCCCTATGCTGTTACACTTTTGGAGTACAACAATACGGCGAAAGAGTTGGTAATCGGCTTTGGGGACGTTCCATTTGGGTCAATCGTTACTACCCTCACATCCAACTCAACGTGCATTCATACTGGGAAGTTGTCGCTTCCGTGGAAGACACGATCACGTCCCAATGCACGGAATCTGCAATTGAAGGAGAACTTAATGAAAGAGGACGAACCGGTATACCAACCAATTGACCTCTGGGGCAATCGGCGTTCGACACTGTGTGCGTTGAAGTCTCCTACTAGGAGGAATGGCCGAGTAAGTTGCTTCAAGATGTTGGAGAGGTCGTCATAATCGAGGGCGGATTTGGTGTTAGATAAATAGATTATACGGTCAGTTTGATGAGACTGTGTATACTCATTGCCACTGCTTGTAGGTTAGAGGTTGTAGCGACAGGTTCAGTGTGCACAGTGTTTCGGACAAACACAGCCACTCCCCCTTTCAGTCAATCACGCTGGGGTATCGTCCTTTCTATAAATGTCATACCCTTTTAGCACTAACTGATGTGTTGGTGTGAAGTGTGTCTCTTGTAATCAGAGACACAAGGGCTTGGGCCGTGCTAAGAGTTGGACTTCCTCTTTGTGCGAAGAAGAAGGGGATTTTAAAAATGGTATTGTGTTCGTGTGCCGAAACTTCGGGCCCCGTACCTTCTGACCTGTGTGCCTTTCACTGCAAGCTGGCGAAGTTACTGCTGCTGAAACTGTAGCGGGTAGTGTTGCTGATGCACTGCTTGAAGCGGTAGGTCTTTCTGCTGTTGCTGGTAGAACTGATGATTCTACTGTTGAAGTGCTAGGAGTAGCAGATATGTTGCTACTGACATCAGTGGTCTTCGGTGTTATAACCTTGATGGGCTTGACGTCACATTTGCTTTGACATAAGCACGTTGTACTTGTGCCCAAGTCTGTAACTGACGACTAGGTAGCAACATTTTCTTTCTTGACGGGAGTTCATAACAGGTGGAGCCAGAGCTTTATATCGTTTCTTGGCTTCGCCGTACGATATTCGCTCTTTCGTTTTTTCTTCCAGATACACTCGACACTCCCTGCTCCAGACTGGATGTGACCCGGAGCCGTTGTCACACTCCTGTCGGACGATACTACCAATGCCAGGCTCGTGTGCAGCTTTTTCACATTTGTCAAAGGTGGCGTTGCCTTTGCAGGTCGCCGTCGTGTGAACGAACTACTGGCACTTAAAACAGCGCATCGAGTCTGGTACATACGGCAGAAAATTGAGATTGAAACAGCCTGTTTTGATGTAATTCGACAACGTCGGAGTGTCAAACGTCAGGACGAAGGTGGCAGTCTTCTCAAGATTGCCATTTACCCTGATGAACCTCGACTACATGTTCCGATGCTCACCCCATAAGGAGTTCCTCGGTCTCTAATTCGATTAAGTCACGGAAGGTGATCGCGCCTTTTCTTGAATTTAGAGTTTTATGAAGTTCGCACTTTACTGTGAACTCCCCGAGCTTCTCACACTTAAGGAGTAGTACAGCTTGCTTGTAAGTTGATTTTTCGAGTAGGAATGGCCCGTTCCTCAGCTTTTTGACAGATTTTAATGCAATACCTAAACCTTTTTTTGTTCTAAAAAGATCACTCAACCCTTGACATTATTACGTAGGCATTACCTATTATATAATCCTTGCTGTTACAGACTGTATTCTCCGGAGCGCTTTCGACCCTCCCCAGCTTACCAGTTGTTTGGGTGTTAGTTAGACCCTGCAGCCCACCCACGCCGCAGACAGAGGAGAGAGGTTTTTTCCCCCCACGGGTTCGGAGGAACTAAAACTCGAGTCATGTGAAGCACCCACATCACGCCACCAAGCCCAGTGCAACAGGAGTGCAGCAGGTACCCCTGAGGTTGTACGCTAGCGAGTGGCTCGTCTAACCACTCGTTCACTTCCTCGGCACGTTGCTCACCTTCAGGTTAGGGTTTTATTTTATAGAGGTTTGTACCATCCTCGAGATCTGGGCGAAGAAGCCAAGATACCCGTTCTCCTAGACACACAACGTTCCACCTCCACGCCCTACGGTGGTCGTTGAAGCGTGGAAGGAGTTTACGGTGTGGGAAATTTGCGGCGCTCACAAGATTCCAGCTCGGACACCGCGGGTTCGCCAAACTCGTACCTGGCACTTGCGTACCAGGCCCCTGCGAGGGTGTAGTTGTAGTTTGTGCTGTTAATCAAGGAAGAGGATAACCCGTGGTGCCGGGTCATGCAGGAGATGAATGTTGGATATCAATAACATGTTGATTGAATAAAACTTTCTCGGGTAGCTAGCCGAGTTAGTACATCGTTTGACCACGACGTTTCGGCGGTCACAACTCTGCCGCCATTGTCAAGTGACTGCTACCGGCAGCAGTCACTTGACAATGGCGGCAGAGTTGTGACCGCCGAAACGTCGTGGTCAAACGATGTACTAACTCGGCTAGCTACCCGAGAAAGTTTTATTCATTTACAACGCCGAGAAAATCTCCAGTCTTACAACATGTTGATTTTAAACTCGTAAAGGGAAAATCGGAAAAATGTTTGCAATCTTAGCATGGAAATCGAACAGTCACATTTGTTTGGGAAAGTATTCCGAAGACCACTTGCGTCGCTATATCAACAGGTGGGACAGCTCATTGTGGCTCTTCCGCAGTGTGTTTCGAATTAACCGGTAGGTTTTATCTACTCAGGCTGCCTTACCAAGTGGGTAAATGAAGTAAACATTAATGGGGCAGATTTGCCGCATAATCCGCATGTGTCATGATCAACTAACCTACTCTGGTAATGCTACGTTCCAAAGCAAAATTATTATTTTAGGGGTAATCTGAACCATGGAGCATCCTATCGTACTTCACAGGAACATAGCGAAGATTTTACAGAGGTGAATGTCAGTATAAGGGACCATAAAAATCCCTACCTAGGCAGGCACCTTCACAAAAGAGACCGAAACATATTAATGAAAAAATTAATACTGCTTCGATTGACGCTACAACATTAAACATAATTCTGCTTCTTGATTTTCTTGAGCTGTAGCTTTTCAGCTATGTTGGGTGCTGTACTAACGCAAGTGAGTATCCTCTATCAGTGGATAATTTTTTGCAACAAATGACCTTCTCTTCGGATTACATAATATACGGGGTGATATGTAATGCAATGTGGTAAGACATAAATAAAATAATTTTACCTGATTTTTATTTTTAATTTCACCAATAACAGGCAACAAATGACAACTAGACAATGACGATATAACATTGTGCAATAATTTAACATAACGGATAGTAAGTGATAATAGCGATGCTCCAAAAGTTCTTGGAAACTAAATAGCTTTTAACATCATGACTTCACGCATCACTCCTGGCTCCCGGTTTTAATTTTTTGTGTCAAAGATTACCGACTACTTACTGATTGTATCTCGAGACAGATGGAGCCATATCTCATCCTCTTATCAAGATTTGTTATCAGAGTTACATGATGCGTGCTCATATACAGATTATGACAAGTCTGAAGTAGCTCAGTCGACTCCAAGGTACCAACGAAATTCTATTCAGGCATGGGTGAGTAAACGCGAAAAATCTTAATACGATTGACAAATGAGAGAAGTTGGCCTCTTGTCAGAAAACAACACATATCGCGCTAGATACAAAACGGTATCTTTCAGTTTTGCTTTCCCTCTGCGTGCGCTTGATGTACAGCATTCTAACATTGTCACGTTTTTCTCTGTATGGGTGTAAGATATTGCTATTGTGGGTGTCACCCTTCCGGATGTCATGGATTTGCCTAAAAAAATTAATGTTAATCTGATGATTCGTAGCTTAACATTAAATTATATGCAGCTTTATATCGAAAGTCGCAGGCTATTTTCCTAGTATGATTATCCTAAACAGGATATTGAGTGTTGTTATTCAAGGTTCTGTGTTTGGAAATCTTAATAAAGTAATAGGGTCAAAGAGGAGTTGACCGGAGGACAAAAAAAGGAACAATCATCACTAATTCCAAGACAAAATGAAATAGTATCAAGAATACTGCTAAGTAAATCCAGAAAGTTGTTAAAGTTGTATGTTACTTTGAACATTTGTACAAAGCAAAACGATTAATGAAGTAAGAATAAGATGAATTAATATCGCTGGATGTATAGCTCATACTTGGTTTCTTTAGTTTTTTGTTTTTCTTTATTAAGCAAGAGGAAAAATGAACTTTGATGTCACGTAACGACTTCTTAATTTGAATAATAAAACCGTTAATTTATTCCAAAATGACAATGGAAGCAGGAAATAACTTTCTGGACGTTACACGAGGAAGTGTTAACTGGGATTGTCTCCCGTTTTCCCGCGTGAGAGTGTTCTTGCAAAATATGGTATCTCACATTTCAGTCTTGCTCTCATAACTATTATACATGACTGAAAAACAGTTCTCTCAATGAAATTTCGTGCGAATGTGCAAATTATCTTAGATTTTGTTTCTGTACCTCAATTTTTGTAACACCTTTTTATTAAAGTTTTATTTCGAGAAATATTTTCGCTATCTCCAGAAGAAATTCGTAAAATGTAGAACAAAAACAGGAGAACTTACTTTTGTAGATCACCGTCATAAGAAACGGATAATTGTAGTTTGGTGCTTGTATCATAGTGCTAATGTTAATACGTTGCTAGCATCATAACGGGATAAGTAAAACCCAGTAGTTAGAAAATTTCGCATTTGTGGTTTGAACTAACATGAAGACTTTTAGGTTTACGTGGTAATTCGGACATATAGGTAAATAGTTTTCATCTACATCTACATATATACTCTGCAATTCACAAAATTGTGGGTGGCAGAGGGTGCTCAGCACCAAAGCTAATCTCTTTGCTGTGCATTCCAATCCCTAATGGTACGAGGGAAAAAAGAATTCATATAAGAATCAGTCCGGCACCTTATTTCTCTAATTTTATCTTTCCTGTCCTTCCGACTCAAATAGGTTGGTGGAAGAAGTATTTCACTACACTCATGAGTGAAAGTTGGAGTACGCATGTTTTCCAATAAGTTTAAACGAAACGTGTGTCGTCTATCTACCAGAGACTCCCAACCTAATCTACTAATCAGTTCTGTGACGCTTTCATAAGGACTGTAGCAAGCGGTCACGAATCGAGCGGCTCTTCTCTGTACTTTCTCTATACTTTCGATCAATCCCTTACGAAACGGGTCCCAAATGGCACAACAATAATCCAAATGTGGACGCACAAGAGATTTGTACGCTATCTCCTTTGTTTGTTCATTACAATTTTTCAAGATTCTACCTATGAATCGCAGCCTAGAATTTGCTCTACCTACTAAAGAATTAATGTGTATGTCCCATTTCATGTTCCTTTGTACTGTTACTCCCAAATATTTAATAGAATCGACCATATCAATAACTGTGTTGTTTAACTCGTATTTCTGAACAATCGGATTCTTTCTGTTAGTTATGCTCATTGTCTTGCACTTTTTACAATTTAGAGTAAGTTGCCACTCAGCGCACCAAGCCAAAATAACATCCAGATCGCGCTGAATTTCTAAGCAATCGGCCAAAGTTCTTACTTCCCTATAAATAACCGCATCATCAGCAAACAATCTAAAAAGGCTTTTCACTTTGTCTCCGAGATCGTTTATAAAAATTAAGAAAAGAAGTGGTCCTATTACACTTCATTGAGGTACACCCGATGTAACATCTAGTTTAGAAGAACTTTCTCCTTCAACGACAACATACTGCGACCGACCAGTTAGAAAATCCTTTATCCATTCACAAAGCTGATCCGACATACCGTACGCTCGAAGCTTCGTTAAAAGGCGGTTGTGTGGCACAGAGTCAAAGGCTTTCTGGAAATCTAAAAAAATTGCATCTACTTGTGAACCTGTATCGATAACTTTCATTACGTCGTGTGTAATAGGGCCAGCTGTGTTTCACATGATCTTTTCTTCCGAAATCCATGTTGATTTGTTGTAAGCAAATTATTATAATCTAGAAAATTCATAATGTTCGAGCATATAATATGCTCCATAACTCTACTACAAACAGATGTTATAGATACTGGGACGATAGTTCCCAGGATCACTTCGATCACCTTTTTTGAAAATCGGAGTTACTTGCGCGATTTTCCAGTCTGAAGGTACTTTTCGCTCTTCTAATGATTTACTGAATATATCAGACAGAAATGGCCCGATTTCTGCAGCATACTCTGAAAATACTCTTACTGGAATTCCATCCGGGCCCGGTGCTTTCCCCCACTTCAGGAGCTCTAATTGCTTAACGATACCTGCAGTATCTATTCGTAATGATTCCATCACCGACTCGCCACGGCGTGGGAAAACGGGAATACTATCCTTATGTTCATTTGTAAATGAATTTTTGAATACAGTATTTAGTACGTTAGCTTTATCGCGGCTTTCATTAACCTCGGAACCTTCACGAATAGTGCTGGAATATTGCTGTTGGTACAATTAACTTTTCGTACATACGACCAAAATTTCTTTGGGTTTTCTGTGAGACTCTTAGAGAGAGAGTTGAGTGAAAATCGTTAAAGGCCTCGCGCATTACATTCTTAATACGTCCTCTTAAATCAGCTAAGGTTTCTAAATCGCTGCGACACCCCTTCCTTCTTGAGCGTGCGTGTATTTTCCTTTGTTTTTTGAGTAATCGTTTGACTTCGCATGTGTACCACGGTGGATCATCCTCTCCCTTTATTGTCCGCTTTGGTATATGTATTTCCATGCCTTCCCTGACTATATGTATAAAACGATGCCACATCTCTTCAACGGTGTCCTTTGTTGACTTGAAGTTATGGTATTTATTCCTCAGGTAGGTTCTAAAACACTCCTTTGAGGCCTTACTGAATCTGTATACAATCCGCCCTTTTTTCCTTTTTCGCTCGGTCATTAATTTGATAGTCGCAATTACCGCTTTGTGATCGCTTATTCCTGTGGTCGTTGAAATGTCGGTGAATAATTCTGGCCTGTTGGTAACCAGCAAGTCTAAAATGTTTTCGCTACCGTTATGACACCGCGTAGGTTCATTAACTAGCTGCTCGAGATGATTATCTGACAACAAATCGAGAATTACTTCAGAAGCTGCCTTATCCCTGCTACCTGTGATGTGAACGTAATTACGCCAGTCAATATAAGGCAGATTGAAGTCGCCTCCTAGAATCATAGCATGATCCTTTAAAACGGCTAGCTATACTATTTACATTATTTCTTAACTCCTCGACGATAGCTATATCCGAATCAGGTGGACGGTAGAAGGCACCTATGATGAGTTTTGACCCAGCAACGTTGAGTTTAATCCATATGATTTCACAGTTCGTATCGACGTCTATTTCATTACATGGGAGAAATTTACTCACAGCTATAAATACCCCACCTCCATGAGAATGTAATCTGTCTTTACGAAAAACGTTCATGCTATCTTTAAAAGTTTCGGCGGAACTTATTTCCGGTTTCAACCAACTTTCTGTACCGATAACGATATCCGCTTCTGTACTACAAATAACGCTTTCAAGTTCGGTTGTTTTGTTACAAACGCTTCTACAGTTAATTACGAGAACTTTTAACTGACGAGATTCTTTTACGTTGCTCCTACATTCCGGTGTTGTATCTGATTGGGTTGCCCGTAACTGAATTTCGTGTTTCGGGTCTTCCTCCCTCAGCCTAAAAAACCACCCAGTGCATTCCACACGGCCCCTGCCACCCGTGTAGCCGATTCACGTGTGTAGTGCACACCTGACCTATTAAGGGCAACCCTACAAGACTCGACCCTACGGCGAAGATCGAGATATCTGCAGCCAATGTCATCACAGAAACGTCGTAGTCTCTGGTTCAGCGCCTCAATACGGCTCTGAACCAGAGGTCCACAATCAACTCTGTCTACGATGCTACAGATGGTTAGCTCTGCCGATATCTTGCGGTCACTCGCCACAGAGTTCACCTTTCAGCCAGCCGCCGGAAGGAAGAGAGGATAACCTCCGACCCAAGGCGACAGGCATCATTGGTGCGACATGAGCCACAATCTGTAGTTGGCTACACCCCGTCCCCTCTATGGCATCCGGGATGGGCCTGTTCCACATCTTGGATCAGGCCACCCGGAATACACACTGAATGGACGTTGGATTTCTTCCCGAGGAATCCGCCATTTCCCTAAGGGGCTCTAATAACCGCCTAACATTAGAGCTCCCAACTACCAGAATGCCCTTCTGCGTTTGCTCAGACATGGCGGGCTGGGGGGCCGTCAACTCGCAGGATGACAATTGTGGGACTGAGTCAGCGTCCGACATACATCAAACCGGTTGGACAGACGAACAGTTTAGCGTCTTGGCCTTTAAGCCTGTTCGACTCATCGATGTCAAGGCCATTAGAGGTGGAGAAAGCTTGAGGGCAGAAAGAAAAAGGAATTTGAATAAGTGGCCTATAGAAGGAAACATCCAGCAATTTCCTAAAGTGATTTCAGGAAACCATTGAAAACTGAAATCTGGATGGCAGGATAGAAATGCTATAACCAAGTGTTAGCACTCACCTACTGAGCTTGGTGATTTCGGGAAGGAGGAGTTGTATTTCTTGGAATGAATGTATTCAGTCAAGCCTATGATGAAGGATCTGGTCTACAGATGTGTAACCAGGATTGAACAGGACTGGTGATATTGTGCTTCAGTTAGGTTTAGGGAAAGTGAGGAAGTTCGAGATGTACTTCGAGGTTTCCTGCGAGATTGTGGGAGTTCTAATTAAGGGACTGTTGGTAATAAAGAATACCTGTGCCACAATAGATTGGCTGAATAAAAGTGCATGAACTAGCAAGTTTAAATTTAAATTTGGACATTTGTGGGTTTAATAAGTACTTTAAAGTAAAGATGATAAGGATACTCTCTTCCTTCGATGTCTAGAGGGGGCATTCAATCACAAAATCACTTGAATGCATCTGGTATACAGATGACAGATAGAGTGATTACAAATGATTGTCACATTTTTTTTAATGAATTTACTACATGTGAAGTATTTGTTTGTTTCATGGATGAGTAGAGAAACTCCAAGCTTTTTTCTGTATTGACTGTCATCCAGTAGTTACATATTTAACAACCAAGTGCTAATGTCTGCAATATGGCATCTAACAGTGAGGAGAAAGCATTTTGCCCTCTTGAGTTTCATCAAACTCAGTCTGTTACTATTGCCCAACATTACTTTCCAACAAGATTTGGGAATAAGCCACCTTCTGACAATTTCATTCACAGATGGTCTACACAGTTTGTGGGAAGTGTAAAGGGAACGTCCATAAACCACACAGCTCCATTTTGGCCTCCTGTGAACCCCCCCCCCCCCCACATGGCTTTTGTCTTCCCCCTCCCCCTCACGTAGCACATAGCTTTTTTCCCTTTTGATTCCAGAAGATATTTTGTTTTCTCCAGTCAGACTATTGTAAATTACATACAGAGATAATTAACTGAGGGAAATAAATATTCACATGCTGTTGTGTGTCCAGTAACTCATTTTAACTGTGAAAAATGTTATGAAAAGAAAGCTACGTGCTACGTGGCCTGGCTCGTAACCCCCCCCCCCCCCCCACGTAGCCCAGCGTAGCCCTCTAGCCAACCCCTTCCCTCCCCCCCTGAACCAAGCCACTTAGTGTGTGCAAACTCCAAGGAAGAAGCAGCAGGCATCCTTCTGTGTCAGAAGCAAAATCGGACCAGATCAGAGACATTTGAAACTGACTATATAAGCAAGCAGGACACCCACAATTTTGAAAGTGTTATGAAAGCACCCAACAACAAAACATAGTCATCTAACATGCTGCACAGTTTGTGGGAGGAAATAGACTACTGTTTAGCCGTATGCAACGTGAAAGAAGGATGTACTTATAAATCATTTGTAACATGAGGAAAAAAACATCTTTGGGAATTTTTCTACATAATATTTTTATCTATCATTTAAAGTTTTATAACAACAAAAATTTTCAACACTGTTTGATGTACATGTTTTCTGTGACTCTTCACAATCCTGCCAATATCTGTGGTAATTGTTAATACTTTCCACTCTTATTTGTATTTGATAATAAGTAACTTTCACTCCCATCGAACCCACTACCCACCCAAGCTGGTCCACAAACAAATATCCCATAATACAATTCAACCAATACACCAGAACTTCTGGCCAACATACCCTTAAGCTGACTCCACTTCCACATCCAGTTCTCTATGGTACAATCTCTAAACCCAAATAGGACTTTGTAATGTAGTTGGCTTCATAGACAACTGTAAACGAGAAGGGGAGAATGATTGGTATAAGTTTAGGTATAATACCCAAAGTGAAACTGCCTCTAAAAGATAACACTATCAGGTGGAGAAGGGAAACTATCAATTACATTGGTGATAGTCTCAATGTCGTAGAAATTTTCTAAAAAAGTTATGTGAAATCTTAGATTCAGAACAAAGAAGCCTTTTAGTGTGGGGTAATAGGCAATGGACTTACAATTGGTATGAAAGAATGATAATCAATGAATTAAAATATGGGGATTAAAGTCATGGATCTTGGTTTTAAAGTCTAAAAGTAAGACTCAGCTTGGATCTTATATACGAGGTGAACAGGCCTGGCATAAAGGTGACAAATTGTTTCTGGTTCAATTGTCACAATGATAAACATTAAGTTTTATTAACTTGATCTGAGAAGTAGTTTACCTAATATGACCTTTCGAAGTAGATGTATTGTGTGTGCCTATTCGAAATGGATAAGCTGGAATATCATGCAATCATAAATTTATTAGTTTTGAAGTCTATTTTTTTTATATATGCCACAGAAACTCCTAATTGGATAATGCCTTGTGGCAGAAACTCATATGAAATAGGAAAATATCCTTTACTTGCAACAATAAGGAAGTGTACAGTTGAATTTAAATGTCATCATACATTTCTTGATGATAAATCCACATGGAGGACAATCTAAATCTGTAACAAAACTTCAAAACATTGAAGACGTGCACATGGTACTGGATGATCAAAATTAAAGGTTTATGGCATAGCTGAGGTCATAGACATCTGGAAAATGTTACGTCAAGAATTGAATATTTGAAAGCTTTGGGTGCCGCACTTGATAAATTTGTTTTTGGTAAGCATATGACAAGATTGTTTTGGCCTTTTTAAAATTTTGCGCACCGATTTGTTTATTGATGAAACCTGGGTCAACCACTGCAGGGCAGAAATGAATAGCAATCACAACAGTGGCTCTGCACCAAAAAAGACAAAGTTAAATTCATATTACCAGAGTTATTTGGAAAGTAAAAGTGATTCCTTTTATTAAAAATAGTAAAACAGTTATTGATGAGTATTATGAAAGTCCTTTGGGCTATTAGATGAAGTAAATCATAAGATCCGGGTTACAAAAGGAAAAAATCATCTTGTACCAAGGTATTGTACCTGCTCCGAAGGTTCTTTGGCAATGGGAAAAACTGAGGAATCAGAAATATGAATTGTTTGAACATTTAAAAAATTTGGACCCCTTTGACTTCCACCAATTTCCAAACATACAGAAATGAATGGCTGAAAAACATTTTAAGTCAAATGAGGACGTGATAGCAGCTGTAAATGGGTATTTTTCCAGTATCCTATTTTATGGGTGATATCCATTCAGTGGAGAGAGAACTGACAAAGAGCACTGAATTAAAAAAAAAAAAAAAGTTTTACTGCCACACAGCAAACTTATCTCCTTCCCCTCATTCTATCTTACATGATTACATTTTGTTAAAACAGAACTTCATCCTTCAGCTATTGGAAGTGATCATTTTAGTTATATCCTTTCTTCATTTTTTGTCTATGACAAATATAATTCTTCAAAATGGCACTGGAAGAACTAACCTTGTCAATCGAGGATGCACCGAGTTTTTTCAGAATAGTATCCAGAAAATCTGCTAATAACCTGAATGCTGCCTTACTTGCACGAGCATCACTCAACCTGGAAGAAACAGAATATCAAAAAAAAAAATTAAAAAAAAGAGATTTTAAGTTAAGCCTCAACTCTGCAGGCAACTTGGAAACAATGGTGATCTATATTTCAATTGCACACTTTACTCTAGTACAACAAACGAGTAAAAGGTAGTAGAAAGAGAATTTATGACTATCCTAGGGAAAATAGATGCAATAACAAACGAAAATTGGCACAGTAGTATCACACACACACACACACACACACACACACACACACACACAGCAACTGAAAAGTATTCTGGATACCACTCTATCGAAATAGAGAATATTATGAGCATACTGCAGGTTATGTTACCACATTGAAACAAAAGTTGGTGGTTTCATAGTTGTTATGATTAACTGCGTTCAAATTAAGCATGGAGGTCACCCGATACCATGCCATATGTTTAACAGTGTTAAATATCAGACAACGTATCCATGCGGTTGCAGGTAACAACCCTTCCACATGGGAACTATTCACAAGCTTCTCAGCACACCTTACAACCACATTGCACTCAAGACCACATTGCACTGTTTTTGTCCACCTCTCTCCACTCTATCCTTGCTATTTTCCAACAGATATTCCTTTTCTGCCAGCGCTATCGATACTCAATATATCGATATGAAAGGCTTTCTACGTTACAATATCTTAATCAAAATATTTATTTTAACTGCTTGAATGCACTCCACCCAGAGTGACACTCGATCTTCATCACCATTCTATACAATCTTTGTAATGAAAGTCAATTAATTCCTGGAATTCACTTTTTACAGACCCTTTTTCCTGAAATATTTTCTTAGACAAAATACACCCATAAATTATCCTTTTTTAATGGTAACCTATTTTAAATAGAAATCTATAGAAGATAGAGTCAGAGAATAAGTAAGATGAGAAGAACGCAATCCTCAGTTATACTAATTCTCCTGTCATCTTTTTTTACATGTGCAGCTTGGCACTGCCATGTAGCATCACCAGTCCATGTTTGTAGATCAATGCTGACTGTTGACCGCATAGTTTATGGTGCACAATAATAATTTATTGCCAGTATTTCAGTACTTATATCCATACTGTGTTTTTTGAATGAATAATTTCATATAAAATAGTTGTCAACAATGGAAGGTGAATAACCATGTTGCAAAATATGAAAATTTGTATCTCTAGAGTAAAACTTATGAAACAGTGCCTCCCTGATTGATCACTCTTTGCAATACATAGCACAGATGTTTTGTGTGCCCACAGTTGTACTTATGACTGCATTTAAAATTACAACTATTGGAAGAGGTAAACAAATACACTCACTAGTAAAGGGTACATATTCCAATGATACAAGATTTTCAAACAGTACATACAGAATGCAATCCGTACATAACAAAAGTGAAATACAGAGACAGGAATCTTAAAACATTAATTACAAATTCATTTTCAATGACCTAATACTTCAGCTCTAAGCATAATTTTTATAAGAATAAAAAAGAAAATTTTGAACAATTAAGTAGCCTGTACAAGACAGTCTCGCATTAAAGATACTTTATCTCTTGTATTTTTCTGAGTAATTTTTTACATCACAATCTGCCATAGCTTTTTTTTTGCCTAACTTTAATATCATTACCTAGCACCTTGTAATATTTCCATTTTTTATCAAATACCAGCAATTACTTTTCTCAAACTTTTTATGACAAGTTTTGAATACAAGAAGTTCATTTCTGATTGCACCATATGCAAGTACTGAGCAAATTACATGAAGATAAAGTAAAGAACAGTATTTTGTTGTTTATTACATACATAAAAAATAACCATGTCCGTAGAAAAAATAAAGATACAAAAAAATAACAAAAATATACATTTTCAACAATTTACATTAAATATGAGAGAACTTGCAAATCTATAAACACTCACACAGGATCAAGCAACTCACTACCATGAGCAAGAGAGTTCTTCCACAAAAACTCTTGCATTGTTTTAAGTTTTTGCTGGTTTTCACTATGTTCTCTCAAGGAAATTTGACCACTAAGAGCTGGTCTAACAACAGCCCAGACCTGGGATACCAAAAGTGCACTATCGAGGCCCATTTCAACCTAAAACAAACAAAAATGATATTAAGGAAAAAGGAAATGGTTTTTAGGGCAATATAAGAAACAAAGGAAACGGAAAATCATTCTTCAAAGTTGAAGGCTGAGACAAGTGTACAACACAAGAGACGAACGCAAAAAGAATATTTCTGTAAAAAATCTTATTCGTGCAGAAGGTGTTGAGCCATTTGCTAAGGGAGATGTGAACACACCAAAGTTTAATTCATGATTTGGTTAGGCATTGAAGAACGGGGTGGGAATGGTAGAGGTCAACTGCAGTGAATTGAAATATCGATAGGTTATATTGATGTTATAGTTACAGGTATATATATTGCAGGTGATGGTAAAATGTCTGGGTAGATGCATATAAATATGTAAATTGTATTAAAGTGAATGATAAATAAATCTGTATATCCAGGGTATTTTTGTATGCAAGTTTCCATTTGTGAAGTTCTGATGCAGTGGTGGTTTCGGGGAAACCATTGATTACTTACACAGTAAAGCAGTTGTTGAAGTTGTTAGTAAATCACCACACACCAAACATAAAATAAAAATTCGGATGAAGCCTTTTGTCAGTAAGGAGCATGTGTACATAGCTATATCACTACAGTCACTAAAAAGAATATCCAAATTCAAAAGGGAATGGGTGATGAGGAGCATGCCTCACTGACTAAAGGTCATTAGAGGTAGGAAAGGACTTGGGCAAGGAACATAAAGAAATTTGGCCCTGGCCTTTCTGAAGGAACCATACTGGAATTCAGTGAATTCAGGAACCCATGGAAAACCAAAATCTGGATGGCCGGGGGGGATTTGAGCCTGAGCGTTATCACTCATCCACTACACTCAGTCATAAATGAAGAGGAGATTTCTGAAAGCGATCATAGTCAGTTGAGAAAAATGACAAAAACAATTAATTAACTAGAGCCTTGGTCACATTTGTTAAGCTCAACTTTATTTTCTAACCACTAAATTTTAACATAATCCAATAACTACATCCTTATTTTGCATTTAAGAAGGGCTGTAACAGAATAACAAGCTTTAATACAGTGCAATTCTCTTGCTTTTCAGAAAAATAAACAAGCAAATTGATTCTAACAAAAGCTGATGAAACTGTTAATGGAAACAAAAAATTGTATACAGTCATCACAAAAATACTGAAATAACAATTCAGGACAGTAACAGAAAGTATGAATTAATATTACTTCATAACCAGAAATAATTAATAAAATAGTGACAACAATGGAAGTAAAGAACTGCTGAGAGAAAATATTTATATGGAAAGGACAGATAAAATATACCCAACCGCTCACCAAAGTTGAAGGAAGAAAGGCAGTAGCAACTCAAAACAACACACAAACACAGAGAATACAATTTTTCGGGTTAAACCCTCCTCCCTTCAACTTTGGTGAGTGTATAATAAAATAGTGTGCTTTTATGTAATACATTTAAATAAATCAATGCTT
>CM061919.1:158089743-158158007 GCA_031002005.1 Vandiemenella viatica | reverse complement strand
TTAACAACGGAGGTGAGGCAGTTAATTTGTAGAATATTAATAACAAATATTTAACAAGATGTAATTGTGAATACTGAGACAGGCCAGCGGTAGAATACATATCAGTGTCAATTTATACGCCCAGTATAAATATTATAACTTATTAAAATAACCGTTCATTAACATTTTCTTCTTTTTAATCAGTCGTTTCCCTATCTCTCTTATTACTTGATCATTTCAAGGATAGATTAAAATAAATTTAAGAAATCCAGTTTATGAATTATGTAATAAATATATTACAAGTCTTATGTTGTGCTCGTGAAACCTTAAATACCTACTTTAGTCTTTTACCGATTGGTGAGTAGCGTTATTTGTTGGAGAAGTATGAGGATAATAGAAATTCACCCTGGAGAGACGATTAGTTATTTACGCTTCCAAGAAAAAACTTGAAATCTTTAGAAACTTGAATAATTTGAAAAAAAAAACACTTTGAGAATATAAGGAATAAGCAATACGAAAATGTCCAAGAATGTGAATAGAACGCCAGAAACAAATGACTACTGAAAAAGTTTTACTCTTGAGCATAGCTGTCAAACTCAATTTTGCAGCAATATTAAATTTAGAATGTGTAGGCGGGCCAGATTCGAATAAAAAAATGTACTGAATTATTATAACATTTTATTTATTTAATTGTATAGTGTACATGATTCTTCTTTCTGTGTCACATCACTGTTCTAGAGGAATACGTAGATAACAGTAAAGACTGCGATAACGGAATGAAAACAGGGAATACTGCATTTAAAAATTTCAATATGAAAATGGGTTTCTTGTACGGTAGACGACAATTATAGTTAAAATGTCCATTAGCTGTTGAGATTTAAAATTTACCTTGCGTAGTATGAAAGTTTCTTCAAATTCATTAATATCCATATAAGTGCCGGTATAGAATGAAAATTTTAATCGTTATTAAACAGCCTTTTTTGCCATAATAAGAAATTTCACGTACGTTTATCTCCTTATCTGCATTGTTCAGACTTTGTTGTTTGTTCCATAAACATGATGAACAGTACTGTTTCTTTAACGCAGTTGCATCCTTGGTCATCATTTATGTAATACAAGGAAAGAAACATAGGCAAATGTTTTGTACCCACCAAACTTTTAACTATCTGTTCTCGCATGCACATTACAAGCTGATACAGATAAATAATCTTAACATTAAGAAGAAGAACCATCTTTTAATTATCATAAAACAAACTGAAGGCGCTATCAGGAGCACCTGCAGACTAATTTAGCTGACCCACCTGAAATAGACAATATTGACGTCGCCCTTCAGTCTTTTGAGGCAGCAGTTAAAGATGCAACCACAGCTTCCACTCCAGTCAGGATACCAAGACCAGCTCCCTCCCCACCCACTGGCTGAAATCCGCTACAAAAACAGGATTGCCAAAGAGTGGAAGCTCACGAGAAATCAGGCGACCAGAAGACTGTTAAATCGCTTACAAAGAGAAATTAAAGCTTTCCTGATTCAATATCGGAACCAAGAGTGGAAAGCAAGAGTCTCCATGCTCCACCAGGAGGATGGGTCTCTATGGCTACAAACAAGAAGACTCATCAGGTGAAGGCAGCGGCTCCCCCCACCACAAGGCGAAAGAGGCCTAGCCGTTACCCCGGAGGAAAAGGCCAACGCACTGGCTGACGTCTTTGTGAAGAATTTTCGGCCTTCGCAAACAAATGTGGACCCCACCCACCTCACTGCAGTTCACCGACGCCCGAGAGTCTATCTCGACGCCGAAGATGATCATCAAATAGATGACATCACCCCGGAGGAGGTAGCTAGCTATCTGTCGAAACTGCACCCACACAAAGCACCAGGGCGTGACGATATCAGCAACACTCTCCTGAGGCACCTACCACCAGAGGCCTCTGTCCACCTCGCCGCTATCTTCAATGCCATCTTGAGACGACAGCACTACCCTCAATTGTGGAAACACGCAATAATTGTCGGAATTCACAAGACCGGGAAAGACAAACGCCTACATCAGAATTATAGTCCTATTAGTTTTCTCCCAGCCATTAGTAAAGTGTTTGAACGGCTGCTACTTAAACGTCTGTCTGCATTCATCGATCACGCCAATGTTATTACAGATCACCAGCTAGGATTTCGACGCGGTCACTCCACCACCTAGCAGCTGATGCGGGTAGCAGAAGCGGTGACCCAGGCTTTCAACTTCAAGCACTATAGTGCTATGGTACTCCTTGACGTCTCGCGTGCCTTTGATTCCGTGTGGCATCCGGGGCTCCTGCTCAAGCTCTACGAACAGGTTATCCCGGGGCCATACATGAAGCTACTAAAATCCTACCTCACCGGCCGGACCTTCAGCGTCAAGGTGGACAAGGCTTACTCTTCTACCAGGAACATCGAGGCAGGAGTCTGTAACGGGTTAATGGCATTTCCACATTACTTTGGAAGATAATTTGAGAAGTTTTAAATATTGGCGGTTTGCGTGGTTGTCTGGTGACGTCAGCATCTGCCAAGTCCGTGGGTTTAGGGAGGTAGGACCCAGTTTTAAAGCATGGGTTGAAACTGGTCGTCGTCTAGTGACGTCAGCATCTGCTGGGTCCGTGAACTCGGGGGTGTAAACCTCAAATTCGGAAGCATGGTGCGCTTGGGAGTAAGACGCACCTAGGCTTCTGGGGCAGTCTGCCGTTGGCCGTGGAGTAGGTGAGTCCGCCGTGGAAGTGAACAGTCAGTCGAGTTGACGAGAACGCGTGTTCGCGCTCAGTCATTATGATAAAGAATTAATTTTGTAGAAGGTGATTTCTTTGGTGATATGAAGGAACTTTAGTAATGAAGAAAGTATTTCCAGAATTTTATATGAATTGTTTCGTGGTAAGCCATAGGCATGGTCTGAGAACTAGTAAGTGTGTTGTATGAATGAAAAGAATGTGTGTTATTCAGTCTAAATTTATCTGAGACATTACCTGTAACCTTAAAGGATCGAAGTACCGATAGCGAACTTTCATAAAGGTTGGAAGTTGGAGCGAGATTATCTTATTAACTAATAAAAGCATGTGTTTCAAATAAGGAGGTGCATTTTCATTTCATTTACCAACATAATGTTGGTTGGTGACCGTCAGAGAAAGAACCAAAATTTAGTGAGTGCGCGAAAGCTTTAAAAGTTCACAGTAAGTATTGTAGCCGAACCACCAGCGTAACAGCGATAAAAATCCTACCTCACCGGCAGGACCTTCAGCGTCAAGGTGGACAAGGCTTACTCTTCTACCAGGAACATCGAGGCAGGAGTCCCACAGGGTTCTGTGCTTGGGCCAGTGCTGTACTCCCTGTACACCACTGAAGTACCTACTAGCAATGGTGTTCTGACAGCTACTTACGCCGACGACACTTGGCCTCCAGCCGCAGTAGAGCAATAGCCACCCGACGACTGCAGGAAGTTCTCCAAGTAACAGAGGCCTGGGCTAGGGGTGGTGTATTGAGATAAACCCTGCCAAGACCCAAGCCATTATATTAACCAACTGACTTGGGGCCCGTCAACCATCTCATTCTGGCCCAACCCTTCGCCTATATGGTAGAGAAATCCCATGGTCCATCACGGCATGTTACCTGGGGGTGACTCTAGACAAGAGACTGAACTGGTGTAGCCACATAAACGAAGTCCGACGGAGAGCAAGCACCAGGGTCCACAGTCTTTACTCTACACTAAATAAGGACAGCAAACTTGCCCCTTCCACTGGAGTCAAGATATACACATCGCTCATACAACCCATTATGAAGTATGCATGTCCTGTGTGGGCATACGCCAGTGATAGGCAAATCAGAAAGCTCCAGGTTATTCAAAATAGGGCCCTAAAGAGAGCCCTCCACCTACCGTGCCGGTTCCCCACGGATGCACTCCACGAGGCCGCCGGCTTACCTAAATTGAAGGATAGATTCCGCCAGCTGGCGGAAACATTTTACAAAAACACCAGTCAATGCAACAACCCGGCGGTCAACTCGCTTGGACGCTACAACAATAACGAAGACAGGCATAGAAGACCGCTCAGTCTCCTAACAAACTGACACCCAACAAGAAGACACACCGACAGTTAAGGGAATTGTAACATCTTCGTGACGTTGGAGGCAATGTCCACTGACAAATACTCCACCCCCCACCTGTCTGTAACCTAAGGCAGTGACGGTGCCATGTGTGTGTGATTGTTAATAATGGACAGAAAATCCCCCACAGAAATGGTTGAATTTCCTAGATGAACTAATAATGTTCGTTGCAGTAACGTTAGAGATTTTGTTACCTATTGAGCGGTATAAGATAGTGAGAATGTGTTATCATAACTGCTTACCACATATGTTTCAAGAATGTATGGTAAAAAAGACGAAATTGTTTGTAATTTTAAACCAGAGAGACAGTAGGCAGAAGGGTGCTTATATGTGGTGACTTAAACTCTAAACACCACGCATGGAACTCAAGAAGGAATAACACCAAAGGAGAACGCCTCCTGGAGATAGCAGAAAGACACAACATTCAAGTTTTGGGCCCAAAGTCACCAACATACACAGACGGAAAAAAAAATCCCAACACCAAGAAAAAATTATTGTAGAGTAATGAACAATGCATTTGTCAAGTTAACATGTTTAATTGATTAAATTTTCAAGATCACAGGTTAATTTAAGCTCAAGAAAATGCATTTCAAATGTGAAATACTGTTAAATTAATAGCCGGTGTAACCTCCAGAATTTTGAATGCAAGCCTGCAAACGTGAATGCATTGTGTCATACAGGTTTCGAATGTCACTTTGTGGTATGGAGTTCCATGCTTGTTGTACTTGTGCTGTCAATACTGGGACGGTCAGTGCTGGCTGTGGATGATGCTGGAGTTGTCGTCCAATGATATCCCATACGTGTTCAATTGGAGACAGATCTGGTGATCTCGCAGGCCAAGGTAACATGTCGACACTCTGTAGAGCACGTTGCGAGACAACAGCGGTATGAGGGCGAGCGTTATCCTGTTGAAAAACTCCCCCTTGAATGCTGTTCATGAATGGCAGCACTACAGGTTGAATTACCAGACTGACGTACAAATTTGCAGTCAGTGTGTTTGGTATAACCACAAGAGTGCTCCTGCTGTCATAGGAAATTGCTCCCCAGACCATGACTCCAGGTGTAGGTCCAGTGTGTCTAGGCCGCAGACAGTTTGGTTGCAGGCGTTCCCCTGGCCTCCTTCTGACCAACACTCGGCCATCACTGGCACCAAGGCAGAACCTGCTTTCATCAGAAAACACAACAGATCTCCACTCCGTCCTCCAATGAGCTCTGGCTTGACACCACTGGAGTCGCAAACGGCGATGGCTTGTAGTCAGTGGAATGCACGCTACAGGGCGCCTGGCTCGGAGCTGTCCTTGAAGTAACCGATTTCTAACAGTTCGTTGTGTCACTGTGGTACCAACTGCAGCTCGAATTTCTGCCGCAGACGCAGTACGATGCGCCACAGCTGTACGCCGAATACGGCGGTCTTCCCTCTCAGTAGTGCCACGTGGCCTCCCGGAACCCGGTCTTCTTGAGGCAGTACCATCCCTTGACCACTGCACCAAACAATCATGCACAGTGGATACATTCCGGCCAAGTCTTTCTGCAATATCGCGAAAAGAAAATCCACCTTCTCGTAGCCCTATTACACGACCTCGTTCAAACTCGGTGAGCTGTTGATAATGGCTTCTTCGTCTTCTTAAAGGCATTCTTGGCTAACATCAACTCACTATGTCAAATCTCAGCGGTAAATAACGTTCACAAACTTTACAGCGCGTATTTAAAGCAAACCTGATTTGCAAGCTCTGAGTAGCGCTACTAGCGCCACACTTATGCGCGAAGCGCGAAATTTGAATCGATGTCATCTTTCAGATGTATAAACACGCCTACCAAATTTCGTTTCTCTAACACAAGTCTTTCTTGGTGTTGGGATTTTTTTTTCCGTCTGTGTATATACCAAACAACAGAAACACCCAACCTGACGTCCTCGACGTGATTGTAATCAAGGACATTACACGCCGAATCAAACTAGAAACCATTAATGATCTAACATCAGACCACCAACCAGTCCTGATCCAAATTAGGAAATGGATACTACCCTACATCAAAGAAAAGAGGACCAAAGAGGTTGACTGGAACCTTTTTACCAGATTAATCCACAACAAAAACTAGAACCACGTACAACCTGACTACAACCAACAGAATTGAGGACGCAATAAGCCACTTTAACCGCGTGATATTGGATGCAGACAAAAGGGCATCAACATTCTCAACGCCACAAATAACTGCCGAACACCTACCACCTGATATCGAAAATCTTCGGAAACTAAAAAATACTAGCCGGAAACTGTGGCAACGGTTCCGCGATCCCCAAGATAAACGGAGGTACAAACAACTTGGGAGAGAACTGATAGGGCGCATGGTGGAACACAGGACAACAAAATGGGAAACCAAAATGTCAAACATCACTCTAAATAACAGAGAAGCATGGCAGCTAGTGCGCGCACTCAAGACTCCAAGAGACCCAAATATAGCTATCACCGGGCCCACCGGACCGTGCTTCCAACCACTAGCTAAAACGGAGGTTCTGGCAGAATATTTTGCCAGCCAACACACCGAAGTTGCATACGACTTGACCGAAGCAGAGACTCGAATAGCTGACAACATAACTAACATGGTGAGAAACATCATGAATACACCATCGGAGGACGAACCGGAGCTGACAACACCTGGCGAAATTAGAAACATTATCAAAAAACTGGCTAACAACAAATCCCCAGGAGCCGACAAAATCTCAAATACCCACCTCAAGCACCTACCTAGGAAGGGAATAGTGCTACTCACTAGAATCTGCAATGCTTGTCTGTTACAAAAGTACTTCCCAGAATGTTGGAAAACAGCAAAGGTCACAGCCATACCAAAACGTGGGAAAAACCAGCGTCTCCCATCCAACTACAGACCAATCAGCCTACTACCCTCCGCATCCAAAGTGCTGGAGCGGGTAATCCTAAAACGCATCAACAAGGCCATAGAAACAGACAAAACAATCCGGAAAGAACAGTTTGGTTTTGAAAATAGAGTAGGAAGTACTAGCCAACTTATCAGATTTACCGAAGATGTATTGAAGGGATTCAACCTAAAGAACTCAACAGCGGCTGTTAGATATAGAAAAAGCCTACGACAAGGTATGGCATGCAAACTTCATAACCAAATTAGGAACCCAGACAACAATCCGCCACTGTTACGTCCAGCTTATTGGAAGTTTCCTGGAAAACAGGAAATTCTTTGTCTTAATAGAAGGTCAAAACTCATCAGTCCACCCCATTCCGGCCAGAATCCCCCAAGGTTCAGTTCTGGCATAAGTCCTGTTTAAAATTAACGTCAACGTCATACAATTGCCGCAATACGCCAAAATTGCACAGTTTGCAGACGACACCACCATATATGCATCGGACAGGAGACATGACCTAAACGTCAACCACCTTCAACACGGCCTCCACGAACTTAAAAAGTGGTGTCGTACTAACAAAGTGAAAATCAACCCATCCAAGTGCGCAGCAATATATTTCACCAGAAAGAGACCAATCATAGACAAAAAACTTACCATCATGGGTCAAGAAATAGAATGGTCAACCGAAACCAAATATCTTGGAGTCACCATTGACAAAAAGCTCCTCTTCCGGAAGCACATTCTAGATAGAAGAAAACAGGGAACAGCGATACTTAAAAACCTCTTTCCAATCCTGCACAGCTCTGAACTAACCACATCAACAAAGCTTAGGATCTACAAATCAGTTATCCTCCCCTTCATCCTATACGGATGCCAGGTGTGGGGAACTGCAGCAAAATCCAACATAGACAAAATCCAGCAACTTCAGAATATATACCTACGGGTATTTCTAAGAGCTCCCAGATACGCACGAAATGATTTCCTTCATGACACAGCTAACATCAACCCACTTCACGTAGAAATATTCTGTCGTGTAAACGTTGTCCAGGTTCGCTCGGTTTGTCGTTGCGACCTCTGCCGTCCAAATGTCGGAAATGCAAAGCAGAGGACAGAGCCTGGACGTAAGCTCGAGGCTCGATCTGTTATTCGCGTGCTGTGTGGTGACGAAGTGATGCTGGTACTCGACCGGTACAATTGAAACAGCCACGAACTTCATTGAAATCTTAAAATCGCAGAATCGATGAATGATGTAACTGAAAAATTATAGAGTGGAGAGTATATGTATTCTTCTTATTATTCTCGACGTGCTGCTGTATCTTTTTATAAGATTGTATACGTTTACTTTCAGAAAATTCTGATACATAAACACAGGGTACAAACTTATGTTAATGAAAAAGGAAAAATCAGCAGATTGCACAACATTTCTGTGGTGATGTTCCGGCATATCATAAAAAGTGGAACAGTCTTTCTCTGAATATATGAATGATCTTTTGGTTACTAACAAATTGTATAATAAATACTCTACGGCGCAGATAAGAAATATAATAAAGTAAGTGATTATATGTCGACTCATCATAGTGTAACACCCAGAAGTAAACATATAGATATAAAAATATAGAACTTTATAACTTAATAAATGAGCGCTTCATTGGCATTTTATACTCTTTAATCAGTCGTTTCCGTATCTCTATTATTCATAAGTTAACATCGCATTACAAGGATAGATTAAAATTTATTTAAGAATTTCAATTTATAAATTATGTAATAATCAAGTTGTCCAGTCTTATGTTGTGCTCGTGAGACTTTAAACAGCTATTTTAGTCTTTTACCAATTGGTAAGTAGCGTTAAGAATGATCTTTTGGTTATTAACAACCACTTATTATAGTGATATCAGTTATGTTATTCAAGTGAGTTCAATGTTGTGCATTAATAGATACTAATCCTTACAAAACCGTAATCCACTAATTATGGATTCAGGGTATATTTTATGTATAGCACTAAGTATAGATAACTTATTCATGTTATGGTTTTCGTTCTGATATCTTAATTTGTAATACTTGTGACATATGTTTATCAAATACGTAAACGATCCACTTCATGTCTACGATGATTCAATTAATAGAATATACATAAAATTGGTGCGCTATCACTCTTCCTGCATTGCCGAGCCTTCATTTGCTCACCGTGCCTTCGTTTGACCGCCGAGCCTTCGTTTGACCACCGCGACGGAGGAAGCTCTAGCTGTCACAGCTCGCCTAGGTACAGAGGACCGGTCATAGGAATAACAGAACGAGATAGAGAGTAGACAGCAATTTTCATGACACTATAACTTAAGCTTCTAGCGGAATCTTCTTCTATTTAATCTGTAGTTTCACTATCTCTGTTTGTCATAAGTTAACATCGAAATTAAATAAGAAATTTATTTTAGCAAACGATGTAATAATTAATTACTTCAGTTAGCAACACTTTCGGTATTTGTACTACTCTAGGTGTGAATGACTGAATTTTGGTAGCAATAGTATCAACAAATAAACTGCTGAAAGTCATTATTCTCCGCCTTCCAATATAAATTTCATTAGCTCAAATGAAGGTGTACTACGGAACTAGATCGTGGCCACATTACTTTGCGAATTGTAGATAGTTTTTGCACTGACGTAAATAGGTGATGGATGAGACGCAGTAACTTCGCAAACTTTTGGTCGATTTGGAAGTTGAAATTTTTGTTCGACGGTAACTTCAAGATAAACCCGCCAGTATGGCTAAGTGCGCTGAATCGGGGAGGTACAACGGACCTGGCACGAGACAAAATCCCGCGTACAGATCGACCTAACTGTGGGTTTTAGTCGGTTTTCCGCAGCCAATATGGCGAATACCATGATGTTCTCCTCCCTCCGCCTCACAAATTACACATTGCACAATAAAAAGTGCACATTTCACACACCTACCATAGTTATACATTTCGCTGGAAGATGGAAACATTTCTTTCCCCCATCAGTTGCAATGCGGCGCCCATGGTTGGTCCAAAATGCTTGGCGTTAGTAACGGCATGCGGCCGTAAAACCAAAGCTCCAGAGTAAAACCCACCAAATTCAGTCAAACCTTAATCTTAATAAAATGGGTGAAGAAAAATAATTTAACTACAAAGTGTTTCTTGATTGCCTCAATCAGAACAATATTCTTCATTATTACTGTCTTTGTCTTCATGGTTAGCACGGACGGTGCAAACAGTGTCTTTAAAATAATGCATTAGAAAAGATAACTTGTATTCTAGCTTGTCCTTTGTTTAGTGTTTTTCTTTTCATGGCATGTCGGAATGCACTGCGTAGTAAAGACATGCACAGGTGCATGGCCTTTGCTGGCTGATTCTGTACGGATACTATCCGCACACAAGGGCTAGCTGAGGGTACGTTTGCAGATAATGTCCGAAACTACTCTGATCAGCCAAAACCTGCTTGTCAGTGTGTTGGTCCATCTTTGGAGCGCAATACAGCAGTGATTCGGTGTGGCGTAGATTCGTAAAGTCCTTCTTAGGTTTCCAGAGTTGTCTGACACCAGATGTCTTCGCATAGGTCACGCAATTCCCTTAAATTGCGGACCTGTTGTTTGTTTGGCTGATCTGCTGGTGCAGGCACAAGTGTTTCGGAGCATACTCTGTTGTCAGATCTGCCACAGATCGCCGCCTATTGCGCTTTACAGAGCTGGCAAGCCTCCGACCTTCACATTCTGTGGTAAGGTGTGGACGTCCACCACCTTGTTGCCCAGTCGTGGTTTCACCGTCCTTCAACCACTCGGCATACATGCTCATTACAGTAGCACACGAACAGCCGACCAGCCTCGCCGTTTCCTAGCCAGGGCCCACGCCCACGAACTACCAGCCCGTAATTTAAGGGAATTACGTCACCTGTGCTTAGACACCTTTGTGCCAGACAACTCCGGAAACCTAACACGGACTTTCCGGATCCATGATACGTCGAATCACTGCTATATTGCGCTCCAAGGATGGACCAACACACTAATATGTAGGTGGTCATAATGTTTTGGCTGATCATTGCATAGTAGCTTTTAACTGAGAGCAATTAATATACAATCATTAATCCATATTTTAACTGTGACAAATAATATGAATGACAATCTACATGGCTTGGAAAGGACCTCCCTCTCCCCTTCCCCAACGTAGCGCACTGTAGCTTTGTACACAACCTCTTACCCATTTCTCCCCTGCACTGAGCTACGAAGTTAGCTGCACTCAAATAATATACTTAATCACGAAATCACTTCCACACTTCCTGAAACAAGATCATACACTCTATATGCACGAAACTCATTCGTTAAAAGGATGACTTAGAAAGGATGAAAGGTCACTGTTACATTACACGCCACTAATTCCTTATTAATTTATGAAAACAGTGCGTAAATGAAGTGCATGCTTTTAATAACATGAATAGAATCCATCCCTCACATAATGCTAATATAACACTTAGGAAAAGTGTTTCTCCCTTCGTCCATAATAATAAAACATTACTTGCATACTGCGACACTTGGACCGATTTAACTCTCGGAAGGGTATCAGGAAACATTCCCACTTGGTGAAGGTAGCGAAGTCGGGCATGAAAGGTTCCCACTTACCTTATGGTTTAGTTCTATTTATTTATTCTATTTACATTTAGTTAATATACGTTGATATACCTGATCGCACAATCACTCCCAGATTTCCATAAACAAGATCACGCATTCCATATTCACCAAAATGAACAGTTAAATGGATGACTTAATAACGATAAAAGGTCACTGGCCGGCCTCGGTAGCGTAGGGGCTAGAGTGCTAGCTCCGCGTACCGAAGGTCGCCGGTTCGAGTCCGGCCGAGGGCATGGGTGTTAAGTGTTGTGTCTGTGAATGTCTTGTCTGTGTTGTAGTGTGCTTGTGTCAATACTTGATAGCAACAAATCACATTGAGCTGGCTGTATGGCCCAGTAGCCGAATGCCATTTAAAAAAAAAAAATGTCACTGGCGTTACATACCACTAATTACGTAAAAATTAATGTAAATAGCAAGTAGCCCTCATATGCCATGCACATATGTTTATAATTATAAATTTGAAAGAAACCGTTTATTTATTTGAATTTCGAATTATAAATTTAAAATACTAATTATAGCTTACCAGGCGACCCGTGCGAAAATTTCGCTAATAAAATACGATGAATAGTGAGGTTTAAATCTTGTAACATAATGAAGAGTAGAACCGTACATTTTTAGCAAATATTTATTTGTTTAGTGTTATAGGTACTGTACGTATTAAAAAATATTACGAAACAGTTAGGAAAATTTAAAACACACTATGTGTACGACAAACTGTCACTGAACTTAACAGAATACAGCCAACCTGAACAAAATGCACACAGCATATCAACATATATAAGATATGTGTTGCTATGTGAATAAAATGTTTGCTTTGGAATTGTAGAACAAAACAAAAATGTTTCCGTAATAGAAGCAAATATCAGAAAAGTTAATTATTGTATAAAAAACAGTTTATTGACATCTCTGTGGTATCTGCTGCTGAAATCTAGGGACTTGGTTTTGAACTGTCTCATATGCGTGACCACTTTAAGCATCAAATTCTGAAAAATTCTTTATTAATTTATGATTTTACCTAATTGGAGACCTTAATCTTTAACACGATATGCAATTTATCGATTTCAGTCAGGTATCAAATGAGATAAATGTTTCGTAATAAAAAAAGTAACCACGTTGTAGAAATAACATTGATATTTTTGCCCTTTAGGAGTTGAATTCCAAAAATTTCCTTTTATAAAGTATGGTGTGACCAAAGCGGACACCTTGTCCATTAAAATGATACCTCATTTACCGATAGAAATAATATTATTGCCCCTTAAGGGTTTAATTTGGAGAAAGGTCTTTCTTAAAATATTATGTGATCAAAGCTGATACTTTAATATTTTAAACGATACATCATTTGTCGACTTTGGTTAGGTATCAAGGGAGATAAATGGCTCGTCACAGAAAAATGCGTTGTAGAAATATTAATTCTTTTGCCCTTTAAGGGTCTAATTTTTTTTTAAATTCCTTTTTTACAATATGGTTTAATCAACCGAAGACCTTACGAAGACCTTAGTCTTTAAAATGATACCTTGTTTATAAAATTTGTTCAATTATCAAGAGAGATAAATGGCTCGAGACACAAAAAACGCATTTTAGAAATATTGACATTTTCGCCCTTTAAGGTTCAAATTACGAAAAATTCCTTTCTTAAAATATAATGTGATCACTGCGGAGACCTTAATCTTTAATATGATACCTCATTTATCTATATCGGTTAGAAATGAAGAGAGATAAATGGCTCATGACACAAAAACGCGTTGCAGAAATATTGATACTTTTGTCTCTTTAAGGGTCGAATACCGAAAAATTCCTGTCTTAATATATGATGTCACCAAAGCGGAGATCTTAATCTTTAAGATGATATTTCATTAAACGATATCAGATTGGTATCTAGGGAGATAACCGACTCGTAACACAAAAAACAGCATTTAGAAATATTTACATTTCTGCCAATTAATGGTCGAGTTCCGAAAGATTCCTGTCTTCAAATATGATATGACCAAAGTTGAGACCATAAGTTTTAAAATGACGCATCATTCAATGATTTCGGTTAAGTATGAAGGGAGATAATGGCTTGTGACTAAAAAACACCTTATAGAAATAATATATATGATGAGTTTCTCTAAAGGCAAAGACTGACTGCTCCATTTAGAGTCGAACAAAAGGAATAATTGTTAAGTCAAGAAAGTAGAAGTATAGAGAATGATGTAAAAATATTGCGGCAGCCTGGATAAAGCTGAAAAAATAATAAAGTAATTAGCTGCATTGTAAATGGAAAAACCAAATGAATTGTATAAAGTTTATTATGGTCACGAACGAATAAGTCACGCAGAAGTGGAAGTCTTAATTAGCTTGTGATACTATGAAAAGTTGTGGATTAAAAAAGAAAAATGTGTGTCGTTAGCTTCTGAAGTTATTGATGAAAACGATCCGACGAGTATCTGGAAGTAAAAGAGTAGAAAACAAGACAAGGTACTACAGTATAAACATTCTTCTCAATATATAAGCGGAGAAAACGAGGAATATTTTGGACATTGTAACCCGAGAACTAACCTCATAGGTCACTTAAGTCTAAAAGGATACATAATATATTCTCGTCCTGGCTATAAAATCCCAAAAAGACATACTGAGGTAATCGTAAATTAATAATAATTGGTTTAAGAAGCGGTTATGGAATAAAAATGCTTGATAGTTGTATATAAAAGTAAATATGGTAGAGTCGTTTCTTTCTGGAAAGCTTTGCTGACTTGTATCCCGGTGAAAGGTGAGGATAAGTAGGTTACAAACGCATAAATCGAGTAAGATGAGTAAGACGAGTAAGATGAAGAGAATCCAACCCTAAAATTATGTCAATCTCACACTTATGGAAAGTATTTCTCAACTCATCCGTTATTAAAAACAACAATATATACAGCAACACCGATTTAACACTTAAGAATAATTCTTCAAACCATACCACTTTCACTTACGAGTGCGGTGAAATACTTTGTACGCCAACCAATTTGAGTCGCAAAGACAGGAAAGAAAAGATTAGAGAAATAATGTGCCCCACTGATGCTTATATGAATTCTTTCTCCCCTCGCACCATTCTGGATTGGAATGCAGAGCACAGAGATTAGTTTTGGTGCTGAGCACCCTCTGCCACTCACAATTTTGTGAGCTGCAGAGAAACGTTTGTGTGGAGGGGTATGGTAGCGATGTCGGGAATGAAGTGTATTTATCTTATGGTTTAGTTTTATTTGTCGCTACTTAATGTACAGTATGTATTCCTCAGATTTGGTAGAGCAAGTAATTCAGTTGAGACTTTTCGTTCCGTTGCAGTTCTGGGTGGCCTATGTGGATTGCTCAGCGCAGTACAAAGACGCTGTGGTTCAGGCCTTGGAGCAGATAGACGTCATCAAACGCCTGATAGAAAAATACCCGGACGATCTGCAGTTCGTAGACTCGGCCGCAGGTGGGTGAGGGTTCTCTACTTAACAAGTTCTAAGCACTTCTACGGTGACCACTGCAACATAATTTTACAGAAAGAAACAAATTAATGTAGTAGATTTATCTTTTTATCGGCCCCTATTCAGCCACAGTGTTGAACTACAACTTCCTTCGATACCGAACTCATCTTAAATCACCGGTATCCTAACTTAACAAATAAATAACGTGGTTCGGCACACCTATTTTGTTATATTTAAAAGAAAGTACAGGCTGTACGACGCGGAGAAGGGTGTTGGTGCTTAACCATTCCCAACACTGACTGCCATCTTACTATTGCACATTGTGGCGTTCTTCATATTCAACTGAATTACATTAGGCTGGCCGTCCAGTGGAAGCGTATTCGCGCGAAAAAATGTTCGCGCGAATACGCTTGTATTCGCGCGAACCATGTTGGCGTGAAGACACCCCGTCCACTGAAAGCAGATTCGCGCGATTCTGTCGCCAGTTCTCTGTTGTTTGTGCCAGAAAAAACAGTAATAATGCCTTTATCTCAATTGCCGGAATTATACGCATTGGAATCAACAATTCTAGAAACAAGAAGAACAGCAGAAAGAGGAGAGGAATGGAAGAGTAATATTTTTTTTAAAAGAAAGGAGTTTTCCATTTGGTTGAATTAGGGCCGCTGTTTTGAGACCGCCTTTTCCGGATTTTTCTTCCAAATATTTTTTTAACTCTCTTCTAAAGATATCCCTCAACCCTTTCCGTTTCTTCTTAATGTCAGCGACTATAACAAAGGAAATAAGAACAAAAACTCCTTAGTACATACTTGTTTAGTTTTTTTAATGGAAAAAGAATAAATGTAAATTCCCAAGTATACGTCCTAGATAGATCGGTTATATTTCTAGTCTTACATCTTCTCTTCGGCGAAACAGTAAAAACCAGTGTAAAATAAAGAGATGAAAAACATTTAAAAAATATAAAAATAGTAAATTTTAATACATTGAGAGAAATATATGTATACAATTATAATAAGATACATGTTATCAAAAGCTGAAACTTCATTTTTATTAATTAAAAAAACTCATGTTTCAGTTTACTTATCGTCGTTAACTATTTAACTTTCTATTAAAATATAGTTATAAACTTGAAAATAATTTCATCTGAAGAGAAAAATAATTCAAAAATGGGGTGGCTCAAACAACCGTCTCAAAGCTAAAATAGATGAATTGAACTACGCCACAAATAATCGTTATAAATTGACGGTGGTTTGTTTCATAATATTATGTTGAGTAATTTTATCAGAAACGATAACAAACACAAAGTTAATATATAAATACTATACGTGCTGTTACGTACCAAAGGTTATTCGCCACTAATTACGATCCGAGTATTTAATTGAATTTTTTGTTTAAGAGAAAAACAAAATTATCGACTGTAAATCTATATGATTATTCCATCAATGTTGTGTTTTAATGTATGCTAGTGTGTTGAATGAACTGAATGACTGTTGTATTAAAAGCAGTACAGTGTAAGGAATATTGGTTAAAGGAATGCAATTAAGAATATTATGCGACCTATGATGTTATGAGCAGTGGCGTAGCTAGCGTGGGTGATACCCGGGGCGGTTATCGATGGTGTCACCCCTTGAAAACTTAAATTCAAAATTAAGTAAAATATAATATCTTGTAAGTGTAAAATATGATATTAATAAAATATAATAAAATAAAATTTATTGTTAGTAAAAATTATAGTTAATAAAATTGTAATATTAACATCATTTAAAAAATTCACAAATAAACTAAATACAATTGCTTTCACAATCTCCTCTTTTTAACTTTAACAGCTGCAAACTCGTAAATCACACATCAAAATTATCAGTTTGATTTACTTCATGTTCAATAGTCAATATGGCAAGATTTTAGCCACGTGTTGCTCACCGGTGATCGATAGTGGTTTTAGATTAATTTTAACTCCTCTGAAGATCGGGCCTCAGTCCGACACTCAGCCATCATTGGATTGGTTTATGTTTTGACGGTTCTGATCAGTGTCGGCCTGATGGATGTGGAGAAGCGCATAGAGAGATTTCGGAAATTTCTGTTCCCTTACGACTTGTTTTCATGTTATTATTTGCCTTAAAAAATGTTTTTTTTCATCCAAGTTCATCTTCGCATTAAAAAATCCAAGCTTTGCCAGAGTTGAAGATCAATTTTAAGACCAACAAAAATTGCAGCCGAGACCTACATTTCAAACCGAACCTACCACACCCGAATCGCACGCCGTAACCAGACAAGACTAATCTAGAAGTACTGAAAAATATGTATCCAAACACTTAAAAATCGATTCGAGTCTTTTGATAGCAAAATTAGATGGTATAGAAAAAGAGTGTGTTTATTTTATCATTTTTGAAAACTTATTTTTCATTACACCTATATTCGGACTGGTGACTCAAATGGTTACTGCGTGTGATTTGGAAATCCCGGTATCGACTGTAATTTTTGCGGACATTAAAATTGACATTTACCATTGGCAAAGCTCTTATCTTTTAATGCGAAGGACGCTCGGTGGTTCGAATTTCACGTTAATCTGAAGGTCTTCTTTTCAAGTTAGGTGACTATGATTTAGGTGCACTGCGAGTTTCCCAATAAGAAACTCTGTGACTAGACCTTTGAGATAATTATGAAATTATTATTTTTATTATACAAAATCTTTATGACCTTTATTTAAATTAAAATATGTTATAATCTCATTCTTCACTAACAAAAAGTACTGAGTGAATCGAAAAGAACCTCAGACAAAACACGTCAAGTGCGAAGTGATTGACATTTCATTGAGATTGCGTTGATACTGTTAATACTGCGCTGGGATACTATTTTTGTACATAAAAGATCAAAAAGTCAGTGAGTCAGATAAAAAAGTATTTTAATGTAATTTCGTACCAAAACTGTGCAAAATATTAGTAGAGTACTCTATAATAAAGTGGGGTGTCAAACCTACCCGCCATCCCCAACACTGATTCCCTGAAAAAATCGCTTGAAAACGTTAAAGGAGACTAAAGATACAGTAGGAACACGGGTGAGCTATGGAAAAGTGTGAGAGGGTGAGCCGTCACTCGGCCGACTGTTGTTGCGGTGACGGCACAGGCCAGTATTGGCCAAGTGCAGCTCGACCTTTTAAGCCAGCCACACACAGAACCGGGCGGGGCAGGGCGGGGCGGGGCGCGACGAGTCGCCTGACTTGCCCTGTCGTGCTGCTGTCACACACAGAACGAGGCGGGCACGACAAGTCAAACACTTTATTCATTGCCCCAGTCACTCAGTAGGAGCATACTGGTGTGTAGTGTATCATCTTGAAATGGATGAAGATGAGGAGACCGTTTTGTTAATTTGGAACTATCTGCAGCTCTTGGACCACAATGTTAACAACAGAGAGATGTAGGTATACACCCTATAAACCTGAAAAGGAATATAGGAAGTTTTATTTCTGAGCTTCGAGCCGAACCCAGACAAGTTTTTTAATTATTGTCGCATGTCAATTTCGACATTCGACTTTGTACTTGAGAGCATTTGGAGCAGAATAGAAAAGCAAAATACCAACTGTAGAACAGCCATACCCCCAGAGGAGCGGCTTTTGATAACCTTAAGGTCCTCTTTTTACTGACCATTAGTTATTCAACCATATAATAACCCTGTATAGCCATATAAATTTTAAATCTTACAGTCATACATGGCACACATACAAATCAGTCGAATATTCGAAACACAACACAACCAGACCGCGAGATAGTGGAGCCAGGGGAGGGAGGGTGGGTTCCGTGATAGCGCATGCGCAGAACGTTCTGCCCGGCAGCGACTTGCCCCGGGGCATAATTTGTTTCAGCTTCGCATTTTGCCCCGGGGCGTCTTTTCGACGTGCCCTGCCCCGCCCGGTCCTGTGTGTGATGCTCCATAGGCACCCGTGCGTTTCCCGTCGCACAAGACGCCCCGGGGCAAAATGCCCTGCCCCGCCCTGCCTCGCCCGGTTCTGTGTGTGGCCGGCCTTACACTTAGCATCTGTACACAAATTGGCGCAAATTAAAATCCCAACTCCCAGACGGTGTTGTGATAAATGAGTGAAATTTGGCCCCTAGTATGCCTGCATGAAGAGTGTTAAATGATTAAAAATTGAAAGTTTTATATGTAATAATATGAAAATTGCGGTGCCATTTAATATGTAAATTTGTTGTCCACAAGTTTTTGTTCCCTTAAGTATGCCAAGGTGAAGCGTGACTACTCTCTACACCCAAATGTCTAACTGGATTGGCCGTAGTGCAATGTCAGTATACAGACTTGTTACACAGTGGATGAAAGAAAGCTCTAATGCTCCTAGAGCAGGCATGGGTCCATACAGATGGATAACAGCACCTGAAGACCATCAAATGGTGTGAGTGGCTGTTGGTGACAGACTGTTGACTAGGCCAGATCCAAACAGTGGTTACAGATAGTCACCCCCCCCCCCTCCCCGGACGATTGTAAACTAATTGCCTGAAGCTGGGTTAAACTCTCTGGCCCCTGTGCAATGTGTTCCATTAATCTAATTTCATTGCCAGCATCAACTAACCTGGTGTAATGCGAAACACAAATGGACATGTGAATGGCGTACATTTGTGTTTAGAGACGAGTCTCGATTCTGTCAGTGGCAAAGTGATAATTGACGACATGTTGTTGTTGAAGGCAATGACAGCCCATCACTATGTGGACGGGGTACTGCATCTTATTGTGATACCCTTCATGTTCACCATCCAAATCGCATTTTCCAACAAGATAATGCCCGTCCTCATGCTGCGGCCATCGTCACACAAGCCTTGCAAGGAGTTTCGATCACAATTTTGACAGCACGGTTCCCAGATTTGTCCCCAATAGAGCATGTCTTGGATACCAGGAGTAGACATTAGATCACATTGTCACCCAGCGCAAACTGTGTAACAACTGACTGCAAAAGACATGCACGCATAGTGAGACATACATCAAGAAGACATCCGAACACTTATTGCGTCAATGCCGGCAAGGATCCACGAATGTATTGGTGCTCAAGTTGGGCGCATTTCGCACTGACAACTGTTTCTAAAGGTAATAACTTAGCCTGATCCATTTCCATTTGTTATCATTTCTTCTAGGTATCGCCCTGGATATATCTTCAAAGTTTCCTAAAATTCTACCACTCATGTATGCGTGTAGTGATTTTAATTTACGCCAGTGTAACTATAGGGCGACCATAAGATTCCGCTATAAATTTCGTCGTAGTCGAAAGCTACCCATTTGTTATTGAAACGTTAACATAGGCTGTATCTAAATGACTTTACAACCTCGGTATTTGCAGGACCAAGGGATATTGAGAGGAAAGTTAACAGAAGTGGACTGATCCAAGTAGAAGCAATTCCAGACCCAGATGGGGTCCCATTGGTTCAAACCCAGGATCCGGATCCCACAAGTTATGAGACCCTGGGGGATACTGTATGGTCAGAGAAGAAACTCTACATTAAGTTCCTTCATAAAAATATAGGAATAAATAAAATATAAAAACATAATTAAACGTAATTTAAAAAAAAACAACGGGTCAGATAATCAAAGAACATGCCTTTGAGATATCTGCCGTCTTTACATGAAGTAATTAACAAGTATTTTACCACCCGCCTAAGAAACACGTAGCTACAGACTCCTAAATATTGCATTATATGTACTGAAGACCGTCTTCACGTATAAATTTTAGATTTCTAGCACCGCTCTGTAGCGTATAAATAAAAATGTAAACGGCTCGAATGTTCGTTCAGTTTATGGTTAAAGTTCAATTTTTGTTCAGGAACAGAAGTTCGACATTCCTGTCGATTTAAGGAACCCGTAAGAATTTAGGTACCTGTATCCGACAGAGAGGTTACCCATAATAGAAATCTTCTTCTGTAAATTTATCATGGAAAGTTCTTACAGAATCATACGCTTATTTATTTCATCGCGATCATATTTCCATATTCTCGATCAGTAGAAAGCATAGCAAACTTACATGAACCTAGAGTTAAAATGCTTACTAATGTTACGACTTCCCTAGCAAGATACGCGATTCCGACTGTTTTAAATACATGCCCTACAAAAACTGATTACCAACGACAGACAATACATCAACGAGGACTCGTTCGGATTGACGTGAAACCTGGCAGTATTACTACTTTAATGCACAGTTTTGCGAATAATTTTATTTACATAAATTTGAACATGATACGATTTCATGTCGAGTATAGGTGCACTGTTACAATAGGTAGGTACGCAGAGTGTAAATCGGATAACGCGAAAATGTACTCAATTTATACGAATTTGTCAGATGATAAATTCAAAAATTACTAGAAAATACTTCAATGCACTTGTGAATCTTAGCTAGAAAGCTAATGGAATTCTAAATAAGCAAAACAATTTTGAAGACTAGACTACGCGTATTCCGACATACGCTTGGTCGATTTTTCTAAAAAATATATCTAACATATTTCTCGAATAATTTCGAGGATTTACAATTTAACTGTCTAATTACCATGATTTTAACATTTTTAGATATATACAATACATCCATTAATTTTAAAACTACCACTCTTTATACAAGAAAACTTACATTATCTCCACCGCCGCACCGCTTCTAACAAACCAAACAACAGTGACGGACGGCATGCACAATGAGTTCCTGTGATTGTTGGATCTACAGAGCAATGCTCTCTTTGTTTAAGCGTGCGGTGTTTCCAATAATTATACTCTACTGCAATGAAAGAGCACAGCCTCCTGGATCGTATTTGAAAAAACAATAGATCAACTTAAAAACAAATATTCAAAACATTTATGGTAGACGTGTTTCGAAATCAAAGGATAAAAGAAGTCTATCAAAAAAACATTTTTTTTTTGTATCGCACTAATTTCGATTACTAGTTTTGAAATGCGGGTGTCACCCCCAAACGGGTGACACCCGGGGCGGACCGCCCCCACCGC
The DNA here is from genome assembly GCA_031002005.1 of Vandiemenella viatica. Taxonomy (NCBI): domain Eukaryota; kingdom Metazoa; phylum Arthropoda; class Insecta; order Orthoptera; family Morabidae; genus Vandiemenella; species Vandiemenella viatica. The sequence goes on along the minus strand of CM061919.1, from coordinate 158,135,991 downwards.
CCCCCCCCCCTAGCTACGCCACTGGTTATGAGTAAGATTTTGAATGTTTGAAAGCGTTTTATTTTGTAAATATGCTGCTGAATGCTTGTTTATATTTTCACTTAAAACGTTTACTGACGATTTCCAGTAATTTTTGTGCGATTTGTATTGTTTCCGTAATTGTTGCCAGGAAGTTTCTATTTAATCATCTAATACCCATCACATCAAACCAGTAGAGATACTGATGACAGTAAGCATAAAATAAAGCCTATACTGTGTGAAAATAATAGATATTTAACATTGCATTTTGTTTATATAAATGAATAAGTAATAGAATTAATTACCTGGTGAATTCATTTCTCTTCCAATTTCTTCTCACATCTTCAATTGGACATTTCTTTGGTGGTATAAGATAATTTTTGAACCCACTAATGGGCTCGTTCTAGAACAAGAGCAAGCAGTTTGTCTATATCCGTCGCGCGAACTGTGTGTTTCCGCGAACAAATCCAAAATTTTTTGGATCTCATCGCTCTCGCGTAAGTTTGCGCGATTCAGGCGCTCGCAGTGGACGGAGTCACATTAAATTACCTTTGTTTGGACTGGAGCGATCTCTTCGCGCGTATTCGCGTGTATCCGCGCGAAGATTTTTCGCGCGAATTCGCGTCCACTGGACGGCCAGCTTTAGTAACTGTCGCGTTCACGGCCCAGGGCGCAGTGAATATATCCACGAAAAGACACGCCACAGGTAGTGAAGTCTCTTAGCGATTTACTACGTGTCACTTCCGGATTAACTTGGTCGTCCCTCAGACGACTGCAAGGCAAGGAATTCCAAAAATATCATATGTTTTTACATATGCAATTTTGAGGTTTGAAACTTATTCTGTGTAAGATCTGGAGACCTGTGAGGGACAAACAGCAAAGATACCGAAGTAAAAAAATTAAGAAAAAGCCTAGTAAAATAAAAGAATGAAACTACCTGGCTATGGAATGAAAACATCAGCATCTATTACAATAAATTTCGGGAACTGTTATGGGTAAAGAGAACTGGAGAAGGAGACAACTAACTCGAACTTGTTATATCTGAAGATGCCTAACAACAATTTAGCGAAAACTATTGTATAGGTTTTAGCCTCCATAATGTTCTGTTGTTGGTAAGGGTTAGCGTTCTATATACAGGTCGACAGCCGCCGAAATAAAGAATCGTTAACACGGTTCAGCTGCACCATAATTTTATTCCACTTACTCACAACCCAATCATAAACTAAAGTGCAATATCCAAGACATCATAAATAAATTCCACAATAGCTTTAAAGGTTAGTTCAGTCATGTCAAATTAGCAGCGACTCTTAACTGAAGGCCTCCAGCTGCGCTAGGGCCGCTTTATATAGCGGGAATCGTTGACGGGACATTGGAGTTAATCCCCTCCCTGGATGCGGCTGCGATGGCGCCACTTGCATCTTCTAAGTGTGCGATATGACATGCCGCAAGACATATCAAAACAAACTATTGGTAATAATAAATTAGGGGATAAGAAACAGCAGATATATCTGAAGCTACCAAAACATCTTAGTGACAGTTTTTGGAATTAATTTTCAGGAATCTTGGAGGCTTTCGCTGCGGGCAAGATTGGTTCGCTGATCGCTGTAGAAGCTGGTCAAACAATCGACTCTCGACTGGCCGCCCTCAGAATGTACTACGAGCTGGGGGCGCGGTACCTGTCAATCACACACGCCTGCAACACACCCTGGTGAGTGCAACAGAAGAACAAACATGCATAGGAACAAAAACACTGCTTGCTTCCATATTTTGAGGATATGACCTTAAGAACTATAATATTAACTGGATGACCCGTGCAAAAATTTCGCGAATACGATGAATAGTAAGGTTGGTTGTTTGTAATGGGACGAAAGAAGAACCTCTCATTTGTATCAATTTTTTATTTATTTAGTTTATAGGTACATAACAAAATTCGACAACAGTGAAGCAGTTTACTAATATCTCTGAATATGTGCTGCTGTTATCTAGCGGCTTGGCACTGAACTCTCTGATAAGCGCGACTTTCACAGTTATTATTTTTGTCCTTCAATGGTCAAATTCCGAAAAATTTCGTTCTTGATTTATGATGCTGCTTGAGTGGAGTCCTTAATCTTTTAAATGATATCTCATTTGTCGATTCGGGTTAGGTATCAAAAGAGATTTATGGTCCTGACACAAAAACGCATTATAGAAATATTGATGCCTTTGCCCTTTAAGGATCGTATTCCATAAAATTCCCTTCCCTTAATATGTTGTCACCAAAGCGGAGATCTTAATCTTTAAAATGATACTCCATGTGTCGATTTCGGTTAGGAATACAGGGAGATAAATGGTTCATGGTACAAAAAACTGTATTTTAGGAATATTGATATTTTTGCCCTTTAAGAGTGGGATTTGGAAAAATTGCTTTCTTAAAATATGATGTGACCAAAGAGGATAACTTAATCTTTAACATGATATCTCAGTTGTCGATTTCGGTTAGATATGAAGGGAGATAATGGCTTGTGGCAAAAAACACCATATAGTAATAATATATATGACGAGAGAAAATGACGCATTGACATACATATTTAAATGATAGAGAAATAACTCCTTACCTCAAATACTATTATATACAATGGAATGATAAATCTATCGTACAATTGTTTAACAGTAAGCTAATATGAGCTGTACAATAAAGCAAGGGAGTACACGATGATAAGCAGGATATGTATCGTGTGTTTGAAAGTCTGAGATGTTGGCATTGATACGTAACGAACAACAATGCTAGGTCATTATTCAGTAAGGGTTGCTGTTCCTAGACCCAGTGGCAAAAATCTGCACAAACAATAGACATACACATGGTTAGTGAATATAAAAGTCTCGCACAAGCCGGGTGGCCAGTGTCTCCGACACCTTTGGCCATTCCATTTGAAAATAACGGTTGGCTTAACATGTCAATTCGCCTAGATTTGTGACAGGCCCCATGCCGCAGTAATATATGAAAGGCAATGGCGTTAAAAAGATAGGGATGTGCTGTTTCTCCTTTAGAAAAAGACACTTGACATGTGGCAGAGAGAAAGGCGATTTCCGAACAGCAGCGATTTTAGCCGAAATGACGCGAAGACGCAGTGCCAATAGAGATAAAGGTGCCCTGGTAATTCCCTGCGCGTCTCGGAGAGAGAAAATGTTTTACCCAGTACGGAATTAGTTATGAATTTGTTATTATTTTGTTTATAAGTTATGTCCACATATGGAGAGCATCTGGATGGCGGGAACGAGATTTCGGACCTGATTGGAGCACACAAGATGAGACATGCGGAGGCGAAAAATATGGGACTTGGTTCTCGAACAGATTTCCTGGCCAGTCGATGTACTAAGCTGGCAGCTTAATGAGCAACCAGACTTTGGGTTGAAATACTTTGGTATTCTGGCTTTACACACTGAACTTACAGATTCTCACATGAAGTTGTGTGCGTGAGGAGGACTAATAAAGCAAAGTTTTCTTGAAAACTGCACACCATTTTTACGGTAGTATTATTTCATCAAACTTTAACGACGGGTGTTTGCACATTAGTATTTCCCTCGAAGAAACCGCCCAGTTGACGCCCTGAATGGAGCAATTCAACCGATAAATAATTTTAGTACCGAACAAAAAGCTGAGTAAAATTTGCCGGGTACAAATGTTATGCTCCAATCGATCTGATTTGATTATACTTTAGATTGAATTGAAGTCCTCGAGTAAATAGTCCTTTATAATATTACGTGTCCCTTTGCAGATATTTCGTATTTTGTTATGTGGAATTCAATTTTATAAAGTCACATGGACATGAACTAAACTCTGTCAATGTTTATAAAGTAGTGTTCAACTTCAAATATAATATTTTCGATGTTATTATAGCGTACTCAGTTCCATAATCTAACAGCCATTAGTATAGGACGAGGTGTTGCATTATTAAGAATTTTTTAATTGTTTATTATATTTTAAATGTAAACACACCTTCCGTTTGTTTCGTCATGATGAGCTTTATATATGTTTGTAAATTCATTTCACAACTCTTTAATTCATGATAAAGGTAAAATAATCAATGAAATAACCAAATATTCATAAATAACTACTTAAAATCTAGCACATAAGACCAAAAACCGTTGTATGTGCATAACTTTTAAAGATCAAATCCAATTTCAGTTGTTTGAATTGATCTTGTATTCATTCCATTTCCCTTATACTTTACGAAACTCGTGGATTTCTAATTAGTGCGGTCAGTAATATTTCTCTTGAAGAGCGTCTAGCTTGTGGAATAAAATAACATATCAAATTATCCTATTCAAACACCCATTACACCGTGAAATAAGTGTGAACGAACGAAAATAATTTTGGCCTCTAAATATGAGATTATAGTTATAAAATTTTCATTAATCTACATTTTAGTATTTGTGATAAGGGATTGAATTTAAAGGTTACAATTAATTTTATTTTTATTTCTTTACAAAGAATTGCAGTTTTTTTAAAAAAATGACGTGGTCAGGTATCAAGAATACATATATTTAAATATTGCTGTTTATTGCGACTAGACTTATTAAACTCCCAAAAATACGATAGACGGGAGGCAGTAGTTAAAAACTAGTTAAAACGCCTGAAAGATAACTTCGAGATGTCATTACTCCTCGTAGTAATTGGAAGAAAGTTTTGTTCTAATACAAAAATTACCTATGATATTCCATTTTAAGAAAATTTAATTTAATTGCAATGGAGCACATGCACCCGTGGCATTTTCCCTACACACCCATCTTCCCCATTTCCTGCACCCACCTACATTTGCCCTCTACAAATTTTAACTTTAAATTCTTTCAAGTTACAGTAACAAATTGACCCGAATTAAATTAAAATCAGTTAGTTTCGAATACTCACAAAATATCACACAAATTGTTTCTGGTTTACCAGACAGCAATGCTCACAAATTTTAGACCATCACATATTTGTTTGATACATATAATAGCCAATTGCTTAGCTTAATTAAGGAGAAGAACAATTTTAAGTTTCAGCATCATTTCAAAATATACTTTTGTATTGTTAGTTAAGAACGGGGATGCAACTAATTTGTTAAAATCAGTAAGAAATATTTGGCGAAGGGATGTATTTTTAGATCACTTCCTCACCAATTGGTTCGTATAGTTTTAATGTTATAACTTACTTCTTGTAAACCTCTACAATTATCACAGAGGAATGAATTCAATTACTCTAACAATCTTGGGATCTTATGTTCCAATAACACAGACTACAACCGAGTTTGATAGTCACAAGTGATGCCTGATGTTGCAGGGCTGATTCATCAACAGCAGACGATGATGGACCCGAACACAATGGACTTACCGACTTTGGGCTGGTGAGTTATGTCTAAACTGACCACACATATACTTTACGTATTAGCAGTTAATGAGTTAAATTATTATATTCCTTCTGTGCCATTTGTCCACGCGTAATCTGATATTTGTGCTGTTAATCCACTTATAAACTATCAAATAAACGTTGGCCGGTATTAGATTGCTCGTGGTTTATATTACTTATATTAAAGAACCAGTCCACGATCCAGTTTCAAATTCAACTTGTTTTTATTTTCATAAGCACATCGAACTTCAAAGGCTCTGAACAAATGCATCAACCCCAGCGATTACATTCACCGCCTCTTCCAAAGACAATACAGTCGCACCACCGTGTTCATAAACTCGTCGAAAAACTAAACCAATCTCTGTCTCTTCTGATCGGTTTATATAAGTTCCAATCTAAAGTTCTAGAACACTACAAAGGCTTCCGACAGAACATTAACAATTCTTAAATAATTGAAAAGATATTAAAAACAATCAGAATTAATAAATAATCATTTACAATAATTACAAAATGCTTAGAAATGAAAATTAAGGTACTTAAACACAAAATTATCAACATAAATCATTTTAAACTGTAGTAAATCGTCCTTTAAACATCGTAGCTCACCTTAATACCTACAATTACAAACATTTAACTAATTCTCTTGCATAGTTCTGTCCTAAAACATATTGGATGGAATTTACATAATTTCTTTTCGTCAGACATTCTTTTACACTGATTTACAATAAAATACAAGACAAATATACAAAACCATTTTTAATCACACTCTAGCTTGCTACAAATGCTTCATAAAATACAATTTCAGTTAAAGTTTAGGTTATGGGATGTTACACTGGGTAGGAAAACCCAGAGGTGACGTAATATTTATTCGTCTTTCTTGGATATCCTTTCCTGTCTGTATGTTTAGGCTACTTATAAATGTTTTAAACACGTTTCTGAGCATTACTTGTTTCTACCACTACTTGAAACTGCCACTAATTGCGTAAATTTTACGGTTGTTGATGAATCACAGGTACATTTAATTAATGTTCACATAGCTATTAGACAAGTATTACTTGAAGTGTTAATGCTTGCCGTATACACCAACAGATTGTTTTTCTTGTATATATTCAAACTGTAATATAAAATCGCTAATTGAATTGCAAATTCGACATGTTATATTTTGTACGATTTGAACACACCGGCACCGCGTATGTAGGGATAATGATCGCGAACATTTTGACTGAGAGAAGGCTATAGCATACATCATTAGATGTATAGATTCTATTGCGGAGCAATTAAATTATCTGGCCATTCAATTATTTTTCAGCACCTCTTTGCCACATCACAACATTGCGCAAGCTATCATTTACGTGGCATAAGCTATGACTTTATAGAGTATTGTTGAAAAGTTTTTTTTTTTTTTCTTTTTTTTTTCTTGACACATCATACATATACAAAAATTCCAAATTTTACGGGTTCAGCTTCTGTATCATGGGTAAATATGGCAATAATCGAATTAAAAAGAATCCTTGCGAATTTAGCTGAAAACATAAGCTAAGCTATGATTATGTGCAGTTTCGCCAAGTGTGGTGGAAGAGTGGTTAAAACTCTGGCTTCGCAATCGCGAGGACACCGGCACCGGTTCGAATCCCCGTCCGGACATGCAGATTTGGGTTTGCCATGGTTTACCCAAATCACTTCAGGCGAATGACGGGATGCTTCCTTCAAAAGGCCATGGCTGAATTCCTTCCCGCTCCTTGTCTCCAGTCCTTTCCCGCCTCTAATGACCTCGACGTCGACCAAGCGTAAAGCCACAAGCAAAAAAAATGCAGTTGAAATCCATCGTTAGTTTTTGATTTAAGCGCGCACATATGGAAAAACATTCCCAGAGTTTACTGCTTTGCCACTGTGTTATCAAGAAGTGTGATTCTGATCTAGCTAAAAAGTATCTTATACGTTAGCTGATGACATAATCTATCAATATGCGAAGTTTTGTTGAAATTCGTTGTTTAGTTCTTGAGAGATGCGCTAATACATCGTCTTGTCAGTTTCCAACCACTGGCCGTATCTGCTTGCAACAAAATTCCAGCGGTTCCTGTCTATCTATTCTCTCTCTCTTTTGCTACTGTCAGCCTATTTCCTTGTCTTTCTTCAATACACTTTTTAACATCTTGTGTTCCCCTCTTCCTTATCAGCATCTTCCTCGGAACCTTCTCCTCTCCCAGTCTCTTCTCTTGGCCACACCACTGTAACCCTGATTTCTCTAACGATTTTGTTGAAACGCTTGTTCCTTGATAATCTCTCAGATTTTCTCAATTCTTATTCTGTCCCTTCTCGTTGCTCCTACTCTACCACTCGAAGCTTCATCTTTCCTTTTGTCCCTCTTCTTCATCGCCCATTTTTTCGATCCATATGTCAGAATTGGCTGGTTGTGTAAATTGCTTCCTTACATTTGTGCTGCACATCGCTACTCCATACTAGGCCTGAAATATTCTTAAAAATTCCATCTATATCGTAACAGCCTCTTTCGGAATTTTAATTTTAGGAATTAAGTATAGAGCGATGGAAGTGATAAAATATGAATTTGTACATTTTTCATGTGAATGAATATTGCTTTTATGGAAGAATACTCTGTCAATGACGCGTAGAATGATTAAAAGTAGTATGATGTCTGAAATATTATTTCAATGCTTGTAATTAGACAAATTTTATAAGCCAAAGTGATTAGACAATGATTTTCAGATATCTGGAGTGGTTTAAGTTACCCATTTTATGTTTAAATGCCTATAAATAGCTTTAATTTTCATTTTAAGGTGTTTCACAACGATCGTGAGTGATTTTTTAATGCTGTAATTGTTTTAGTACGAATCAGATGGTGAACGTAACTGTTAGCGCTCTAGAAACGTCTGTCGCCTCTCATTTTTATGTTCTGGTAATGTTTCTCTGGCGTTTATTTAAGTTCGCGGCACGGGTGAGCAGGAACAGTTGTCGCCAATATTTCTTAACTGCAGTCGAAAGTCGTTGACAGAAGTTTTGGTAATTGTTTTGAGTCGTCAAGCAATTTTGTTCGCTGAAGTATAATCATTGTAATCTATATATTAATACGCTAAGCAAAAACTTCGAATCCCTTTTTTAGAATATTGCGGGCACGGAGAAGTGTGAGATTTGGCATAGAGAAGTGTAGAAAGCTAAAATCTATATATAATATGTGTTACGAATATACATTAAATAAAATAAAACATTCGTTGTTTACATTCAATTGTTTTTTTAATAAGCATAGTTAATACATGTTACTAATACATTATTAAATAAAAGATAAATTCGCCCGAACACGTGTGTGTGGGTGAAATCGGATAGGAGCCAACTATCTGACGTGTATTACCAGCACTGAGATACACATTGGTCTTTGGTGAAACAAAAGAGTCACATAAAGTAGAGATTAATCTTTGAAGTTGTGAAAGGAACATTTCGAAAAGGAATGTAACGATTCTGCCAGATACTTTATAGTGTTTTTAGTATTTAAATAAAAGGTTAAACTTTAGTTAGAGGTCTTTTGATTTTTGAATTTCAGTAATTTCATTACGGATTTTTGTTTCACTCAGATATTTGCATCTACTTCCATTATGCCTCGCTATAGAACATTGACATTTTTGAAAGAGAGCGAGACAAAAAAAGGAGGAATACCTATTTTCGTGAAATTCAAAATGATAATAGACCAAATGCAAATAGTGAACACACAAAATGATGAAATTATTTTTATGGATACATTTAAATGCGCACTAAATGTCATTACAAGAAATTTTGATAGTTTCGAATTTACAATGCAGGTTTTGTAATGCAAAACATTTCGAATCAGAAGCAACTTCAGGTGAAAGGATTGCATTTACTTCATGTTGTCGTAAAGTTAAAGCAGTCAAAAATGAATATTTAAAATCAATGTGTGATGCACTAAATTCCATTGAACCATCGATAAATAGAAAGTCAAAAATTATTTTGAAAGAATTGATAAATACATTTCAACATTTGATATGGTTAGTTCAGAAGCTAAAATTTAGGATACAGTCGCGTGTGGCGTGTATTATTTTAATTTTATAGGGATTGCATGTAATTAAGGCAAACAACACAAGTTCGCAGCCAATGACGTCAATGTGTACAGTATATAATATATCTATGCAAACGCAATAGAACAAATTCAAATAATGATTATTACCCTTCACGAAAGTAACTACATAACTTATTGAATTACCGTTGAATTTCGACCACTGGGCGATCACTAGTTATTTTCTAATGTACTTTAGTATCTTTGGTCGAGTCTTGCCTTATCCGCATGTGTTTGTTACAAAAATTTCGTTGAAATAAAAAATGGTTAAAAGTGTCTTCGGCCATCTTTTTACTTCGTTGAACTCATAATTAAAGCTAGATATTATGTTTATTAATCATCTGGTGATAGGATCGTAAAAATCTGTTAATTAAAGAGCTATTGAATTAAGCTGCAATCAGTTTCATCTGAAAGGACAATCCAGAGAGAGCATTTTTCATCTTTCTCTTTCATTTATCTATCAGACAGATAACAAATTGTATATTTACGGTTCGACTCGGTATTATCGCAAACCATATTACTAACGCGGTTAAAAGTATCCTACACATTATATGGCAATATATGCTACCACTGTGAGCAGTTTCTTTAAAATCTGTTCATTATTTTTTAAGTGGTGCGCGAATATACATACAGTCAGACATGAATTTAAAATTTTACGGTTTTGGAATCTCTATCACCATTAGTGTACATTTAAATTATTCTTTTGAAATAAAATCCATATACAAGCACAGTTTTTATAACAATTTTATGATGTAGTGTAGATGAATCAACCTAAATGCATGTGGTTCAAATTACGATGTGAGATATGAGGTAAAAGTTGTGGCTGTTTGTCACAGTCACCATACTGGCTGATTCTACGCCTCGGTGATGATTCGAGTAATGAATGGGAAAGACCATCAACTTTTACCAGAAACTGCATTAAGTTTTATGAACACAATTGTTCTTTCTATCGAAGCTAATTGCTGCCTCGGGATATTCTGTTTGGACAGACAGTGATCCGAGAGATGAACCGGCTGGGGATGTTGGTAGACCTGTCGCACACTTCCCATCAGACCAAGATTGATGCCATCAACGCGTCTCTAGCACCCATCATTTTCTCTCACACTTCTGCGTGGGCTCTCTGCAACAACAGCTTCAACATTCAAGACGATATTCTGCAGATGGTGGTAAGTACTTCCTCAACAATTCTGGAGCATGTCATATGCTCTAACGTTATGAAGTTTCTGGATGAAAACGGGTTACTTACAGCAAACCAACACGGATTTCGTAAGAACCGTTCGTTTGAAACGTAACTGGCTCTATTTTCGCATGACGTAATGAAGGTTATCGATGCAGGATCACAAGTTGATGCTATTTTCTTGGATTTCCAGAAGGCTTTTGACTCTGTACCACATAACCGCCTTTTGGCGAAAATTCGAGCGTACGGTATATCTGATCAGATCTGCGAATGGATACGCAATTTTCTAACTGGTCGGTCGCAGTATGTCGTTGTTGACGGGGAAGCCTCTTCAAAGCTAGATGTTACTTCGGGCGTTCCTCAAGGAAGTGTAATAGGACCACTTCTTTTCTTAATTTTTATAAACGATCCCGGTGACTACGTTAATTGCAGGATGCGATTTTTTGCTGATGATGCACTTATTTATAGGGAAGTGGGGTGCTCTGACGATTACTTAGAAATACAGCGCGATCTTGGTGTTATTTCGGAGTGGTGCCGTAAATGGCAGCTTACACTTAACTGTAAAAAGTGCAAGGAAATGCACATAAGTAATAAAAAGACCCCGTTTGCTCACGAGTACAAAGTTAACAATTCAGTTGTTGACACGGTCGATTCCCTGAAGTATCTAGGCGTAACAGTACAAAGCAACATGAAATGGGACTTGCACATAACTTCCGTCGTAGGCAAAGCTAATTCTAAACTACGTTTTATAGGTCGTATTTTGAGAAGCTGCAATGCTCATACAAAGGAAATAGCGTACAAAACACTAGTGCGTCCGCATTTGGAATACTGTTGTGCAATTTGGGATCCGCATCGCAAGGGATTGATTGACACGTTAGAGAAGGTACAGAGGAGAGCCGCTCGATTCGTGACCGCTAGTTACAGTCCTTATGTAAGTGTCACAGAGCTGATACGTGGGTTAGGCTGGGATTGTTTGGCGGACAGACGACGTCGTTTTCGTTTAAATTTGTTGGAGAATATGCGAAAATCTCTAATTTACGAGTGCAACAAAATACTTCTTCCGCCAACCTATTTAGGTCGCAATGACAGAAGGGATAAGATTCGAGAGATAAGATGCCGTACTGATACATTTATGTATTCTTTCTTTCCTCGTTCTGTTCGGGATTGGAATACTCTAAAATAGGATTGCTGCTTAGCACCCTCTGCCACCCACAGTAATTGTGAATTGCAGAGTATAGATGTAGATGTAGATGTAGAACAAGCGCCATACATTTCTTGAGTTACTTAACTTAATTGCTTTCGCCCAGAATGGAGCTATCTCAAAGAGTAATTACATTTCCTCCTGTACGTGTCTCAGTTTCTTTTTCCACCCAGAGGCTGTAAAATGAATTCACTTCAAACATGCGAGAAAGAAAGTTTGTGATTCTTTAACCATCGAGTCATATATTCGGATTTAGATTATGTGTTTTCTTCACATTGCCAAACTACGTCACTCTATTTTGATATCACCCCTCCCCAAATGGAACAAACTGTAACTCATATTCATGAATGAAAACTCACTAATTTTTTCAATTTTTTTCTGTTTTTGGACTACTTTGATGGTGTGCCCAACTTTTTGTGTTCCCATTATAATTTCTCCGTATTCGTGTGTTCAATCCCAACTAATTATTCATTTAAGTGTTTCAAATAATATTCATTCTACACTTTTTTACACCTTTCAGACCCAAAATGGTGGAGTCGTCATGGCAAACTTCGATTCACAGTACTTGCGCTGTGACGGAGTGCGGGCGACACTGGAGGACGTGGTAGGCAAGTAGATTTCCAAGAATAACTAAAATCTTATGTTTAAAGGTACATAAACTTAAAAGTATCAATTTATATGAGTTATAAGAAAAGGAAACTTGTTATTTATTTCCTGAGAATCGAAAACGCTTCTTGGGTTGTTGAAATCGATCATGTACGAGGGAGAGTCAAATGAAAACCTTAAAAGTGTAATATAAAATCGAAAGTGCGCGCTAGTAGTCTGTAAGTTGATACGCCTGTTTGAAATAATGTGCCGGATGTCATCTCAGGTGGCAGCACAGTGACCGAGCGTGGTGGGTGAACAGTTAGCGTTCAGGAGAACGCGGGTTCGAATCCCCGTCTGGGCATTCAGATTTGGGTTTTGCATGGTTTCCCTAAATCACTCCAGAATAATGCCGGAATGCTTCCTTAAAAAAAAAAAAAGCTATGGCCGAATTGCTTTTCATTCCTTGTTCCCAGTCCTATATTGCCTCAAATTACCTTAGCAGTCGACGAGGCGTAAAGCCATAAGTGAAAAAAAATACAAAAAAAGGCAGCACAGTGAAGATGCCCAAGCACCAGCGCAGGAATAGTATAAAAATTGCCGCCAAATTAGGACGTGCACCAGAGAAGAACAGCGTTCGGTGATTAGATTATTGCAAAGTGAAGGTGTAAAACCTATAGACATGAAAGTATAATACGGGGATGCCTGTTTTTCACAGCAGGAAGTGTATAAATGGTTTAGGAAGTTCGTAATTGGTGTGACGTATGTAGCTGATGCTGCGCTAGGCACATCGTGTCATGACTCCCTAGACCACAGCATCAGTGGAAGAGATCCTATTGGAAAACTGCCGAGTGACACTGGATGACATAGTGACAGGTGTAGACATTAGTCATGGCTCAGCACATCGCATTATGCATAATGTGCTCAGGTTTCTAAGGTGTCTGCACGATGGGTATCCCGGCAGCTGACACCGGAATTGAAGTGCGGCGTGTTGATGGGCGTGAAGAAATTCTGTCGTGCCTGAAACACGACGATGATGCCTTTCTTGCACGAATCGTCACCGGAGACGAAGCCTGGGTCCTTTACCATCAACCTGAAACTCTTGGAGCACTACACGCCGTGATGGACCACTGTTATCAGTAACACATACACAGATTTTCTAAAAAATAATCTTCGCCCTCATCCTGGCAGACGTCGCCACATATGAGCTGCTAATTACTTTCGGCGTGTATTGGATGACTGGCATTCTTGTTCATCACGAATACAGCAAGCCGAACAGCTCTTCCTTTTAGTCACCAATAACTGATATCGTGCCAATACATATGCACACGATACTAAGGATTCCTTATACCGACTTCAAGAAATCAAAACACGCGGTTTGATTAACACTGATGATCGATTTAATCTTTTCCAAACTGAATTTCAACATAAATGTTTACTACAATATTCACTAAAATATCCTCGCAGACACCATGTATGAGCTTTCCCGCGCGATATCGCGAGCACAACTCACATCAACCAAAGAACACCTTATTGCCAGACTTACACGCTGAGATATTATCGCTACCTCGTTCACTACACATACTACAATCTGTGGAACCCTTTATTACAATTAGTTGTGTTAATTATAATAAAAACATTATTAAACGTATATAGTTAACATCAAATTAATTATTTATTAAGTAAAAAAATATAAGTAAAAACTATTGTACAAAAAGGGTTGGATAAAAATATCACACTTTCCTTGCAGGCTATTCTCTGCAAGCTCAATTGATTTCTACATACCGCAAAAAAAAACTGCAGTTCGCGAACATATTGCTGCAATGCTGCAATGTTTTTCTAGAGAATAGAGGAACAGGATCTAAAGACGATACAGTTTTCTATTTAAGATTAAATTGGGCGGATCACTTATAAACCAGACCTTTTTAAACAATATTTACCCTAAATAATGAACCACAAACATACTATTTATTAATATTATCTCTTGCTTTTGAAATACAATTTTCTTAGTGTATTAGATATTTTTTTGATGTTGTCATTGAAAAGGAAGGTGGTGGCGTCAGTAGCGATTGCGCACGAAGCACTCCACCCTGTTACGTCATCAAATCGTCGGCTTCCCCTGTGTTTTTTTTCGGTAGCCCAAAGAATGAAAATCATAGGGCGTTAGGCCAAGTTGGTAGGCAGGATGATTAAGTGATATACAGTTCATTTTCTCCAACTTGGCGTGAATGAGAGTGGCAGAATGTGGACGATAGTTGTTATAGAGAAGAATTACGTTTCTTGTCGGCTGGTCAAGGTCTTTTCCGGTAATAAACAAGCTTAACTTCACCAAAAAAAGAAAAGATTGCAATCCCATTGCCAACTGTAGGTTGAGTAGTGGTCTTTAATGAAGCTGCCACATCCTTTTTTTGCCAAGACAACCATCAGATAGACGCATTACGGAACCATAGGTGATTTGTGATGATGGCTTGAGTGCTGCAGTAACTTATTGCTACATCACAAGAAATTTCATAAACTTTCAAACGTCGGTCGTCCTTAATTAACTCGTAAATTATCAAATATTCCGTTCTGTAATCATCGTCCTTGGACGATGATAATGGCTCTAATTTTTAACAGTCAAGAATTCCTTATGCCAGGCAAACACATGAGCTCTTGACGGTGTACGATCCTTAAGCTGTGCTTTCAATCTCTGCAGAATTTTGGTTGGTTTCAGTTACTACTAGCGAGAAAGTTAATAATTATGAATTGCGCAATGGAAGAGGTGTTATAGGTCTTACTCCGACTTTTTTTGCTGTGCTATTGACTGCACGTCTCAAGAGCAACAGTAACACAATACACGTCCCCACCAAACACTTTTAGAAGTGCGTGAACACTTGGACCATTATTGTACGTTCAGTTAAGCGGTCTGGTAGCTCATTGGTGAACGAGTCTGACTGGAGATTGACAAGTCCCCAGTTCGTATCCCATACTCGGCTGGGGTTTTCGAAGACAATTAAGCCAAACGTTGCCATTGGAACAGCTTGCTGTGTAAAGTGAAGTACGCCAGAATGCTTCCGTGGTTCGGATGCAACATTAAGCTGTAGATCCCTTACCCCCGTCAGGATAACTGGGTGAGGTTATTTAGCCAGGACAAGCGGGACATTTTGCACCTGAAAAATCATTCAGAATCTCCAGGCCAACAATGCCACCCGGTAATTTGCACGTTCAGTTCAAAGAGCATGTTTTATATTTGATCCAACCATATATTTTTTAGGTTTAGTTAATACTGTATTTATGCGCCATGATAAAAGGAAGATGTTCTATCTTTTCAGCACACATAAACCACATCCGGACGGTGGCTGGGGTGGACCACGTAGGCATCGGCAGTTACTTCGAAGGAGGCAGTTTGTGAGTATACTATAATCATCTTGCTAATATCCCAGTCAGCCATTTTGGAACGATGAGCTATGATTTATGTATGCATTGATAAGTTTATTCGTTGTATGCATTTTCCAATCCTCTGAAATGCTCTGTCTTCTCTCGTCTCTTAATAAGCTCTTTTTAATGAGAATATTTGATTTTTGAGTTTAACTTATTTAATTAATTACTATTAAAATGATTCCAAGGGCGCCATTCCAAAAGAGGAAAATTAAGGGAACAGAGTTCTGCCTTACATTTGAATGTTAGAATGAGGAATTTATTTAAAACCATCGAATTTTTATTCTAGCATAAACAATTGAAATATATTTAAATATGAAGTTTTACAAAATTGACACACATAATATGTATGCATGGATTCTGGAGTTCTGTTCCAGAAGGACTAACATTCGTTTATCAATAATCGTCCAAGTTCCACGGCTAGCTCACTGAAGTCAAATATATGTTGGGAGACGCAATTTTCACTGCTGTCAGGGTCGTACTGGGCTTTTAAATCACTATGGCAGCGAAATGTCAACACTTTTCAGTCAGAAGGGATGGTACATTACCATGTGAAGTCCTCACTGGTGCTGCAGCAACCACACATACAAATAAAACTTTTTCACAGCAACCAGCACTGCGCGGCACCTGCCACGTTCTGCCGCAATGTCCGCTCTAGCGGTTCTCTCCTCCCGCTCCACCAACTGTGGCCACCCTGTGTCGGCCTGGACATTCCAAGGCCGCACTATTGTCTGCTCGGGCCAGACGACTATGCGGCGCCAAACTGGAATCCCTTCGTCACCGAATTCGATCGGTGTAGGCATGGTCACCCAATGCAAATCTTTGCATTTCAATCCTCCCTTCTAATAAAACATGTGGTGACGTTTTGAGATCACCACACCTCCCCCTTTATCTGTATATCGTCGCTAATATAGAAAAGCAGAACTAAGTCATTTATTCTATTCGATTGATTTAATTATTAACGATCTCTCGTGAAACTTAATTTTTGTTACTTCCTACCTACCTGTTACCGTTTGACCAATTGGTTGTAGACTACTGCAGTCGCCTGTAGACTACTGCAGTCGCCACTGCGAATAAAAAAATTCATTGATAAAAGGAAATTTGTTCTTAATTCACAGAAACGACTTATCATCAAAGTTTCATACAAAGCACAGAAAAAACTTTAAATCCTAGGCAGAGACATAATTTACATTAATTATTCTGATACATATTTGTTTAGTATACTTCTTAAAATTATAAAACATTTTGTAGATAACAAAGATGAGTTTAAAAAAACCTGAGGGGTTACCTTATTGGCAACTCCTTCCATTCCATCCAAGAATTTGGAGAAAATAATTACTTTTAACGAGCATTTTGCATAATTTAGTTGTCAAAATTAATGTTTACTTGTCTGATTGTGATATATAATAGTTTTCCGTAAGATTTTATTCATATTGCAGGTATATATAGTAACCATGGTATGTTACACATCCCAGAGATCCTTCCTCAGCAGGGATTTATGGAAGAAGAATAAATAAATACCATTACATAAATATTTAACGTGGCTCTCTCACAACATTTTGATGAGGTTTTCACAGTTTAAAATCCAACGTATGTCTTATGATGCTGCTTTAAATGGCATCTCAGCAGGAAATTAAATTCTGTTTTGTGTATAAATATTGTGTTCCATAGTCTTCTATACTAATATTATAAATGCGAAACTCAGTCTCTCTGTCTATATGTGCCTCTGTCTGTTAAGTTTTCAGGGCTAAACGGCTAATCCTATATTGATGAAATAAGACAAGGAGACACTATTTGCCATTAGGAAGGGTATAGAATACTTTTTTCAATATAAATAATACGTATTGTCATGGAATTTTTTTTATTGAAGTTCCGAGAGGGATTCTTGGTTCAAATCCCGGTGGTAGCAAACAATTTTAATAATTTATTTTTTATCGTATGAGCCAAGCCTGGACGTTCCGTTGTTTGGATACCACTTTGAACTGTATGTCCCACAAATTCAGGGGTGAAATGCGTGGCAAATCGTAGGTGACCGAACAATACTATATGCGTTTACTTTTTTTACGCTATATTGCTCAAACAGGCTTTGTTTCTCTCGCAGTCAGTTTGTGTAAGTCTCTGTCTCTTTGTTATATTGATATTGATGGAATTTGACAAGGAAATGCTTTGTATCTTTTGGAAGGACACATGATACTTTTTTCGGTATCAATAACAATTTTAGTCACGAAAGTTTGGTAACTTCAGAAGCAGCTAAAATTATTAGAACTCAAGAATTTGATGCTCATGATGAAGGAAGAAAAGAAGACCAAGCTGAAATCGAAGCTATCCTCAGTTACCCCCCCCCCCACCCCCCTCACCACCAAGCACCTTCTTTTTTTGCTGTTTTTAAACATGTCGGAAATTGATTCTCTTCATGAGACAGGTTCGACGGTAGAATGGTATATTATGCTGATTCGGTGTTGTTTGGGACAAATTTTACGTACTTAAAGCTTTATATATCCAATTCTAGCAATGAAATTCTATGTCCACGCGTACGAAGTCACGGGAAACAGCTATTCTGACATAATTTGAAAAATACTGAACAGACTCTCACATGAAAGCTCGATCCGGTCCGAACTTCTAGATAAGGGAAGTAACGGAGCTCCACATCCGCAACTGTGAAATCCTACCTCCGCTTCCGCATCAACAGTTTTTAATGTTTTTATATAACGGAGGTTTCCTTTACATTGTAACATACATTATTCTTTTCTCTTTATAGGATATTCGACCCATTATCGCTTATCTAACAACAACGTGATTGGTTTTTCTTACTATCTTGCAATAAAAGTAACAATGAACTGAACCGTGTTATTACCTAAGCGACTATTTTAGAAGTTTGAATTTGCACGGAAAGTAAAGCGAGCTATTCAGGGTTCAAGTTATTGGAAATCCATGTAGAACTATCGTAGAATGAGCTCACCCATTCACGTTACTAGAAGAAGGCCAACAATATGTTACAAGCAATCATTTCCACTCGTACATTCCCGCAGCACACCAGTGACCTAATCGCTCACTCCTAGGATGTTTCCTCCAATTATGATCCAGCGCAGGGCCACCGTAAGCGGGCGTGCAATGCGTGCACCGCACTCGTGCGGCACGTCGAGGGGGGCGGCAAAACGAGTGATCGACAGTCGCCGCCCCGCAATAGTTGCCACTCCATTGTCGCCGCGACGAAATTTGCAGCGTATTGTCTAGCGGGCGACCTTTTTTTTTTTTTAGCTCAACAGCTGCTTCGGGCGGCCGGCGACAATGGGGGCGGCAATCTCAGTTTTTTTTTTTTTTTTTTTTACCCTGTTCGGAAATTTCCTAGACCCACCACTAGCTGTAGGTAGACAGGGGACGGCGTAATCGGGTATTGCACGCGGGCGCTCAAATAGCTAGCGGCGGGCCTGATCCAGCGCCATAGCTTCTTGGGCGGCAAAAACTAGTGTTGGTTATATGGGAGTCCAACAACATCTAACACGTCCTGTGTGTATTCGTGTAACCCCTTTCAAGGCCCATCAAAAATCTTTTATCAGAAAATCGGATCATCGTAGGTTGGAATGTGAATGGGCCGAAAGAGCGCTTGAAAGGCTGGTGGCGGGCACGGTGATGTGTGGTGGCGTGTTTTTCTTGACAAAAAATAAATTAATATGGCAGCATTATATGGAAATGTTCTTTGCTTATGAAAAAATGTAGAACCTGGGATAAAAAAATACTTATTTTAATTTTTTTGGTAAAACATTAAAACATAAATAATTATACATTTATTTTACACCACCGCATCCGCAAAGATGACCTTCTTTGCAATACTATTGCAGATCTGCATTTCTGCTAATAGCTATCCAAATGTCTGCAAAAAAATAACGTGAGGTGAAGGTAGCTTTCAGTGATTTGCCACGGTAAATCAGCTTTCTCTGAATGTCCAACTGTCTTCCCTCTCAATGGAAGTAGTATGTTCAATAACGATATTACTCGTAATAATATTTTGTAATTGAAATTCGGAAAAGTTATCAGTTTTTGTCTTGTTCGGGTGGTGCCGCCTCAAGGAATTATTCCAGACATTTCCGCTGTGATTCTCTGGCCCTTTGCTATGGCATAAATGCTCTACGATGTGTTTCACATGTTCTTCTAGACACAACTGAGTATACATTGTCCTAGAAGAAGGCCAAAGCATTCGGTCGAAATGTTGTTACCTGATACTAATACGCAGCTGCCTGTATCCAGACATCACGAATCTATCTGTCCCAACCAGGTAGGCATTCGATTAAAAAAATAATTGGTGGTAAAATACTATCTTGCAGCAAAATACGGTTCAATAACTTCTTAAACTTAATTGGATCTCTTACAATTTGATATTCTCCATACGCTTTCTGTAGATAACTTTTGGATATCAGTTTCGAATCCGATTTTGTTAGCATGGGATGGGATTCTACTCGATTTCATATTTTAAGTGGAGAAATTCCACTTATCACTTAAATCAACAATTTATCCTGGATATAACATCATTAATAAATGTAAATCAAAATTCATGAATACTCATAGCTTAAACGGCAAGAGAATAACCTCTTCCGTTATCTGAAAACTACTACTGCATTTATTCCTGCAGGTTCCCTTCGGTTTGGAAGACGTTTCGAAGTACCCGGATCTGTTCGACAGGCTTGCCAACAACACCGCTGACGAGCCTGAATGGAGCGACGAGGACCTGCGCAAGTTGGCAGGACTGAACCTCCTCAGGGTGTTCAGTGAAGTCGAACAGGTAACTACTGGTAAAGGTGTAAATGAGTAAGGCACTGTAGATCGGTAAGTGTCCGCTCGCAAAGTGACAAGGGTTTTTCGATTTACGGCGTGTGCGCAATCTGGTCCCGGCTGCACTAGCCTAACCCGGTAATCCTACCGGGTTAAAAGAACCTGGAGTTAAACGCGAAATGCGGACCACGGAATCATTCCGGCGCACTTCACATTACACAGTAAGCCAGACGTGAAGGTTGGTTTGATTGTCTCTGAAACCTTTCGATCTCCACTCAGACGCCTAAAACATTGGACTACCAGATCAATCAGTAGCGGTAATAAGATGCCAGTGACCCTATTATCCTGCCGTACCAAACCTCTAAATACAAATAATTAGATTAATTTTTTATGCCACTGAGGCGGGGAATAACTAATAGTATCTCAAGCTTGATATTCGGTTAGCTGATTCGAACCCCGATGGTGAAATAAAAACTTCTTCTTTAAAACTTACTTCGCAAAAGGTTTTTGCAACTTCATGTTAACGTTTTCTTACACTACCAAATTACTAACATAAGTCGTCAATCATTAAAAAGGGATGTTGTAAATGGTATAAAGTTAGTTCGTTGAGTTCAATCGAACTTCTATGTCCAGTAGATGAATAATCCTAGCGACAGCCTTACTTCCAGAGACTGTGTCCGTTGCCACCACCTATTCTTACTGAAAAATACTCAAAATCAACTTTAAACATTACGTGTATTATTTAGGGTTATAAAGGTATTCTTCTTGGCCCAACGAAATAGGAAAGTTCACACTTATTTCCTCTTGCAACGTTGCCACAACTGCTTCCTCCAACCTTGTCCCGATTTCTAACATCTGACAGTGCTGCGGCAATTTCCTTTACAAGGAATCGTGTCTCATAGCTAGGCGGTATCAAAAGAACAGACACATTGCTGAAAGCGAAAAATATTTTTCTACCCCGTCTGATCTACTGATTATTTTTGTTATAACAGTTTGATTTTTTACTTGGATCCTCATTAATTATTCATTCACGAAATTTTATATTTTTATATATCTTCACTTTCGTTGTATAATGAGCGAGGCACGCGTCTGTTTAAGGCAGAATGGCTGAATGGTTGCGAACTGGCCTATGGCTGTAATGGTACTGGGTTCAAGCCCACTATGAGTCTAATAATTTTTTCATTGATTATTCCTTTCTCTCTTGTTTTAAAATGCACGTACTACATTAAAACACTACAATCAGGTCTCCTTTAAAGGTATAGTACGTCAAAACTGAGTTTTCAATTTCATCATGGCTTACGAGAGAAAAGAAACCAGAGTAACAAAAATAAATATCCAAAGTAAACTGAAGGGGTATTAGCATAAATTACGTCCCTCGTTTCATCGGGTTTTATGGCGTTACGCTTCGTCATAGTCGAGCTCATTAGAGGCGGGCAGGAGGTGGCAAGGAACGGGAAGCAATACGGCCATGGCTTTCTGAAGAAATCATTCTGGCATTTCAGTAAACCAAGAAATCTGGATTGCCGGACGTGGATGCTAACATTCGTTCTCCGGAATATGAGGCCAGAATGTTACCGCTTAGTCTTCACGCTTGGTTGTGGTATCGGAAGGAGTTAAACTTTAGATCTCGATATTATTCTCCTCCACGAATTTCATTACTGTTTTGAAGACTTAAAATATTCCAAAGCTAAAATATGCGTACCGTTCACTGGTAGTTGCAATCCTAATTCCAGTAATTCTTGGATGAATAAGAGTGAGAGTTGCAACGTACTCTTCAGTTTGATTGAAGGCATTAATGGATAATAAGCTGTCTCTTTAAGATAATAAAGTAAGTTTTTCGTATTACAGTTTAGAGATGTCAATCGTAATAATAGTGAAATGTCTAGTGATAGTCTATTAGAGGTCTTTTAATACAGGTAGAAAAAAATCTGAATTTGCAAGAAGTAATTATCTTGTTGTTTGTTACAGTATTCACTGTGGTCTTTTAACACTCGTAGAAACTAAAAAAACACAATTCTCAGGAAGCATTTATCTCGTTATTTATTTAAACATTAATTCTTCCAATCGCCTGTTGTGATTTTCTTAATTAATCCTTTCCAGTGTTGACAATTATTCTGCTTTTATTTTCGTCGTTTGTGTTGCTATTAAATAGTGTCCTTTTTTATATTTGATGTTTTATCTACAATTCTTTGACAATGAAATGCACATATAATTTTCACTATTCATCTAACTGTTTCATTCCCATATACATACTTTTACACTTTTTTTTTAATCACCTGGTGACTACGTAAATAATAGTCTACATATTACTCTAATTTAAAACTAGAAATATAAATGTATGGAATCCAAATAATTTAAGAGATTTATGAAGTCAAGTTTTGATTCTCTTGGAAACAATAAATCCGTCCTAAAACATGGATTATGTATAGAATCATGACAAATTATGGTTAAAGCTAAATATTAGTGCAGCATGTCATCTGAAATTATGATACGACGTAAATTTTATTGTTATGTTTTTTGTTGATGAAAGATATTCATATACGTTTTTCAGTTTCTAACCAGACACTCTCGATGTATCATCTATGACAAAATTACTCCTGTATATCAGTACGTTATAGAATCATTGTAAGATACACTACTTATCATCATAACTGGAAAACTAGAAGTTTTATGAACTCAGAAGTACTCCTTCGATGTTAACGAGACGTATGAGAAAAGTGTTTGTGAGATATGAGTGTGCCCGTATTCCAATCTTACGTTTGTTGTGTTGCAGATACGCGACGCCTTGGCGAACGAACCAATGAACGAGGAGCTGCTACCGGAGGAAGACATTCCAGAGGAGTCGCTCAGCTGTAGGAGTGACAACCTCTGAAATGTGATCAACTACGTTGTTCATGGATTTTTTTTTTTTTTTTTTTTTTTTTTTTTTTTTCAGAATGAATCCGTAGACACGACGTTTTATCCAACACTGCTCGAAGATGAATGAGATTAAGGACTCCACATACTGACAACGCAAAAGTGGTTGAATTAAATTCAGAAATTCTTTCGGTCAATTATTTGTAAATTATAATAACTGTTACAGGCTAAGGCTGTTTATATTTTTAAAAACATCGAACCTGCGATATATCGGGATTTAAAATGTATCGAAATTCTATTTATTTAAAAATATAGAAATTTCGATATATCTAAAAATTGATACTTCGATATATAAAAATGAAATATCAATAAAGCGATATACCGGGAGGAAATATCGTTATTTTGTTATATAGAAAAGAAATACTGAATCTATTGAAAATAGGTCGGCCGCAGAAATAAGTTTCAATTTTTTGTTACTGATATTTACTAAGAAAATTACATGACAAATGAATGAAAACGTTGGGCCAATGTGTTCTATGCAATTATAAATAAAAAAGATGAAATTATGTGTACCAATATTTTCCAGTAAGAGTTTTTAAATATACTTATTGTTATATAGGTTATGCTTTTTAACTACTGCTATTATTAGGCACCAGAATATTTGTTAATGTTACTCGTTCAAATTACACAAATGCAGATGGAGAAAAAAAAATATTTTAAAGTAATTTCTGTTAGCACATGAATCGAATGCCTGATATATATAGAGAAGTTTGGGGCACTTGGTCATCTTAAAATGTTCGGCTGATCTAAATATTGTTTTAATTCAGCACACATTGTACCAAAACTTATGACAGAAACTTCATTCGGCCCACATCTCAGTATCTGTGGGTCAGCCGACCATTACACATGTCTCATCACCTGAAGAAGACGGTAGAGCCAGCCGTCGAAATATTGTGTTTCCACAACACTATCCGGCGGTACACCCGTTGTAACAGGTGGCTTTAGAGAGGGGGGGGGGGATTTTATTAATTTTTATTAAAAATTATTTATCATAATTAAAAATCTTTGATTGGCAAGAATCTTCCAACATCGGTCAGGTCTTAAAAGAACTGACATTGATTTTTTATTTAATTACTATGGCTTCTACATCGCTAGGCCACTTTACATTTACCGTTAACATCACTCAAACAAGCAAACAACAAGCCTAGACGTTACAATTCGCCGTTATTCCAAGCAAACAATATTAGAATTTATTTTTATGGTAAGTCATGAATCATCTACTGGAAATTTAAATATCAAAATTAACAAATGATATTAAAAATGAACAATGTTAACAATTGTAACATGAAATATTTACAACATTGAATCTCGGGTGCCTTTAATAGTTTAATAGTCACAAGAAAATTCGTGCTATCACGTTTCACAAATCTTTGCCAGCTAACTCAGGGTTTTGTATAAGAGCAAGTCTCGTAATCTCAGGACGCTTACGGAATTCAACAGTCTCGTGAACTCGTCATGCCTGGCGGAGTACTTTACCAATTTGCTGACAGCGACTCTGCAAGTTGTGTCACAGCCTATCTGCGTGACATGGCAGTATATCGTCACTCCAGGATCGCCAGTCTGCGATATTATAAGACGACTACCAGTACGACATCAGCTCTGTCGAACCGTCCTCGTCCTCTCCACTGTCGGAGAAAGAGTCGACCGTTCCTCTCCACTGTCGGAGAAAGAGTCGCCCGTTCCTCTCCACTGTCGGAGAAAGAGTCCCTTCTTCCTCTCCGTCGTCACATGTGGACAGAAAGAAACATATAACAAAAAACCCGAATACCACTTCTCATTGGAGGAAATGGGCTTCTTGAAATCACGTGTTCCACCTCGCGCATTCAGATACGTGGGTTCGTACTCACGCGTCTCTTGGCGTGGCGGGAGAAAACTCGCCGACCTTCGCCGCCATTGCCACCCCCAGCGTCAGGGCAACGTCCGCTGGCCTGAGGCGACAACTAGGCGGCCTTCGTAACGGGACCATTTCCGTCCCCAGGATACGGAGTCTCAGCTGTCCGCTCCTTGCCAGAAATCAACCTCGCCTATTTTCCGTACACTCCCTGAATAACTTGGCATTCATTACACCACATATAGTCTTTGGCTGGCCCCGAGATTAAAGAATTAAATCAATTTACAGATCTGATTATATAAAACAATTAATTAAGAAAAATGAGAAAAAAAATATTAATTATTAAAATTGTAGTAGACGTAATAACGTCTTGCTACAATTATGCTACGTGGTACGGAAAAATAAAATTATTAAATAATTTTATTTTAAGCCACTCAAACAGGACAATACTGTGACTCTTGCCAAGCTGAACTGCGAATTCACGTCCATGACCTTTTGACTATTACAATAATGGGTGATTTCTTGCCCACTTCCTTATAGTAATTTACAAATAATAGAACCTAATATTAAAATAAATATACAACATAGAATGATGTTTACAATGACAAATACAATAGATAAGTACATACATGAATTAAATAATTATATACACTCTCATTGCCAGTTCTGCTCACGCATCAGGCAAATTTACCGCTTGTAAAGCTACAAGAACTTGAACAAAAACTACCGCGTATGTTAGAGTAACCAGTTGCATTTTTCTGAATAGATCGTACCCTTTTGTATATTTGGGAATGCGCTAATAGGAGCTCATCAACGACTCCACATACAATATACAAGATGAAAGAAAAAGAGAGGAAAAGATAAGCAACCGCCGTTAACTTTTGTAAATGGCGTGCAAATTATCTCACCCGAAATATTTCTTATTGATTCCGTACTCGGCCCATATTCCACCCCATATAATGGTGAACTTGGAATACGTGTCTCTTGCCGTATGCGTCAATTCTACACAATGCAAAGCGTCAGTAAGTGATTTCTATACATATCCCTTTTTGTAAGTCGTTTAGCTGCAATTTGAAAGGTTTTGTGACGGTAATACTGGTGATGTACGAGCCCATCGGTGGGAACCTTATAGGAAAATTTTATCTCCCATTGCCGAAATGGTGCAATCATACATCTAACTTGTGTCCTGACCTATTATGATAGTGACAGCGACAAATTAAATATCCGCCTCCCTTTCGCAAACCAACAGCAATCCGAGACTGCACGTTGAGGAATATATCTCTTTCACTCTTCATTTTTTCGACGCCACATCATTTCAAAACAAAATTTTAAATCCTTCTTGCTTCTGGTGTTGTCAGACAAATATTTCTCGTCCACATTACACGGTTATAATCCAGTGGGACCGGGCATTGAAACACTTTTGCTCTTATCTGTTCTTGCGGCGGGCTCCCTTCTACCTGAGTTCAGATAAGAATCTACTCAGAAACTTAGACACAGGCACTCAGCTGTGGTAACTGTTTAGCGGTCGTTATACGTAGACTAATGTCAGCAACACTTGCTCTCCACAAGGCTTCTTACAAAATAAATCCCACTTCCCTAATTCAATAATTCGTATTTACAAAAAAAATTTAATCCTAACAGACTTATGCAGAATGGTAGGGTTTGAGGATCCGTGCATTATAGGGGCCGTGGTCCGAGCTTCCATCCGTGACAAGGTAACAGTTTTTTGAAATAATCTGAGATACCGTGAAAGGTCCCGTGTACAGCCAAAAAAACTTGGAGATAAGTTTCTTCTCCGCATTCGACTGGTGATTAGCCTTTACCAAGACCTGCTGCCCTACGCTGAATGTCTGAGTCTGCTGCTTGTCCTGTTGAATTTGTCTCTTGCCAGCTTTCTCCAGCAGAAATTCATATGCCTTTTTCACGTCACCCTTTCGGTCGCCGGCACTCCTGATGTTGGGTGCTTGATAATTTTCTCTACTAGTGGCATACTCCTTTTCTCAAATTGTAAATCCACCGGCCGGAACGACGTGGAGCAATTCACCGTCGTGTTAAAGTATTCCTCGATCTTTTCAATATGCTTAACCCACGAGGAATGTTTCAGACCCACCATAGTCCGCATGTATACGCTCAGTTGTCTCATAAATCGTTCCGCCATGTTTGTTTCCGGCGAGCGAATAGATGAAAAATTACCTTTATCCCCGCTGCTTCCAATGCTTTCCTCCATTTGGGACTCGTGAAGCACGAACCATGATCCGACAATACAGCACGTGGTCGTCCACAGAGAGGCACATATTTCTCTAGAATTATCTTTATAGAGTCGTGCGTGTTCAACCGTGCGACCGGGTACAGTTTCACGAATTTTGTGAAAGCGTCCAGAACTAAGAAAATGTGTTTAAATCCATACCTTCCGGTCGGTAGAGCGCCATAGTGATCAACACATATTAATTGATTTGGCCCATCCGGAACTATGGGCGCATAAGGTCCCGCAGTCCTCATGTTCGCATGTTTTACCTTCTGGCACACATCACAAGTTCGAGTGTAATGGGCTATAGCTTTACGGAGCGCACTGGTGTGGTATTCCAGCCTCAAGGTTTGATATAATCGTTCCGTGCCTGGGTGGCCGCATTGCAAATGATATATCTTTGCTACTTCCAAATTTAGCTTTTCTGGCAACCATACTTTCCAACGGGCATTTCCGTCTTGTCTGCGGAAGCAGATATCGCTTTCCAGAGTGCACAACATTGCTGTGTTTCGCACATGCGGTTCATCGCCGTATTTCCCTAGACGGAGGTAGTCACGGACCCTCTTTATATCCATTTGTTCCTTTTGCACAGCGACAATAAGTTTCTTTAACTCTATGGATGTCGTGCCATCTGCTAGGGTAATGGCTGCAATGAGTATCTCATCTGGCCGTGCGTGTTTAAACTCGTCTGAGTCACGTCCCTCAGGATGACGACTTAACCAGTCAGCCAGAACGTTCTCCGAGCCTTTGCAGTATTCGACATGAATGTCGAACTGCTGAAGGAACATGGCCCAGCGGGCTATCCGGTTGCTAGTGAATTTTGCATTGCGTAAAAATGTGAGGGCTTGGTGATCGGTCCTCAAGTACGTTGTGTTTCCCCACAAGTACATTCTGAATTTCTGAACCGCGAAGTGGATTCCCAACATCTCCAATTCAGTAATGTAAAATTTAGTTTCCGCCGGCTTCAATGTACGACTGGCTGTGGCTACTATTTTAAAATTCCCGTTTTCATCCTTTTGTAATAGGCACGCGCCCAAACCGTAGATACTGGCGTCTGTGTACAGGTAGTACGGTTTATTGGGGTCGGGGGTGAGTTAAACAGATTTCCTCAAGAAAGATACTTTTTATCGTCGAAAACGCTGTTTGCTGCGACTCTCCCCATTCCCATTTCCGTCCTCCTTTGAGTAGTTCATACAAGGGATGCAAGGTCTTCGTGAAGTTGGGAATATTGCCTCTGTAGTACGCACATATACCCAAGAAGCTTCGTAATTCCTTTAGCTTTGTGGGAGGGGGCATTTCGCTTATTTCCCTAACTTTGTTTTTAGATGGGGAAATTCCTTCCGGCGTTATGGTAAATCCCAAGTACTCCACCTGGTGTGTGCACAGCGTGGCCTTATCGGGGCGCAACGTCAACCCGTTCTTTACGATGACTTCAAGCAGCGACCTCATGTGAAACATATGTTGTTCAAAAGTATCCGATGCTATCAGTAAATCATCGATATATGCCGTGCAAAATTCCTTCACCTTCCGGTGGCAGGATGTGATTCATGGCCCGTACAAAGCCGCTCGACGCATCTTTAATTCCGAAAGGCAATCTTTTGAAACAGAATTGTCGTCCTTCGAAAATGAAAGCTGTGTACTGTTGACAACTTTTCCTCTAGCTCCACCTGGTTGAACCCGGAGGTAACGTCGAGAGTAGATAACCAACGTTTTCCGTGGAATCTTGTCATCAGTTCAGGAATCTTCTCTGACCTTTCGCCGTCGGCCTCTATCCTTTGATTGAGCGCGCGAGCA
Organism: Vandiemenella viatica; assembly: GCA_031002005.1. Classification (NCBI taxonomy): domain Eukaryota; kingdom Metazoa; phylum Arthropoda; class Insecta; order Orthoptera; family Morabidae; genus Vandiemenella; species Vandiemenella viatica. The sequence goes on along the minus strand of CM061919.1, from coordinate 158,106,594 downwards.
TCGAGGCATATGCGGATGGATCCGTCCCGTTTCGTCACAAAGGTCACGGAATTTAGGTGCTTAGAAGCTCGCGGAACAATTATACCATTACGTTCAAGTTCAGCAATTGCCTCTCGCGCTGCCTGTCTCAATTTCTGCGGGACTCCGTAAACATGTCCTCTTAGCGGCGTCGCATCCGTCACCCGAAATTTATGTTCAAATCCCTTTATTTTTCCGGGCCGGTACGAAAATGCTTGTAAATTTTCTTCCAATAATTTCTGTAGTACACCCTTCTGCCCGTCCGTCAAACTCTCATTCTTTATTACCTTTTCACGTAGAATATCCGTGATAATCTGTGTTTCGTCAAGCAGTGCGCAAATACTGCTGTTTCCGCTACGCGAAGGTTCATCTATCGATATCTCCTGGTCGCTCGTTTTGTTTTGCGTCTCTTTCCTGGGAGCCACGTCATGCCTCCATTGCACGGTGTCTGGTACCAGATTCTTAATGGAACCGTCTCCCCAATCCATTATTACCCGCTGTTTTTCCTAGAACGTCGCAGCCGATAATTACGTCTTTTACTAAACCGGGAATTACTACGGCAGACATCATAAAGACGTTCCTCGTGATTTTTACCGGCATCAGGATTTGTTGGGTAACTTTCCTTTCCCTAGCGCCAAAGGCTGGAATAAGGGTTATTCCGTGAGCAGGAATTATCTCTAATTCCGGGTTTCGCGCACTTAGCTGCAGCATAAGTTTTTGAGACACGGCTGTAATCGGCGAGCCAGAGTCGATAAGCATAGAGGTATCCATTCCGTATATCTTAGCCTTTATGTGGGGACACCTTGCTCTCGGTGGGGCTCCGTCGTTCCTACCAATATCTTTATCATCGGTACAACTTTCAGGGCCTTCACAACGCCAGTAGCTAAGGTTGTTAACGCATATTTCGTTAACTGCCTCGGCGTCCCCCGACAATCCTCACTGCTGCGAGGGCTCCGCACTCTGTCCTTGAGGCGGTACCGGGTGGTCCTCAAGTTGCTCCCCTCGTTCTGATTTCCAAGTACTATCGCATTTGTGGTATGCTTTCCTCCTTGTATGCCCCTTTTTTCTCATTACGACTCTTGTCCTTCCATTGGTTTCCACTTTCATTTCGGAATTGTGGTTTGTAGTTATTATAATAACTGGAATTGTTATTATTATAGTTTCCCCAATTACCACGTTCTTTCCCATCTTGTTGGCCTTTTATCTGGCCACTACCTTCCCCCTTTGACTTCTGTTCTTGACTCGCTTTATGTCCTATTGAGTCAAGATTCTTCAGAGTCTCCAAAAACTGCGAGATAGTGGGTTATGACAACCGGATTAATGTGTGCCTGCACTTGCGGGGAAAAATGCGTCGTTACGGCCGTAATAAACTCCGTTTCTGACATGGGTTGGTCTAAGTACCGTGACAAAACAACCAATCTTTCCACATAAGCCCCCATGGAATCATTTGTTTTTGGTTCGTAACGGCCTTGGTATATTTTCATGCGAGTTTGACTTTAGTGTTTGTGGGACCAGAATGTTCTGAGAAACAACCCTTTAAAATCCGCGTAGGACAAATCTAGGTTGCAAGAAACATCATACCAATAACGATCAGGTTCAAGCATAGCTTGCCGGATAATCAATAATTTTAGATTTTCTGGCACTGCTTTGATCCTAAAATAGGTTTCCAATTCTGACAAAAATGCTTTGGGGTTAATGTCTTTGTATGAACAAAACTTAGGAAGTTTTAAATCAATGTGTATTTGAGTAGCTTGTCCAGACAGTACAGTGTGAGTCTGTTGCGTTGCAGGGATATTCTTCAACGTGTTCACGTCACCCTCCACTTGTTGATATTTCAACAGCAGTTCCTCCCGAAGTTTTTCTTGAGCTCCCTTTAACTGATTATTGTCTTCTTTCAAATTGGTAACAGAGGTAGCAACTTTGTCAACTTTCGCACTGATCTGAGATACTTTCCCTTCTATTTGATCATGTACCTCATGCACAAAATTAGACAATTGTCCATTTGTTTCCCTAGTTACAATTTCCAAATGCTCTACTGCTGATTTTACAGTGGCAATGTTTGTATTTGTGACTTCACTCTCCTTTTCCAATCGGTTGCACACAGCTATTGCTCGCTCCGATTTTTTTGACAAATCGACGATTTCAGTCCTGATCCTAGTCTGGAACTCTGCCATCTCCCCACTGATTTTTGTGTCTAAACTGGAAAGTTTTTGTTCTAGGCTTTTACACATTACGTCCTGCCGCGTTTCCATCGCTGCTATCCGGTTGTGGGTAGAATCTAATTTCCTAGATAAGTCATCATGGATCCTTTTGTTTTCTGCCTTTAAATCTCCTTGTCCCTTATTGAAATCTGTCTTTAAATCTTCCTGTCCCTTCTTTAACTCTGCCATCATTACTTGGACCCAGGGAGGTATTTCTGGTTGGCTTTGCATTAAAATGGGACTTTGGATGGCGGGCAAGGCTTCAGTTAATGGGGGTGTACAGCTTCCTGGTGGTGGTACTATCACCGCGTCACTCTGTAGGAGGGAATTTTCCAATGCAACATCGGCAATAATTACAGTAGAATTAGAACCGCATTCCGATCTATCATCAGCGTTTAGGTCTTCAATGACATTGTCCACAATTCTAGTATCATCCCTTGCTTCAGTTTCCGTTAGGCTCGCTCCCGCACTTGCTGTCGGCTCCCTAGAATTTTCAAATTTTCCGCAATCATCGGTCACCCCGGTAGTTGAATTGCTACCTTCCATGTTGAATTTTAGCTTCCGTCCGGACCTCAAAAGCATAGGATTACAGTACAAAAGGAACTTCTATTCACGGCCAAAGATTATTTATCACGCGACGGAAACTTACGAACACCACGAAACGTAATTTTAACCAGAAAGTTTTGAATTTACCCAAATCATCGGCACAAATCCCATCAAAATCGAATTACAACCCATTCAAGAAAAAAATGCAACTCCAGAAAGCAACGCTGAATCATGCATAACCAACTCACATGAACAGAACATGCGCAGATAAATTATTAATTGCTAACATGCAAAAAAAATTTACTGGCTCGACATTATGTGACTTTAAATTGAACATTGCATGTCAGAAAAAAGAGCAAACATTTCTCTGCAATCACTGATCAATCATGAAACAGAATTAATTTAAAAATTTTATGATTTGCAAAAGAATTAAATGACATCCCATTGAATTTTGACAAACAATGAAAAAAAAATAACTTTACTTTCTATACTAGAAAATAAATGCCGTAGGTCATGAACTGAGTTCTTTGAGACTTTTTTGAAAAAAAACTTTCATTTTTGATTAATTAATCGGCCCCAGCGTTGTGCGCGCCAATTGTAACAGGTGGCTTTAGAGAGGGGGGGGGGATTTTATTAATTTTTATTAAAAATTATTTATCATAATTAAAAATCTTTGATTGGCAAGAATCTTCCAACATCGGTCAGGTCTTAAAAGAACTGACATTGATTTTTTTATTTAATTACTATGGCTTCTACATCGCTAGGCCACTTTACATTTACCGTTAACATCACTCAAACAAGCAAACAACAAGCCTAGACGTTACAATTCGCCGTTATTCCAAGCAAACAATATTAGAATTTATTTTTATGATAAGTCATGAATCATCTACTGGAAATTTAAATATCAAAATTAACAAATGATATTAAAAATGAACAATGTTAACAATTGTAACATGAAATATTTACAACATTGAATCTCGGGTGCCTTTAATAGTTTAATAGTCACAAGAAAATTCGTGCTATCACGTTTCACAAATCTTTGCCAGCTAACTCAGGGTTTTGTATAAGAGCAAGTCTCGTAATCTCAGGACGCTTACGGAATTCAAGTCTCGTGAACTCGTCGGAGTACTTTACCAATTTGCTGACAGCGACTCTGCAAGTTGTGCCACAGCCTATCTGCGTGACATGGCAGTATATCGTCACTCCAGGATCGCCAGTCTGCGATATTATAAGACGACTACCAGTACGACATCAGCTCTGTCGAACCGTCCTCGTCCTCTCCACTGTCGGAGAAAGAGTCGACCGTTCCTCTCCACTGTCGGAGAAAGAGTCGCCCGTTCCTCTCCACTGTCGGAGAAAGAGTCCCTTCTCCTCTCCGTCGTCATATGTGGACAGAAAGAAACATATCAAAAAACCCGAATACCACTTCTCATTGGAGGAAATGGGCTTCTTGAAATCACGTGTTCCACCTCGCGCATTCAGATACGTGGGTTCGTGCTCACGCGTCTCTTGGCGTGGCGGGAGAAAACTCGCCGACCTTCGCCATTGCCACCCCCAGCGTCAGGGCAACGTCCGCTGGCCTGAGGCGACAACTAGGCGGCCTTCGTAACGGGACCATTTCCGCCCCAGGATACGGAGTCTCAGCTGTCCGCTGCTTGCCAGAAATCAACCCTCGCTTATTTTCCGTACACTCCCTGAATAACTTGGCATTCATTACACCACATATAGTCTTTGGCTGGCCCCGAGATTAAAGAATTAAATCAATTTACAGATCTGATTATATAAAACAATTAATTAAGAAAAATGAGAAAAAATATTAATTATTAAAATTGTAGTAGACGTAATAACGTCTTGCTACACCGTGAAGACTACATTGCAGTCATACGCCGGGAAAGTCTTCGTTCTTACATCACATCTATAAAGTTGAATGTTTGTTTGTTTGTTTGTTCTTCATACAAATCCATAGTTTTCATCTGATCTCGATGAAACTTTGCAGACTTATCCTTTGAAACATGGAGAAGAATGCTGTCTACATTTGATTGAACAATTTCCTGTCATATTGTCATGTAATTTTGAAAAATCACCGAAACGAACATAGACCGACGTTTAGGATGTGTAATACTCTGTAGTTCCATATACTATCGTGGGCTGGTGGACCATTGGTTAACGCGCTTGCTCACTAATATGTATACCGCCGGATCAAATCCCCATGAAGACAAAGATTTTTAAATATTTTTTGGTCGTATGAGCCATGCCTGGACGGTCAGTTTTATGGATACCACACTAAACTGTAGATCCCACAAATTTTGGGGTGAAATGCTTGGCAAATTGTACGTGGTCTAAGAATTCTGTAAGTGTAATTTTTTCTTTCTCGAAGCCAATATGTGTGTTATCTGCTCTAATCTATATGTATATAAAAATGAATGTTTGTTTGTTTGTTCTTCATACAAATCCACAGGGTTCATCCGATCTCGAAGAAACTTTACACACTTATCCATTGTCTACATTTGGTTGAAAAATTATCTGTATAAATAATACCTGTTGTGTTATAATTACGAAAAATTACTGAACGGCGATAGACAGACGCGTTGGATGTATAGGTCTCTGTACTGCAATCCCACACAGCGGTCAGGTAGCACACTGGTTAAAGCGCTTGCTTACTGATGTTTGATTGGTGGTCTCCGGTTCAAATCTCCATAGAGGCAAAGATCTTTAAAAATTATTTTTGATCGTAAGAGTCAGTCCTTGATCGTCGGTTGTTCGGACTGAATGTTAAACTGTAGATATCACAAATTTAGGGGTTCAATGCGGGGAAAATCCTAGGTAGTCTTGCAATACTGTAGGTGTACACGTTTTACGTTATATTGATCCCTCAGGCGTGATTCGTTGTCAGTGTTTGTGTGATCTGCAGTAATAATACTATAAATGCAGAAGTAAGTCTGTCTTTTTGTTACGTTTTTACTACTAAATACCTATGCCGATATCGACGGAATTTGACAAGAAAATCCGTAGGGAGGCCATAGGGCATTTTTTTTCGGTGTTAGTCCCTTACGATTAATCCATTCGTATAGTTTCATAGCAGCGTCGTTCAGTCTCCAAAAGTTTATCCCATGGGATGGATATGAAGTGTAAATGCTTACATCGTCTGCAAATATTAAGATCTTTATTATGGGGCTGAATATGATCTCTAGGTCCGATATGTAGATAGTAAACAGAATTGGGTTGAGTATAGCCCCATTTTGACATTTTGAAATACCATCTAGGAGGCAGTGAATTTATTACGAAATCTTTTAAACAGTCTAGAAGGCAGTGAGTTCATTATGACTCTTTGACAGTGGGTGTATTATGAATCTTCTAAATACTATCTAGCAGGCAGTTAGTGTATTATAAATATTCTAAATAGCGTCTTGGTGGCAGTGAATGTATTATGAATCTTCTAAATAGTGTCAAGCAGGTAGTTAGTGTGTTACGAATCTTTTAAATACTATCTAGCAGGCAGTGTAAACTTCTTCCAGAACTGAGGAGCTGTTATTATTAATACCGGCGTTGAATTTGTCATTTAAGCTTCTCAATAATTATCCACAAAATTTTACATTTTATTTAACGAATTATGTTTGCTTTATTAATAGAATTTTCAGAAGATTTCTCCATCATAAAACTTATTTTTATGAATGAAGTAAACTGTACCCAATAAATCCACAAAAGATCTGAAACTGTTGCATAACTGAAGATTGTTCTTAAGAATTTTAATTGTATTATCTGTGTACACTGTATACCTAGCCGTCGGTACTTTTGTCAAATTTAACTTTACACACTAAGTATTTTTTTTAACTGCTTAACGTCTCTTAACAGCGAGGTATTTAGAGACGGGAAAGGATGGGGGGCAAGGAATGGTTAGGAATTCTGCCATGGCCTTTTGAAGGAAGCATCCCGGCATTTGCCTGGAGTGATTTGGGAAACCATGGAAATCCAAATCTGGATGCTCGGACGGGGATTCGAACCGGCGTCCTCCCGAATACGAGGTGAGAACGCTAACCATTACACCACCACGCTCAGTACAAACTATGTGTACTGCAATTAATGTATACCTAGAAGATGGTACTTATAATACTTAAGATGGATGTATGGTCTATGTTAGTTAAAGGAAATAAAAAATACTGCCTAGGTGGCAGTGGGGGTATTATGAATCTTTTAAAAACTATCTACCAGGCTTTATGAAGTTTTTATATACTATCTAGCAGATAGTGAGTGTATTATGAATCTGTTAAATACTATCTAGGTGGCGGTGAGTGTATCGATCGATATTGTATATTAGCTGTTCGGAAATTATCATAAACTGTTAAGTGTTATTATATTAAATGTTATTGTCCACACCACGTTCAACTCGTACTTCAACCTGAATTAACATGTTATTCTATAGGCTTTACAAATTTTATTTGGTAAAGAAACGTTATGGAACTTTGTCATCCTATTATATTAATATTGTATCAATAATTGATTTTATAATCCATTAGGAAATAAGGCTTGAATGTAAATATTGAAGCTGGCCGTATGGTCGATAGACCTAAGTTCATAAAAAAAAATACTATCTAGGTGGCGGTGAGTGTATTATGAGTCTTTTAAATACTATCTAGTAGGCAGAGTGCATTATGAACCTTTTATATACTACCTAGCAGGCAGTGAGTGTATTATGAATCTTCTAAATACTGTCTAGCAGGCAGTGAATGTATTATGAATCTATTAAATACCGTCTAGGTGGCGGTGAGTGTATTTTCTGTTCAAAAATACTTTCTAGCAGGCAGCGATTGTAATCTGAGCCTCTGAAATATTAAGTAGGCTGCAATGTGTATCAGTCAAGAGACTTTGAAAAAAAAACAACAAAAAAACATGTAGGTGGAAGAGGCTGTATTCTGCGTCTCTTACTATCTTGATTGAATTTTTATGGTGTTTAGTCTGTTCACATTAGTCATGGATATGACATACCTCCTTTTTGAGAAATGACATTGACTTCCTGAGTTACATTACGTAACTTTAATAGTGCGCCATGCCTCCCAAATATATTAATAAATTCTCATTAATAGTAACTAGTAAATAAAGCACAGATAAGCTTAGATATGTTATTCATATATTTTCAATTACAATTTGCAGTACATATTCAGTTCTAACATTTATCAAACACGATCGCAGTGCAGCCCGGCTTGGGACATGTTGAGCCGCTGAGACCCTGCAGTTGGGTTGGTCGGCGTAGAGAACCGCAGTGCAGATCCCGCAGTCTGTCCACGAACACTGCAACTTTAAAGACAGAGGATCAGGAAAAACCTGAGTCAGTAGTTAACGGACTGTGAAGTCCAAAAGCCAGAAGAATCCCAATGTCTCTAACAGGGACGGAGACGCCAGAACCATCGCACACGCTTTACTCCACACACGTAACCGCTCCGTCACTACCACTGCCAGCCCCACCATGCTCTGCGAGGAATATACATATCTTCGGCAGATATGAATACGCTCGTGGCTCGGATGGAGATGTCAGAAACCAGCGAACAAGCGACAGAGAACCCCCCCGGGACCTCGCCGCGACCAGCGTGCTGGCCGCCGAGTCCCCGGAGACAGTTGTCTGCGCGTTAGCTTTGCCTCTGCCAACCCCCGCCCTGCCTCGAGACACCGCGACCCTGCTGGATAATGAACTACACAACACGTCAGCTACTGACCTGTGCTGCACGGCGTTCCTCGCTGCTCTGTCCCGGTGTCGACTGCGCTCTGCAATCGTCGAGGACCTCCTTTTATACCCTGCCAACAATACCGGCGACTATTTCCTAGGAAACGCGCCACGACGTCACGGACACTTAATTGTTTCCTAGGAAACGAAGTGGCAGGGCGCTTCAAATCTTGGTAACTATCTTTCCGCAGTATTAATATTAAGCAATGCCGGCCTCGGTAGCACAGGGGATAGAGTGCTAGCTCCACGTGCCGAAGGTCGCCGGTTCGAGTCCGGCCGCGGGGATGGGTGTTTAAGTGTTGTCTGTGAATGTAATGTCCGTCCTGTGGTGTGTCTAATTAACTGAAAAAACTTTTATACTGGAGATACTGAAAGCAGTGAGTGACATAATTACTATCGACTTTGTTGTATGTCCTCAGATGCCGAAAGCCTTCGGGGAAAAAAAAAAAAAAATACATTAAGCTACATGAAATGAGTTAGATGAGAAGTAATTCTGGACACAGCACGACGTCCCATACCAGCAGTTGTAGCAATGTGTCCTCATTGTCTTTGATCTAGGTGCAGGTTTTCTACTATGAATCTCCTACAACTCTCCAGTTAAGGCACTGGATTTCATATAAACTGCAAGCTGACATACTTATCGAGATCGTTGGGTACAGCGCATGGACTTGTGCAGGCACAGAAGCGATAACCAAGCAGTTGGTAACACCGTCAGCATGTAAGTAAATAGTATTAACACAACTTCAGACCGCTATAAGGAGGGAACTATTTACACGTGGCTGGGTTATGATGCTGGTAATTTGACGCTCATGAAATCATTGTAAATTAAAATTAAATACCGCAAATTGATGAAGGGTTGTTATGTAACTCGATGAGACAAATTGAAAGTATTTTTTTTTAATATATCGCTTAGTTATCGCGATATTGTATCTCAAAATTGAGGAGGTTAGAATTTCACCAAAACCACTATAGCTATCTATAAGGTGGAAATGCACTATAGGTGTTTTATTTTCTTCCTAGTGGTTGTTGTTAGGTTAAAATACGGTCTGAACCAGAAAAAACGACACGAAAAGCACAAGAAACTATACCTACAATTGAGTTATAACATGCTATATCTAGAAAACTAGGTGAGAAACCAAAAAAAATTATTCTTTATTTTCGATTTTTTTCGTCTAGTTCTACAAGAATTCATCATCAGATTGCGGCGCCACGGTAATGATAGAACTGCCGGAGAAAGGAATACAAGGAAATACAATAGAAAATAATGCATTACTCATCACAACACACACGTTAAACAATACACTGTGATTTATCTGCCAAGAGTGGTGTAAACTGAGAAACATGTTAATAGTCAGTGAACATACAACCAATGTGTATACCATATTAAAACTATTTCATATTAGCAAATATAATCAATTTATACTCTAATTACAATTAATAATTTAAAATTTTTAATGATCTAGCTTCAGTTAATGGGATAAACAAGTAAAGAAGTGTGGATCTTGTGCAGTATCTATCCTTACATTTAGAACAATTCACCCACGGCAAGTAAGTACCTGTCAGCACTTCGAGGAAGTATGATTTGCTTAATCGCGCAAAGTGTACAGAAATGCACAATCAGCAGCATTAACAGAATAATATCAGCGATGCTATACACATCTCTTTTATATAATTATCTTTCACATCATCCCTAGCTGAGCTCGGCTTCTCTTGCTAATAACTCGAAACTGCATTACCGTATGAGGGTTAGTGGGATTAGAATGTAACTTTTGCTCTTCGACCGTCTCACATGGATCGGAATTTCATATCAGAAGCTATAGACACCTAAAACTATATGCAATGCTTTGCTGCTTTACCACACAGCTCATTCGTCAGTTCCATTGCCTATGGAATGAGCTGTCTTTAACAGAGGCCATTGTTGCATGAATATCTGCAGCTGTTCTTCTAATGAAAGTACATACAATTAGGCGATATAACAAAAGAAAATGTTTATGCAGAATTTGACATTCTATTTCAGTTCTTCATCTCTTGGAATTAAATTATCTTTTCTCGTTACTCATAGCTCATTTCAATTATATTATGGTGCTGATTCCATCTGTACTCGGTTAGTTATAATTAATAAGCTAGTCATTCGGAAAGACCATTTTTATTTTAAATAAATTAAACTTCTTAATAGTCACCAAGTAAACTCAGACACTTGTCATACCTAGTAATAGTTTCAGCATCCTTGCCTGATATTCCTCTGCCACTAGTCCTTTAAGGAACCCCTGCTGATACCGCTACCAGAAAGACCGTTGTGCATATTCGGTTGCCAGGGAACTATTTTGCACATCTTCTTCTGTACTTCAAATAATTATACTGTATATTTGAAAACTGCTTACTGTTTCCATCCAGTGTGGTGCGCAGATCGTTCTTTATGATTTCGTCTACAGAATTCAGCAAGTGATAAGTGATGACCGACAGACGTCCTGTTTGCTCGTTATTATGGCCGTTTTTCATCCTCGAGCTAAAGTTTCGACATCGTCGCAGAAGAGGTGATTGCTGTGTTGCATAAACCTCTTTGATTTGATGGTAAAAAAAAAAAAAAAAAAAAAAAAAAAAAAAAAAAAAAAAAAATTGCATTAAGAAATCGAATATTAGATTTCACTTCCAAATTGGCGGCGTTCTCAATTAAATAAGATAATAATATTTTAAGGATTCACAGAACCAATAAAATTATTAATTGCATAACATAACCTGGCACACAGTATACAGACAGTCGAATGAAACTAGTTGACTTTAAATGGAGGCTACTTTAGACGTCAGCGCTGTACACGCTGGAAACTTTCCTGGCGGCTCTGTTAAGAAAGTGCTAAACTGTTAGCAACCTCTTTAATAAAATGCATTGTATCTGGAGATCCCAACTCAATGACTCTTCAGCGAGTCTCGATAATGCACGTACTGTTAGTTACACTTACTGCCACCACGGCGCTGCTTGAATAACCAGCAAAATTCAAGTGAATTACTGTACTACTTACTGACTTTACTGTAAATTTCAAACAAATAGTTGAATTAGATTTTTCTTACTTTTATAGTGTCAAAAGAGAGCGTGATTTGGATGCCGGATAAAAGGTAATTTTCTGTAGTGGAAGTAATTGAACAAAAATACGAAGAGAAGGGATAAAAAAAATGTTAATGAGAGGCAATCGTACGTTACAAAGTTACAGTGGTATATTTGTTGAAATTTACATGTTGCTTTTCGTTTATTTATGACAACTAGATGCAGAAATTCATGTAAGGATATGGGTATTCCATGTTTACGCTATATTATCTGTAGTGGTTGTAAGAACTAGGTTGCAATATAACCTTAGAAATTTTTGACAAAATTTAAGAAACAATGAAGTTTATCAAAAACTCAGAGAAAGTTTATACAAAACGATTGACAGTTATTAGTTTTTAAAATTATACTTTTCGTCGTTTATTGTAAACTGTATTTATTTTTAAAAAAATCATAGCCAAATACCCCGAGAATCTAACCAGAACAAGGTACTCATATCACGAAACATATAATTAAAAATGATCGTCATTCTTATTTCCCTACAAGCTTTTCCAGAATAAATTCCTACCACCACCTTAGGCCATACCCGTCGTTTTTGCACATAAGGCAAATAGTAGCTATGATTTTCGAATGGCAATATTAGCGGAGGTTGTGGTTAAGTTCACTAGAATCGCAACAGACACATTTTGCTACAGCATAATTCACTCTGAAATCAGTTTTATAAACAATTTCAGCTGCTTTCATAAGCGCCATGTTACTGCAGATATTACTTCATGCGGATGGAAGTAGTTCCATATTTATCTTGCCGAATTGTGCCTGGACCAGGAATAAAACTGATATTGCGTGGTATAGTAAAAGTTTTTGGGATCCCTAGTCAATTTTTAAATTCAATGGTTCTATACTTCTGTCATAATTAATTCAGTAGAAGTTACAACTGTACTGGTATGTAAACTGCAAGCGAATATGCAGAACATTACAAAATCAAGGTTGTGAGCATCATATAATAACAATTTCATCTAATTAACCAACTGCAAGGAAATTAATTGCCAGAATATTGCATGCAGCCGGTCATTTTCGTACAATAAAAGACAACTGTGCGTAAATTGGCCTGTGGTCCAACAGTTCGCGTGCTAACTATTCACTTAAGATTGTTATGTAATTTTGAACGCGTGACGTCATTAATCGTTTTGAAAAAGGTGAAGCAGAATAACACCAATAGAAAGCTATATTATTTTTCCGAGCATTATATTAATTACCATGAGGATATTGCTTTTACAGGTAACCATTTTATGTGAAGAGAGATTTATTCTTAGCACACTAGCTAGTTAAAAGTAGCAAACACTCTTCACTTAATGAGACTCCCCACACCAAACTTTATTAGACGGACACTGAAATAATATGTTGAGACGGAATTCAACTGTTCCAGGCGGTGAATGTACCAAAACTTTACAATCAACGCCACCTTATCCATGCAGAGGATCGAAAAAATCGTAATTGTACATCGACTACAGTTTTAAAGGTGGTAGATATTTTGCAATCATTCATCAAGTGGTACAATTACTTCATTGAGCGTTCTGGTGGCTCAATAGTTAAGGCCACTGACAGAAAGTCGAAGGTCTCTGGTTTGGATTCCGGTCTCAGCTCAAATTTTCAAAGGGCCTTTACCCGACCTTCTCTGGCACAGTTGCTATGTAATGTGAAATACACCAGGACGCATCCGTGGATTGGATGCCACATTAAGACGTAGGTCCACGGTACTCGGTATGATAACCAATCTGTACACATATATGTCATAACATATACTCAAAGAACAATCCATACAATCTCTACAACTTTGTTATGAATGTGCATCGTAAACACCTTGCCTACTGGTTCACATAGCAGTTAACTTGGTTCGTACGCCAACAAAGCATCCACTGATTACTCACTGTCTTAGAACTCACTGCACACGCAAACTGATATACCCTGGCATGCAATGTATAACTGGAACCCACATTTTGAGTCAATGACAGAAAAAGGTAACAATAGGGAAGTACAGGTCGCTAACCTGCGCTAAAAACAGTAGCGAATAGTGGAGCTCTCCACGACACACAGTGTCAAATCTAAAGAGGAAGATTGTTTTATATTTAACCCCCGTACTCCACGAAACACTTATCGGGCGTCAACGATATGACATTAAAAGTCCCCGCTAACCTCTCTCGCGTCGAGACATTCCAGCTTGAAAGCGTTATCCCCCAGGCAGAACTTAATTTTATAAGGACCTTCGTACAACCCTTTTAACTTCCTTATCTCCTCGCGACGACTTAAATAGCGTCTGCACCAGAAAGAGGTCTCCCACCTCGTATGTCGTAGGTTACGGCCACACTTGCGTTTTTTTTCACGCAGGATTTGAGCTTGAAATCCCGCGACAATATGAACTACATTGAAGTATATGAGGCCGGCCACACTGGCGTGATTTCACGCAGCGGGAAGTGGGAGAGAGCCGCGTGTTCAAGGTCGCCCGCAGCAGAACGCGCCCCGGCCCATTTTTCAGCGGGATTTCACGCTGCAGTGAGTGGCCACACTTGCGTGAAAAACACGCCGCGGTGACTGACTCTTGTATGTTGCGTTCTCATTGTTTGTTCTCATTATGGATTGCGTAGATAATGAACTGCTAATACTGGAAGTACAAAAATATCCCTGTTTGTATGACCCAAGACATTCGGATTATAAAAACAGAGATATCAAGAGGATTTCATGGACAGCAGTGACTTCTGCCGTTTTGGATGACATGTGGGAAGGTTTTGATGAAGAAACAAAAGCAAATTTAGGTAAGTTTACTCATATTTTAATAAACATTGTGCATGATATTATACAGAATTCTCCTCTCACGACGGCGGCGACGCACAACTATTACCGCGGCACTTAATGCAATTACTGCATTCTTATGATTTTCTGAAACTCTGTTCATAATTTCGAGAGCAGTCTAGTTGACAAATAGCTGAACCTTTAAAAACTGCTGGTATGTGCACGCGCGGGATATTCTGCGTGTTTTTCACGCGCCGGAGAAATACGCAAGTGTGACATAGTCTGCGGGATTGCCACTTCGCGTTTTTTTCCCGCTGGGTCTCGGCGTGAAAAAAACGCAAGTGTGGCCGTAGCCGTAGCCGTTCCCCTCTCATCATGTCTTGTCTTATTCCTTGAGGCTGCTTTCTTCAGGTTTTTCTGGGACACTTTTATTTTCTTGCCGTAATCAACTTGAGTACTCTCGGGGAATTCAACAAGCTGTTTCACTATCATTCCGGAGGTGTATGGAACATTACCTCCGTGGGTACCAACGAAGTGGCAGGTTGTTGTGAACGTTCTACCACTTGTCTGTAGTGAGAGTCCAACTCTTATGATTATTACTACATGTAGTGTGGAACCAGCACCCAATATCCCTCACCACTAGCTCACCGGGATTTTCCCGAGGATGATAAAATGACGTGTCATCACCTCCACCATTTCTTTATGTAGTCTCTCCGTCCAGTTCTTGCTCCTGAACTGGGCGGCATTATCCGATGAGAACTTTCAGGCTTTCAAACCTCTCTGAAAAACCATTCCACTACCTTAGGATCGGTTTTAACCTCTCTTTCGGAGTATCACATCCTTCACAGCAAAGTGCCTATATCTATCCATAAAGCAAATATAGAATTATTCGTCAATTTGTGTTATCAAAAGGCTTCTCCTTCTGAAGAAGGATCTTTTCTAAGAACACATTACGCTTTCGACATCTGCCTTGTTTCAACCGTTACGTGTAAGCTCAAATGTATTGAAGAAGCATACCTACCTTTCTTCTAACTATTCAATGTATAATTCCTGTCTTTAAATACCTCATTTTTGTTTTAATCTGATTTCCCATATAAATATCGGATATTTTCAAGGGTAAAATTACCCTGTCTGAAACTTTTCTCTCAAAAAATTTGACAGCCGTTTACCATCTCTTCACTTTGTTCTGGGTAGAGAAAGATTTTTCAGTTATATCTTGCAAACATAAGAACAATAGATTATCATTCGAGGATAGAGAAAGAACGGCTGTTGAAGAGTATATATGATATAAGCTGTGCTTTTGAAGCCTCTGTGAATAAATATCTGGTCTTAAAAATCTTTAAAATTAAATAATGGTTGAGTCACCTTTAAATCGTTTTTCTGTATTTCGACTGCGGAGAAAGTGTGTAACATAGTCGGAAGTTATCTGAAAACGGCGTCCAATTCATCTGGAGATCACGCTTTAACGGCTCTTAAGAATTTCTCTGTAACAAACAGTGAAAGATTTCAATAAAGTTGTGCTCCTCCCATGCTCGGCAGGTATACGCCAGTATTCTTTGGATCCTTTGGATTTATAGCCATCCATTGTTTGTCACGAATGTGCAGTACACCAGTGACGAGAATTCTCAACCCCCTCCCCGTCACCCCTTCTCACCCGCTGCTGTAGTTGCTGGTTGTTGCGGGGAAGGTTTCAGGAAACTTGTGCGATCTTGTTATAGAAAACACACAGTAGCCAGAGTCGATCGGTTATCCCAGATCAGGGAAAGAGTTGCGTCCCCGTGATTCGGCGGCAGCCATTCGTAATGCGTCTGATTGATAGTATACTGAGCACGAAGGTAGACAGGGAAGTAGGGACTAGAGTTGTAACGGAAATCATCTTTGCGGATGCGGATATTAGGTGCTTGACAACCGCGGATGTTTTGCGGAAGTGGATCTTAGGTGGAAAAATAGATTTATAATTGTTTATATTTTAATATTTAATCAAAAAACGGTGTGAGACAAGGTTGTAGTCTATCCCCGTTAATATTCAACTTGTATGTAGAAGAAGCAATGAAGAAAGTCAAAGAAAAATTTCCATGTGGCATAAGTTTTCAGGGAGAAAAAATCAGTATGCTACGATTTGCTAACGACATTGTCTTATTAGCAGAGAGGGCTGAGGATATTGAGAAGTTATTGAATGGCATGAACAAAATACTGAAGGAAGATTTTGGACTGAATATAAATAAAAGCAAGACAAAAGTGATGAAATGTAGCAGAATTGATACCAATACTAGTTGATTAAATATAAAAATAGGATTGAATGCAATAGGAGAAGTAAGTGAATTCTTTTACTTGAGAAGTAAAATTACAACTGATGGCCGAAGCAGGAATGATGTTAAAAGCAGAATATCACTAGCAGAAAGAGCCTTCATGAAAAAGAGAAATCTTTTGGTTTCAAATATAGATCTAGAAATTTGAAAGAACTTTTGAAAACTCTTTGTGTGGAGCACAGCACTTTATGGTAGCGAAACATGGACTTTATGATTACAGAAATTAAGAAAATTGAA